>JASFYC010000529.1:1200000-1530802 GCA_030412335.1 Botrylloides violaceus | reverse complement strand
TAGATAGCCCACTTCTTACACGGCAGAGTGAATCGTGAATATATACATCACGTGGCTGCAGAGGGGAGACTTTTCTGTCGGGTTAAGTAACGACAGAGGTGATGAAAACTCCAAGGGCTACTGTAGGCTATATAGGTTTACACCAAATGCCACTTATTAGGCCTATTATAAACCCAGACCGTTCGAAACCATAGTAAAATTGTAGCAATTTGGGTATCTTAGCATAAAATCATTGAAAAAAGGTCGTACGCTAATTTTTGCGATCGTGATGACTTTAAGTAATATTGAAGTGTGAAAGTATAACATCTATAGGCCAATGAAACCTGACCTTTAGCGACTAGATAGGATGGTATTTCACACACTTGAATTTGTATAATACGAAGCCTCCAGGCAAATACCCGGCGCGTCGCTTGGGAAACAACACATATACGTCATATATGAACTGAGGCATCACCGTGTTCATTGACATGCACTGAATTTTACTGAGATCGGGATGTTTGATAACGACTATCAAAGCGTTATAATAAACTCCAATCATATTAGGCCCATTTGAACGAATATGCAATTTGATAACAATAAAGCCTATGGTCTGTATAATTTTACGCGAGGCTAACTAGATTTACTGTTATACCACATATAGCGTCCAAACATCATTAAATTTATATCTCCAGGTGAGAGGAGAAAATCAAGCCCTTCGCGATGAGAACCAAAACGTTCGATGCGAGAATCTCAAGCTTCGTGACAACAACACCACCTTCCGTGACGACAACGAGCGTCTTCGTGAAGTCAACGGCACGCTCATGAACGACAACAGAAAATTGATCCAGGACAACTTGGAATTGAACGCACGCGAGGACGAAATGAGAATGCTGGTCAATATCCTACAGAGTCTCCTGTCAGGCAAATCTGGTGCGAACAAGGAAGCTGTTCAAACCACTCTCGATGACGAAAATGCTGACGACAGCTCGTAAAATCCTTCTTGGTACTATCTCCATCATTGCCTTTTCAATAGATCGTGTAATGATTTTTGTTTGATACATTGATACATATATCGATTCCTTCTTCAAATATAGCCTCATAAATATCCAGAGCATGCGTGTACTGTATATTACCGTTTCAGCACTGGATTAGACTATAGCTCCATAATAATTCTTTCAGCCTTATCATAGCATTGGTAGCAACCCGGCGTCACTTTCGATACCTACACCACTACGTTCTGTACGGCCTTCGTACGTCACCTCACTCGCTCAGAAGGATTGTAGCATTTGTAGGTCTACAGGGGTAGGCTATACTGACCCATTGCGTAGTGAAGAACAGCTGGTAATACTAGGCCCATTGCGATTTCTTTTCTCGACACAACAATAGCCTACACATGACGCAGGACACAGGAATTTGCATGTTGCCAGAGCATCTGCATTACTGGATTTTCGATCATCTTGATTGACGACCCTACGCAGTAAAAACATTAAAATCAAGCCCATCAACAGTTACAAACAATATGATTATCCGTGACTAATTTAGAGCCATAAAATTGCGACTAAATTCTCCACAATTCCCAAGCAATTGCATATCAGTCATGTTTGTTCACATGATTACGCAAACCCTCACCTTCAACTAATTATTCCAGTAAATGACAATCACTGTTCGGTTCAGTACATGATAAATCACAGTACGCGATTCCTCAGAGAAGCAGCCCGAGAGCTTAATTGTGACGTATCACCTGCCAACCTGTTAACTGTGCCCCAGCTACTAACCCCGGTCGTGGAGCTCCTAGTGTTACGTCCGTGGCGCACCAGACCTTATCGGTGATAAGCGCCACTCTCTCTTTTAAACAATAATAATAATAATAATAATAATAATAATAATAATAATAATAATAATCACAGTACGCGCAGTCGAGCATCAACCTTAACAGTTTGATAATATGACGGCGTCCACCGCGAAAACTAATATGTACAGTAATGACACACCAAACATATTGTCGGAATTATCCCCCCTCCTAATCTCTGACCTCCATTGAAACACTACGAAATTCCCGTGCCAACGAAAGATAGATATCGCGAACAGTATAGTCTGTGATTTGCAATTGCATAATGTTAGGTTAACTGCATTTTCCAACGAAGGTAGCCACATTTGGTAGAATATATACGTATATGCGGATTATATTCCGGAGTCGGGGTCTAACCGGAGACAAGAAATTCATAATATGCCCAAGCCCAATGTTATGTCGGCCACCGATAATACAGCGTAGAGATGCTGGAGGCTCGTATTTCCCAAGTAAGAATAGTCTATTCACACTATTGATTTATAGAAGGACCCACGTGGATAAACATTGACCTGGCTTTTGCATACTGAGTTAAAACTTTGAGTTGTCCACACGCCCCTCGGTTGGATTCCTCGGTAGTTCTACAGAGTCAGCGATCTGAGATATATCTAATTCATCAGCGTTATTATGAAGTGCCTCGGGGCATTTCACGCAAACATACCATACCAAGTTCTACCGGATTGCCAGCTATTCGAATTGTCAGTTCTTTACCGACAGTAATAGAATGGCCACTTAACAGATGTCAGATGGACGCCTAATTTGTCAACCGAATGGAGCGGTTCAGAAGAGCGACGAAAAGCAATGATGCGGGTAAGTGAGATTTGATAATATTGAAGACTTTAAGCAACTTCCTTCAACGTCGATCTAGCGACATTGAACATTATTCTTACAATGACGAACGGACTAAGACCCGAGTGCATTGAATCAATGTATTACGGTATCTCCCGCGGTGAAGACGCAATCGTAAACTCAGTAAGAAAGGGTTCAGCGCAGGGCAGTTCGAGGCAAAGATTTTGCTACGGTCTGAAAAAAAAAACATTGCTGAAAATAGCATCGCGGGATCGTAGTGAAATGCGAAACCTCAGTAGGTTCTCAGAAGCCAGACGGTTCAACTAAACCAGCGCCGCGAACACGTAAAATGAGCACTGCAGATAGGCCTACAATCATCCTTTCGCGATCACCATTTGGGCTTCACGGACTTCACGTATGTCATAAAATTGTGTTCTGGCCACAAAATTGAGCTTTTACCCTATTATTTGTGACGCAAGTTCCGCACAGGCATCGGATTAGGCGCCAAAATATGCACAGAAAAATCTGAATCTGAACGTCTACGTGATTTGTTGCGTTTGACACCAATGTTTTTGTTGTTTTTAATTTTGTATGATCGCGGAGAACGCCGTCAAACATTTATATTTTAATGTTCAAAATTGCGGAAACACTGGGCCGGTTTTGACAGAGTGCTCCTACCGTGTTTTGGATGCGGCCAGGCTTTTAGGAATCGTCAATGCTGTGATCGAATATTGCCAAAGCATATTGCACTCGACGACACCATTTATTATGATGCATACAATTATAGTATACTTCTTTCGTTCTTTTATATATTCCGACCGATCATCATTCGTCACAATCAATATTAAGTGAATGTGCATCGTCAACGAGTCAATGCGACACCAGAACTAGAAAATTTTTTGGTTGTGAGTTTTGAAATTAGACAGCCCAATAGATTAGCTATGTCATATAATTGAATTCAATAATGGAAGCTACCGAATATTCAAGGCGGTGAATGAAACCTGAATAACCAGATATTTCAAAAATTACTTACCATAATAAAAGGGTATAGGTTGGTAGATAACGATACCCCCGGGCTCTGTTGGTCGATTTACAAAATACTGAGTGAATTTTTAACTGATCTTATCGAATATATGATAGATTGTTGGCGTAACTATTAGAAACAGTGGAAATTTCTGATTGTGTTATTTTCGGGCGTGTCCATACAAAATTTTGCGAAGCTAATATACATCCATTGGCTTAATCAAAACCCATTTTTAATTGGGGTCAGTTGTTCCTTGTCATGCGTCTATCAGAGCAGAATGCTCTATACAGTTAGTGGGCATTTCAGACTTCCACATCGACTATGAACATTTTAACGCGGCTTCTATACTAAAATACACCAATCACTAATCAACGCTAATAGGTTATGCGACCCTGAGATATCACTTAGCAATCTTTGATGCGATCTAAAATTTATGAACAGTGGTTCTATATCACGGCATTAACACGTGACTGATCTCATCAAAGTTGCAATTACGATTAGAAATGTCTCGCTGGCTGTCTTGACCGAGACAGGTTTAAGCTCATCCTCAGTTTTACAAGGTTTTAGTTGTTCTGTTAGTGAACAACTTATACGGATCGACTATAGAGTGACCGACTCTATAGGCCCATCAATACGTGATGCATACTGAAAGGTATCACGGACGTTGTAATAACCCACAGCTGTTTTGACTTTGAACCGAATTTCTATAGTCGCTTACGTAAATAACACAAAGTTACAATTTACAGATCAATATGTGTTGACTGTTTTTCTCCCTTTGCTGTCAGTCGCAATTCTTGCATGCATCGGAGGATGTTGTTACATGGAGAGAAGGAGGCGGCGACGCAAAAAGAAAAACGGGGGTATATAGAATATGATTCTCGAGAAAAAAAGAAGAAAAACTGTATCGATGACTAGCATTACTTTCAGGTATTGATCCAGAGGAGTTGCGTCATCGTCAAGACACTAATGACGACGCGGTGTCTGTGATCAGCACAAGCTCGTCTAAACGAAGGCATTACCTCGACCCAACACCAACGACAGGTGATTGAGGCAGAAATTAATAATAATACTAGGTCTAAATTTCAAATGTTTCTCCTTCATTACGAATGGGTGGAATTGCGGTGCTTAATTGGCCAAAACTGTCAACGCCTTAACAATAGCGACGTTGGTGAGCCATTATTAGTTACACGTGCATCACGTAGAACGTTTTATGTGGCATCTGCTTAAAATCCTACACAGACCTCTGCTTCTCGAGACACGATACAAAATCGCACAGAAGATAGTAATTATGCTGCAATCAAATCCAATTTGCTCTCGTCTGTGAAATTACTACTCATGTAATAAGCTTTTCAGCCAAAGTTCAACGGATATAAATAGACTGCTGGATAGGAATTTTACGTAGGCCTACTGTGTAATAACTTCGCTGTGTTGCACTTGAAACCTTGACAGTACCATCGTACACTCATCTCACTAACCAAATAATATATGCGTTCATTTGACATTTCAATTTTTGGATTGGCACGGTGTCACCGTCACGCTGTAATGCAGCGGCCCAGTTTCCCATAGAGTGCAGACCGCATTATCTCGTGTGACGTCACGGCAACATCAAATCACCGATCAATCAACTCATGAAAACGTTTTCCGGTTTTAGTAATAACAGTGTAAGCTGTTATGAGCTCCCTTATGGTCAAATCACATTTCGCCGAATGCGAAGATAGATATAGGCTATCTGCCAATTTGGGTAGACTCCACGTTATATAATGAATTGAGCGCTACTCAGCTTACACGTTGAGTCGTAGTGTCGTTATGATATCTGTTATTTAGCACACTTGACCCCGTTGCGTCTATATTTATACCCAAGTGAGAATTCTTGGTATGGGCTTACAGTTGCAGACAGATTGGTGGTGGCGTATTGAATTCCATAATAATCCGCAAGCAGTATAATGTTCAGATGTTCATGAACTTATTTGCAACAGTACATTTACTACCGGCTTTATCTGGACATTATACAGATACTCAGGCTATACTTTTTTCCTTTACCAGGCCGTATGGTGAGAGGAGCTCGGGTCCGCAGCAGCTATTCTCGTTTCGGCGAGCCCCTTTACGACTTAGAAAAGCGCCGACGATCATCAATTTCTAGTCAAAGTCATCCTGAATGGGACAGAATATCGAATCATCTACAAGAGAGACCTTCTAGTCGACACGGCAGTGGTTACGGCGGGCGGCCCTTATCCAGAGCACGCTCAATGACAGATATTCGGGCAAGTGGAGAGGTCGATGGAAAACCATTGAGAAGATCAAGATCGTCTAACAGTTTTGGAAGGATGTCTAGTGATGTAGCAGACTCTGGATATAACGAAAACCAAAGTAATTCTGAAACGGAGAACACGTACGAATTTTTGAATTTGAAGTCAGAGAAAGAAGCGGACAACAATCCACCGCCTTTTCGGCGCAGCCGCCCCGTATCACCGGCACAATCAGCGTACTCAGTACGCACAGCACCGTCGTGGACGGGGCAAGATTATCACACAAACAATAGGCGTTCTCAATCTCGACAGACATCAGCACATAGAGAATTTAGTGCCTATCACGATCGACCGATGTCACGATCAATGTCACAACCTGATCTCTCACGATTAGTTGATTCCAAAACGTACCCTCAGGGTATTTTGAAAAAAGACAACATAGGCGATGGCCGGAGTCGACGTTCAACAGGATCTTATAATAGTTACTCCGGCGCCCAAGGAGAAACTTACACTGGCAGCGAATACAACGGACACTATCCGCATCATTCTCATTCCAATCGGCAACAACATGCCAACGAAGTAAGCAACGTACGTTATCAACGGCATGCATTTACAGCTAAGAACTTTTTTGAAATTGCATTCTTTCACAGGATCAATCCAATGCCAGAGCAAGTTCGCGACCATCATCAGCGCTAAATTATCGAGCTCAATCATACGACCCTTACTACACTACGCGGTACGGCGACTACAACGTATATGGCAGTTATGGCCATGCGCCGGCTTATTCCACGAGTGGCTATCACCGACAGCACCAGTTACCTGGAAATAAATATACAGGAGGGTACAATCAGTATGGAAACTACAATGATTACTGGAATAATTATTCACATAATCACAGAATGTCAATGTATTGAGACTTCTCGGTGGGCCCAACAGCAGGCCTATACTCTATGATGTACGAGCATTGAGTATGGGCGATGGCAGATATTTTAAGTGGTAGGCCTAAAATATGTCTGCCTATTAGTCGCAGATTTCATATTCTACGTTCCAAACGGATGTCAGTCGTTATATCAGTCATTGTTGTGTAACGGCCAATCCTCCAAACGCACCGGCGGGGCATGAAATCAATAATTGGATTCGTATCGCATGTAAACCGATTAACTCAAAAATCACTCAGCAATTTCCACAGCAGGACATTAGCGCGACGTTGCGTCACCGTGATATAAAAAATTCGATTGACTAATTAACTGCATAGTAATGTTAGCATCGAAGTGTCATGATCTTTTATGATGAATATCAAATATTTATCACTGTGATAATGTTGACCAATCATATCTCATATATCCAAGGAACAAAATATGTGTAGTGAATCGCAGACTTGCCTCGCCTTAAACACATTTAACGGGGGTACAAATATCATCTTCATTCGGGTCCGGGTCCTCGGGTAAATAGAAAGAATTGCGGTAGGAGATCCGGCGCAAACAATTTGCCAGATCAAAATTTGGTGGAGTTGCTGTTGCCATTCAACAATGGAATGGAAGTGGCAGAGTGATATGAAAAGCATGAAACCTGAGTGTATCTCTTTCTATTTCGGAGAATTCTATCTTGAAGCAAATGTACATTAATCTATTTCGCTGATATATTTGAATACAATACAAGATTCACGAATAAAGAATGATCGAGTAGCGACGCGATATGATCGTCGGTCCTGGAATGCCAGATATCAACATCACACGCAGCTTCTTCCATTATCCATTTAGTTTGCGTATAAGCTATTTCGCTATAACAGAAAAGTGGTGGATGTAAAAATCAAATATGGAACTATTAATCGCGATTCGTTAGTGCCCCGACCAAACTGATTCTCTGGTCGATGTCTTCACCCGACACGGATTGCTGAACATAAATGTATGATTCTCCACGGAGGGCTTGCGCCCGATGGATTTATTGCCAAATGAAGTATGTACGGTGCAATAGGAAACTCCATCCTTGCGTGAATAATGTTAAAGCTATCGGAACCGTCTATTGGAATCCCTGTTTATTATAGAATGTTGTAGGCATTGAACTCTCAAGACTGTGTATCTAATCAATGCTTCCTGCTGGGGAAATGATGTCCATACGTGTTAGTAAATAGTTTTAGTCGCGGACAAGTTGAGTCAGATAATTATAATTGATGATCCTAGAGGCTATCAGTTGGGTTGCTGCGGCAAACGAACATTTCGTACCCTTATTGTTTCCAAAACCTTTCAAGAAATTGAAATTTTTCTTCCTGCTGTCTGCTTCATTAGCGATCGTTCGTAAAAAGGAGGCGGCAAATCCTTTCTTCTCCTCGGGCTTTTCATGGGCCGCAATTATGCGAGAATCTGACGTCGGCGGAGGCCGCTTCTTTTTGTCTTGGTTCAACATTTTCCTGTAACAAATTAACTACACGTTTAGTAGGCCTTATTAGCACTCGATTCAAGCTATGTCAAATCCTGATACTTTGCTTTTCTTTTCAAAATAGTCTGAGTCTTCGGATAATTTCTTACGACTTCATCCAAATCGTTCTTCATCAGAATAAACAGAGTAGCAAACCCCGGAGAATAAATATTAGCCGTGCGCCTGTTAGCTCCTCCAAGCGCGAGTAAACTGAATATGAAATAGTGTAATCCAAAAATACACATTCAGTGTTCAATCGACACCCTGATATCGACTTTATACGCATTACAGTGTGTTGCGACGGCAGACGTAAAAGCGGTAGGCTTATATACATACCATTGACACGTCAAACCCATCATCTTGCCGTCTAACCTTTGCCAGTCAAGTTTTTTCTAGCTAGCACACCTTATTTCTCCGAAAGCTGTTCCAGCACGTAAGGTTACGAACACCTCCGTTTTCTTTTCTCCAACTACTTGAACCACGCCATTGCTGATTATGTACATTTCTTTTCCGACTTCACCCTGCCGTACGAATCGCGGTGATAAGATAACACAATGATTAAGCCTAGCTCACCCAATTCCTAACGAAACAATTACTAATCGGCGGGACTAAAGTACCCTGTGATAGGAACTCACGAACCGCCGCAAGCCATGATTGATTAGATATCGTTATACCACTATCTCGTTACGATTAGCAATTTGTGGGTAAGACCTAAAGAATATGCTACTTACTTTGCGACATATGTAGTCTTCGGGCAAATAAAGTACTGGATGAAGCTTGATCACAAGATCGTGTAGAAGTTGCCTGTCACAGCCTTTGAAAAGTTCCACTTTCTCTAGAACGCTCATATGGACGTTGGATGCGATTTCATTGTGCATTTTATGGGGGATTTGACTCATTAGTTGTCCTTCATCTGAAATATACGATTACCCAATGCAGAAGATATCTAAAAGTAGCAAGGGAGGAAGAGAGAAAGAGAAAAGATTATCCTAACAAGTAAGTATAGCCTACTAACACCAAGCGATGCAATGGACCTTTTGCACAAAGCACCTGATGCTCACTGGAGCGGAACGTGGTGGCAAGCATTTCGGAGCCCCATTTGCCGTAATGCAAACCGGCAGTTTTGTACCGCGGTTTTTAGAGTGAAAACAATTTTTTTTAGTGCAGGTGAGCCCGGTTTGCAACTATTCGTGATGCAAATTAATTTTTCAATACTTCACCTGCACTAAGAA
The DNA here is from genome assembly GCA_030412335.1 of Botrylloides violaceus. NCBI lineage: Eukaryota > Metazoa > Chordata > Ascidiacea > Stolidobranchia > Styelidae > Botrylloides > Botrylloides violaceus. The sequence continues at coordinate 1,521,271 of JASFYC010000529.1, read as the reverse complement.
AAATGGTTTCACTATAAAAACCGCGGTACAAAACTGCCTGCTTTGCATTACGGCAAATGGGGCTCCGAACCGCTTGCCACCACGTTTCGCTCCAGTGAGCATCGGATGCTTAGTGCAAAACGCCCATTCATCTCGATGCTAACCCAGTATCTTTTGCGTATTCCACGTGTATTCAAACCATTCCTTCACCTTTCTCTGTACGTGCGACGGGATGTTGTTTTTCTCCATATAGTCGATGCAGTTGTTCTTTGTGGTACGATAGCTTTCTGCATCCGCAGAATTGGCTTGAACGATATCACGGACCTTTGTTGAAAATATGACAATGTCATACGCTTTAGGGTCTTAGGGATAGTTTCGTGATACGATGATAATAGCTACGAACATCATGCTTCGAAAACCACACGGATATCATGCACGCATCGGTTAGTAGTTAATTTAATATATATAGCTATGCATCACTGATGTATTGTTCCGTTTACTTTTACCATAGCACTAAATGATTATCCGTCACCCTTTCCTAATCTATAGATAACTAAACTATGTAGGATTAGTTATCTATACCTAATCACGGGCGTTCATGGTTTGAGCGGTCGCGACGGGAGTCCGCGTGTTGTACCGTCGGTGGATGTTTGACTTTCTGAGGAGAAATCGCAAATACAAAAAGGAATAGCGTATCCTTCACTGATAGTGGAGCATAGGGTAAGAGTACTGTATATAAACCTACGGTATTCGTTATAATTTATCATATCCAGTTATTATTCACGAGATAGTACTACGTATTGTACTCTATAGTTATGGGACGGAAATGCTGTGTGACAGGATGCAGGACTGGCTATGATGCTGGCGACAGGACCCCTGTTTTTCGATTGCCGAAAGATCAGATAGAGAGGTCACGATGGATTCGAGCAATACCCCGGGATAATATTCCTGACAAACCTAATACCGTGGTTTGTGAAAACCATTGGCCTGATGGCTATGACAAAGTGCTAAAAAATGGAAAATACCGACCAGTTGCTCGTCCGTCTGTATTTAAATGTGTCCCTAAAATGTTGGTACCAACTCAATCTTCCCCAAGACCGACTAATAAGGCACTGTCGGGTCAACGCAATATTGAAATCGATCAATTTGCTGACTTCACTAAAACGGATAAAATCCCTCTTCCTAGGGATGTTGATGAATTGGTTGGCTTATTCAACAAGCATTTGTTTTATGTGCCAGTAATTTCGTTTGTCTCCGGAGAAAGTGCGGTTATTCAGTTTATAATCTTTGTGCACGGCGTCCCTCTATTCATGGTCAAATTTGTAAGACCTTCAAGTTTGAGTGTTTTCACTGTGGGGTAAAATGCAGAATTCCATCTCTGGGTCATAATCAGATCTACACCATGAATAGATGGTCTTCAATTGAGGAGGCAGTCAAATATTTATGCACAGTCGAAGAAAGTCATAAGAGCAAAATACTACAGACCCGTTGGAAAAAGCTTTCAGCAAACTTCGACAAGGATTTGGTGGAACGTACTTCATCAATACCCAACAAGTCCTTGAGAAGCACAAAGCTAAACTGGCTTTGAGGCAAGATGTACCGTTAGAATCACTAGGATTTTCCTCTTCTTCTGAACATAGTTGTGGTATGTGCAGATACTGGTTATCACTTTCAGAAATCGAATTTTTTGACAGTCCGCTTCGACAGGAATCATCATATCACACGAAGGCATGGAATATTTGGTTTATATTGCTGGCTACATTATTCATAAGGATGATAAACTGGATTGCGACTTCAATCACTCTTTTTTTATTTTGAAAAATATGGCTCATACAAAAAAAACTTAATCGTGGAGGTCTGCAAATTCCTCATGAAATGGTATGCCAATGATGCGTATTCCGTTGTGATGTTTGGAAAAGTTAAATCCCTTAGCACTGTATTCCAGACTATAAGCGATAATCATTATTTTTTGGCATGTCCGAGCAACATTCTATTGAACAACTGGTGTAAATCAGTTAGACGAAATTTGATATTTCAAGTTTATTCATCATAATGGTTGCAATGCGGGTGGATAACAGCGATAAGCGGCAATACGGGTATCACCGAGGAATCAGCAGAGACGATTTTATTTACACTTTGTCAACCAGAGTCCTAAAACTTTGCAAGACAAATGGTTGAAACTCCAGACTACGACAGGCGGACTCCACTCAAACTACAGATAACTAGTTTAGCTATATATTAATTTATTTTATCTATACTCAAACGATCCGCCTCCAGTCTGCGCTCGCCTGCCAACGGTGTCATGGCCTGTACCCGGGATTCATGTAGCGTGACAATTTCTATATCTGGATAGGCGTTACTTACCTGGCCAATAACGATAGAAAATATAAAGAGTCCCAAAAAGAAATTGAAGAGTTGGAAGAGATATTCGAAGTTTGAAACAGGTTTCGGCCCGTTGCCAATGGTAACAGTCGTCATAAATGCCCAGAAAAAGCATCTTATATATCTGTACGAACAAATTGCAGCATACTTTTCTAAAGACAATGCACAGACTACTCTTGAGACATAAACTCACGGATTGCCTTCGTTTTTGTAACCCCACATAGATTTAAATCCCAGATAATACGAAGTGTAATAATACAAGCAAGCGTCCAGATGAATGAAGTATAGTAAGTAGCAAGTAGTGACTATCATTCTGAAAAAAAGAGAACTCCTGGAATTCAGAAGGGATTTCCACATCGGATAACACAGCGCTTCACAAACCTGTAAATGTATGCCTTATCAAGAACCATTTCGAATTTGTCATTGAAGTCAAAAAATGAGTGAAACTGTATCGATAGAAGTAGAGCTGACGATTTTAGTCTACTTGACAGTGGCTATTTCTAATCCACTCACCTTCAGAATTCGATTAGCCCGTAAAATCGGATGAAACCCGATGAAAATGTACAATATGTCAACCGGCAGCAAGGAAAGCACATCATATTTAAATTCAACTCTTTTGACGTAATGCTGACGAGTGTCTTTTCTTTCGGTCTGTCAACCAAAATATCGTACCGTGTAGTAATATAGGCCTGCATTATGGGCAACACGAAGGCCCAAACTCACCATGAAGTTCCCTCCTTGTATAAACTGGCATCGCACTTGGAATACCATCATGTCGATTATATATATGGCGTCACAGATGTAGTCCACGATGAACCAATGTTTTCTATTTTCATCCACTTCGATAGGGAAAGACATGCGCATTGGAATTGTACAGGCGTTATACAGAAACGCTAAAGTCACCAAAACTTGATATAGAAGATAAACATTGTCTACAAAAATTGAGTCATCAGGCTAAAAAAGTGTGGAGTTACCAGTTCTATCTACCCGAATATGGATCGATGGTTTCTGGGAATCGATAATCCAAAACCGCACGAATCAAATTCCCTTTTACTGGAGTTTCAGCAGGAACGTCTGCGATTTCCTTCTCTTCAATTTTCGAATCTTGAGCACCTTGAAATTACAATGCAGGCTATCACACGGTATGTAGTAGCCGAATAGCGCACCGAAAGGTCACACACTAGGTAGGCCTACTTTGGGAGCCCGATATAATGGTAATGCCTTGGTGCTAACGGATATATTGTCAAACATCCAGGGTGTATCAAATGTCAGTCAAAGCCTAATAACCTTACTGACTAAAAGACCTATAGACTTTCTATAGTAGATAGGCCTACACGAAGCTGAAGAACGCACATAGGTCAAGTGTCGAGTCCCAAACGAAGTCATAGTCGTGCAAACTGTGACACGCTAGAGACTGACTGTACGATGTATAGGCCTATATTATATCAACGGCTAGCATTAGTCTGCACAATTCTTATGTTGCCGGATGGGTAGATACTTTGAAAGTTTCATGCAGTGTAATAACGGCTTTGTCGAATTTCCTAGACAACAAGTTTAGGCACTTACTGGTTTCCTTTTCGGTTTCGGAATCGCTGTCACTCTTCTGCTCAAATAACTCATGTCGTAACCTTTCAGCTCTATCATGACATCTTCTTCTCCACAACTCAAATTGTCGTTGAGTTATGCGTACATAGTCGCTGTCCATTCCGTCACAAACTTCGTCTTTACCCATCGTGTCCCATACAGCGACTGAATCTGAAGCCTATGCAATCACCGAAAAACTAATCCTCATTCACTCGGGCATTATCCGATTTTAATCCAAGGCGATCACATCACCCCGGATCTGGTCATGCGTGACCGAGACCAATGAACTCAAGCGCTGGGAGGTGAATGATCCACCGTGTATGTAGGCTTGTTTGACAATGAGGCGCCGAAGAAGCAGATAGTCAGCCTCCCTACCACCTCCATTGCGCTGGTCATCTAGCAAGGGACATGCGAACGCCGTTTTCACGTGTTTGACACACTATTGACGATCTCAGCGATACGATACTCTACAAAGCCAGCTATACAGATGCTCCGCAAATCCCCACCGCAAACAGCAAATTCACCATACGTAGGAAGCATCAGAATCTATTGTACTATCAAAAACCATTGCAATTTAATATACTTTCAACATATTATAATAAAGTCGCCCACAAAATGAGCACAGCACCATAATTAGACGATATGAATGTCGAATCGTCTATAGGTAGGTAAACAACCAGATCGACGCACGCCGGCGTCGTTTGCTAGCAACAGTCACTCATTCATAAAACAATTCATTCGCCATAATGCTTCGACATCGGTAAAGCCTGTGGTAATAGATTAGGGTAAGCTACTTATCAAGTAAAATGATAAAGCGCACAAACCGAAAGTAATGGGTAAAATTAAAACATGATTCAAAATGAAGAGAAATGGGTAACTACAGAAAGCCGGGCAGATTACATCCGGATATCTATTCTATAGCATTACTCCACAAGCAGTAACATGACTAGGGCTGCGGCCTCAATCTCATTAATTAATTAATTATCATTCCATTCACAAGGATTACTTGAGAGCTAGATTCTGGTGCATACAGATACAGAAGATAGGCAAAAGTGACCAACAGTTGTCTCCGCAAGTCAGCACCGATCAGGTAATGCCGTGCATTTCATTTGATAGAGAGCAAAAACTGAGGCAGTGTGTCGTACAGACATCGTGTCAGATTCAACAGCCAGTACATCGGCTTATATTAGTGCAGTGCTTACCATATAAACTGTAAGGTGATTAACTAAATATTGATTACTCAAATCGTATTGATTAAAATCATTCAATAAAAAGCAAAAAAAGAAAACAATTCCTCAAGCAGTGCCCGTCATGCTTAAGCCATCGATAGTTTGTTCCATGCATCACGCCAACAGTGCAAAAATGACCTTCGTCACGCATGCGAAGTAGTTTATGTTGAATGAAATTATTTAAAATCAATTGCTAGGTATGTAAACGTCAGAGGAAGTGCCCAGATTCAATTCCGAGCGACGAATGTACATAAGTGCTCAAAATCATTCGCAAGCTGGAATGTGACAATCCGTAGCTCGAGTTCAACTGCTGAGGCTTGGGCCGTCTGAATTAAAAAGTTCTCATGGTAAGATTGTTGAAAGGGCAAGAACTTTGGTCTCTTAAAACTATAGGGCCCACCTTACTGCAGCCTCATTATGTGTTGTTATGACTCTTCTTTAGGAGCTGGAATCCATATAATCGGCCCAGATTGAGCTTGGATGATTTGTTTGACATCATTGTATATTTCATCGATCGTGTCTCCCTGCACAACGCCTTGAAAAAAAAATTGCATATCAAATCTATGTCGCTGAGAACATCATCAATAATTCGAAACTTATAAACAAGTCTAAGGGCACTCTTCCGTTGCTAGAACCCTGAATGAATGAAGTGCCTTCCTCGATTGACTGAAGAGCTCACTGAAGGGCGAACTCGCACCCAAGACATACATGAATTATGAGCAGTGTTTGTACATTGTAAAGTAAGAAATTACAAGTCGACTTATTGATAAATGCAATCCTAGTAAAGCAAATGGAAGTGCGGTCTCAAGGATGAGGATGAATGAGGAAATACCTGAGAAATGTTCTCCAAATTCCTGCTCAGATTTCATCGCCCGTTCATAGATTTTTTTGGCTTGTTCTTCTACTAGTCTCTTATTCAACTCCCTATGACACAAAATTGCATGATTGAAAGTGACCGAGCCTGACACTCTCTCTAATTGTATGGTACTACTTACATTAGCCACTGGACAGATTTTGGTTTGATAAAGATGGCAATCGGCCAGAGATTGGCAACTTGAAGCCGCTTGATTGCACTGCCAGAAACATCCAAGATGCAATGCTTCTTCTGCAAAAATGATGACGTATCATTATTAAATTTTACATGACAACTCCTCGATTACTGTATGCAACAGCTACCCAACCTGCCTAACAGAATTCAAAGGTGACAGTCAACTTCTGACAAAAGTATGTACAATTCATCGCCGGTGGCAAAATTCATGGATGGTACCTTAGAACCCGGTATTTGAACTGCAGAGTAAATCTATTGCACTTGAGGTTAGCTACCAAAACGAGACAGTTACGCAATCTATAGAAGAGGTTGGGATGGGAACCTAATTTTTGTTCTTAAGTGGACAAAAGTATTATGCAGCCTTACAAGGTATAACATGCCATAGCTAAATGAAAGGCTAACCAACAGATTCCGCTTGACCGACTCACATTTTCTGCGACATCTCTGACTGATTGGACGCTAGTACCATAAAGATTTTCATTATATTGTCCAGCTTCAATGAAGAGATGATCCTGAATATCTTTTTCCATTTGTTCCCTTGACGTCACAAAATGATAATCACGACCGTCATCTTCATTAGGTCTTTTTTCTCGTGTCGTGTCTGAAATAGAGTACCATAACAAAATTCTTTTAGAGAATGTTTTTATTAAGATCGGCCCATAAGTCACCAAACGACTAAATAGAATCATTACAATCTGCAAAACACTAGTACCGGTACCAAACACCTACGGCAAAAGATACACATTGAAATAAGGATGTTGATGTCATGGGCCTGCCTTGGTTACCTTCAAGTCACACCATTTCAAATCGCCACAGGGCAATATTATCATGACATGCAACACACTACTCGAGCTTAGCGACTGGTATTGGGCATCGCCACAGATAGGCCAAGGATTTACTGTGCCTTGCAATGCTCATGATTCGAGCAACACACCGAATTCAATAAATGGTAGCTATTTGAGCGTAAGATTTTAAGCATAGACCATAGAGCGTACTCTTCAACACTTGATGCTAACAGATTTGAGCAATATATTCTACACCCCACTTGCTGAAATGAAATGACTGCTATACTCAGTACTCACGAGGGACGCAGCTACCAAAGCGACTTGGTTCTTGAGCAATGAGATCATCGTTTACTCTGTCTTTAAATGGTCCAAGTATGATGATAGGTCGCGCATATTGAACTGTTAAAATTGAAGAGTGTAAAATACTTTAAATACTAAATTTCAATATGTCTTTCACAGTCCCCAGGGAGTTGCACTCATTGATTCAAATCAGCAACAGGAAAATGAAAGACTATCATTACAAAATGAACATCGAACTGGTCAATTAACGAATTGTGAGCTGTTGCAAAGAGAAACAGAATTCACACGTTAGGAGAAAGATAGCCGAGCTCAGAACCAGACATTTTGTGGGCAGATAACTTAAAGTAAAGATGTCATATAAACAAACAACTAGATAAGACTAAGTCACTACAGATTTAATGTCCAGCCCGCAAGCTTTCAGAGCTCCACTCGGTTATTAGGTTAATAAGATGAACAAAATTTGAAATCTGAAACCAAGTCATTGGCTTGCCGTGACGTCTCTCCAATCGAGTGGAGTTGACAAACCTTGCAGTTGCAAGAATTATGTGCAAGCAGGTAAGTGACGTACCAGTAAAGCTTAGTACACATTACAAATAGCTGCGACTATTCATTAGTCTTGAAAGACTTCAAATACGATTTCCTCCTATGAGGTCATTTCTTTGACCAAAAACCTAGCTCTTCATTGATAGCTGTGTTATGCTTCAAGGCAAATATTTCAAATGTAGCAAACGGTAAAAGTTGACAAGACTGTTACAACATCCATTTCCAATAATCCTCAAAATGCTGGACGTACTGAAACCAAGCCCTTATATTTAGATAAGCTGGAGGGAGTTATGAAGTATGGAGGGTGCCACGAATATCAACAATATCATCAGAATCATTAATGATATAGAGTAGCATACCAACACAATGTTATGCGACTAATTAAGAAGCACACTGCTCCTATGCTATTTGACAAACCTTGTTTCTGTGTTACTTTTTCATATGACAATATTGTTTCTTCGCCTAAAGTTAAAACAGTTGCATTTAGAGTAAAGGCTACAGTTGGTTGTTATCAAAACACAACTTACGCGTGTCTTTTTCACTGTCACCATCGCTGAGGTCGTTTTGCGGAACGTGATCTGTAAGTATGGTTTAACATACCATAAAAGTAAGCAACGGCAATAAACAGTTATGATATATTCAGTACGGGAGAGAGTTAAAACATGGACTGAACAAACACACTTGGCACATATATAATGCTGGGTGTTCAAGCAAAGTGAAAGAACTTCACAGAAAATTTGACGAGCAAAGTTTTTCTAAGTCCATTTCGAACAACACCAAGGATCTATTGATTGGGCATGTGGGCTGCTGTCAGGGAAAATCCCATAATTTTCAAATGTCTTTGCATCAAACATGTAGCAGAGTATATACTATATAGCAGACTTTTTTACTTACTTTCTTGGTCGCTAACTTCATCAAGATTTTCCCTGCTTTTGTAGAACGGGAATTTCCTACTAAACAGCAAACTTTTCTTTCTTTTGCCATTATTAAGATCCTTAAATGTGAATATAATTTTGAAAATCTACCTCAAGGAAACTACAGGCCAGCAATAACTTTTACCCGTGTTTCTATCGGTGGATAATAATAATTTGGTGTAAACTTCACTTGCTTCAATCGTGCCCGCTCCTTGCGCTCTACTCTAGATTTGGATGGAATCACACCAAATTCATTGCTATCACTTCCATGCTCCTGAAATCGGTAAAAAATATATCACAAATAAGCAACTTACAGAAGAAATGGTTCACTTAGATAGGCTCAAAGAAGGAGAACGTCTTTCCATCATTGATAATGTACATCTACGACAGAATTCAAGTGCCTAGCATTGAAAAATTCGTGTATAAGACATACCACTCTTCTTGCTTGCCACCACTCGTCATCGCTGGCGTTTGTGACGTGAAGGATATCGCCGTGCTGAAATGACAACCCTAAAAAAAATATGATGACTGCAATGAACTAGTAAACCCAATATGTGATACAGCGAGCTACAAATAACAAAGTTTGTCAGTCTCACGAATTGTGTACCAAAATGTGAAAATACCGAGGCTAGTCTGCGGATGCATGATGAAATGCAAAAGCGAAGCTCCCCATATACCGTCAGTAAGTTCAACTTCAATCCTAAGCCCGAGTTGACAAAATTTGTGTCATACACAAGTGAACATGCTAGGCGTTATTCACTTCTATACCGGTTGGTTGAAGTACCATGCTATTATAATGTAACATAGCAAAGCAGGAATGAATGCCTTATAATAGAACGTACCTTTGCCTGGCAATCCTGAATCTCTGTAAGAATTGTAATCAAACAATGCTCGAACATACAAAGACTTTTTCTGTGATGTCAAAATACCAGATGAGCCAGAAAGCGACTGATTCATCATCATCTGTTTCCGAGCAGCCTTCTCAATTTCACTATAATCTGCAAGGAGAAACACAGCGGACCTTACAGTAGGGACAAGACCAAAAGCTTCCTGTACGCGGTTATAGTGATAAACACAAATCAACTGCAAACGGTGTACCATGAGAACGCATTACCGGTACCCTACACAAATCAACGCTACCACACGTTCGTAGCAACTTCATTCAAACCCCAACTTGGCAATGAAACTGCGGCCGAGAAGAGCGTACGCCCGAGACCCGGCCTGTTTGCCTTTTCTACGCTACTTCGCTTCGTTCCGCCAGAATGACGCCAGTTGCATTCCACAAGTGTTCCCCATAGTCACAAGAACACTACATTCTTGCGTTTATATTTTAAAACGGCGGTCGTAGTCACAGAGAACCAGCACGGTTTTTGACGTGAAATGAAAACGACACGGCAGCTACCAACGACGACGGGTCGCTGTTGTCCACCCCGCACGACAATATCATGGCCTGTATTTGTACTGACGAAACTCAATTTCTGTAAATTTGCAACTCGGTGGTGCGATTTTAACGCGTACGCGCGGCGTTTTTTCCTCGCAGTATTTGTCTTATGTTATTCACGAAGTGCTATTACGCTAGCCTTCTCTAAGGCGTTCCTGTATTTGTACTGACGAAACGTAAATTCTGTTGTCCAACCCGCACGACAATATCCTAGCCTTATGATAAAATGACCGTTGAACCTTAGATTAGAACTGCCAGCTAAAGTCATCTGTGAAACATAATCGATGCGCTCTACCCTCTACGTGCTGTCAGTGTCAGGATGAAGCTCTTGATGCAAAATTCTCATTTCAACGATAAAAACGTGAGATCGGCCTGTTGTCGCCGGGGCTACACTGGGCGTCCACCACGTATGTTGCCGATATTAAACATCTGCTTCGATTATTGCATATTCTTTCAAGATTCAATACCAGTTGATTTCTATCGTAGGCTAATGACACGCTAGTATGCACATAAACCGTAACGAGTAGCCTATACCTACCATCTAAACGCCGAACTCAACAGCCTCACGCCTGTTTACCCGGCAACCACCCGAGGGATGGCTTTTGCGTATTATTACTGCTCTTTCGCAAAGCCATCTTCCGCCAAATTTCCTGTTTCTGATGAATGAGTACGACCAGTTTAGCGCTGCGTGGAGCCTTCGCACCCGGTTTTGTTTGCACAGCGTTACTTGTTTCAAAGACTTAAACAAATACTGATAACGAGTGAGTACGCCCGGTTTAGCGCTGCGTGGAGCCTTCGCATCAGGTTTTGTTTGCACAATGCTACTTGTTTCAAAGACTTGAAGTAGCCTACTGGTAGTCCTTTATTTATGTGGGCCTAATACGAAGTACGTGGCAGTGGCACCCAAGCACAGTTAAACCTCTCGACTTCTGATGATACTGTAAGTTCGTATGAATGACATTAGAAACGTTGGCAGATCAATGCGCCACTAATATTTCGAATTTAAAACCTCATGAGCTTAGCACTAAGCAGGTGAACTTTGAAATTTGAATTAAAGTGATAATATATTTGTTTTGTCCACTGAAAAGATTTGGTTTTGGAAGCATAAATTGCTATTATCTACAATGATCAGTAGACTACAATTCCTCCAGACTAGCTCGGTCCACCAGTGATTGCTCATGAGTCATGACCTAGTGACTACCTTCAACAAGTGTATGTCTACTTACCGTCTGGCTTATATTCTACAGTCATCTTGACTGGATTTTCTGTTGACTTTAGTACTGTTACAGCTTCATCGTGAGTGGCTGATTTCACAATTGTGTCGTTCACCTTGAATACGAAACGTCTGATTGAAATTCAGTTTACTTTGGCTTGGCTCCCTCATGGGGTGTTGTTAGGCCATCAATTTATGAGTACGGCAGAGCACTCCTCATTATGGATATGACGTGTAACATTTCTAGTTGGTTCACAAGTGGTCCGAAGAACATATCAACTTCTCCCCTCTCTCCCATGTTGGGCTAAGTTTTCTTTCATACGGTTATGTGTCTGAGATATGGCAGCTTTCATTGCTAGACACAAGTCCAATAGACTGTGAATGAATGACAGTGAAAAATTCCTTGTGAATTGTTCGCATTAGCCATATAAACCTGCCTGCCAGACGTTAATTCCATTTAGTCAAATCTACCCATTCCATTGTAAATGTTCTCACATGAATAAGAATTATACATAATTTACTACCAAGTACAAGTACGTTATGACTGATGCGACTACAGACTTACTGCTATGATGTGATCCCCCTCATAAAGTAATCCGCTGCCTTCTGCGACTCCACCTTCATGTATGTGAGAGATGAAAACGCCTTCACCACCTTCACCACCAACAACACTGAATCCCATTCCCTCTGGTCCTTTGCAAAGGGATACAATTCTAGGACCCCTACAAACATTACAAAGAGTAGATTTAACGACGGTGAGTTCTTGAGATTTTTCAAAAGCACGAAAATTAGGCTACCTTCGTAAATCTTTATCAAATCCTGATATGTTTGAAGAACGATCGTATTGTTCAGTGTATGAAGTGTCATTCAAAATAGGATCATCTGAGAACAAGAATGAGTCAAAATGAAAAGTCTTTTCCTCAGCATAATTATGTTGTTTTGCATTTGCATCAGATTTTCTCTTCCAGGATAGTAACTACATTATACTTGGCCAGTGACATTCATACCGGATGAGAGTTTTACATTAGGCCACTATTATATCACATGTTTTAGATTATAATGAGTTTCACAAAACAAGCGGTGTCTGCCTAAATAAACTAATCTACTGCAATAAGATGCCTATTGAAACTAACCGTTCAAAGGAAGACCGGATGGTGTTAAAATTTCATTGGAATTGGGATCTACATTTTGATACTCCTTAGCAATATTTGAAGAAACTGTTTCTTCCGTAGATAAGAATGAAGAAGGAGGAGGAGGAGGCAATTGTTCAGTGTGTTGCAATACCATCGATAGCCTGAGTAAAGAAAATATAACTGTAGTTAGAAAGCATGATAGGAAATATTATGTTACACATGAATAGAAAACTAGGCATTGAAGATAACTGAACCTAATTAAACTAGCACATTTGCTGTAGAATACCAGTATATCAAACAACAAAGCTTCTGGCATTCAAAGATTAACTATACCATGACGTTTCTCAGATAAATTGCCATAGCACTGGGGACATACGGAAGCCATTAATCCTCGATCCAGTAGCTACTGGTTTAGTCCAATGTAGGCCTATACATTGATAGAACAACATGGAAGACGTTCGTTGGGTATTCGGTACAACAAAAATACTTATAGGCTCAATCGTTTCATATGACTCTGTTTAGTTTTTTTGTTATCTCTGTTTCTGAAAGGTGAATAATAAAAAATAAATACTATATATATAATGATACAAATATATACAATTACAATACCAAAAGTGTATAAAATGGCTATGGCTGCCTACGTCCAAAATATTACAGAGCTACCCCAAGTCTACAGAGAAATCGTGTTACTTTGTATCCACTGTGGGGGGTTGATCGTTGTATATTGGTGCATTGTTCTGAAAGATTTCTGGTCGAAGAGTCTGACGAGGTAGAGGTTCTGGAAGCCCATGGATAGTATTTCTTCTAAAAATCTTCAAGTACACAAATTCTGTTGTTGACTTCAAAACGGAGACGGCTTCCTCATGAGATACATCAAAAAGAGAAACCCCATCAACCTAAAGCAAACATTGTCATTATAGAATTAGCAGTAGCAATAATATACACTTGATATCATTATTAAATAGCTGTTGTGCAAACAGTTGGATGAAGAAATTCTTTAGCCTACCAGGTTCAACAGTACTCTATTCAAGGCTACCGGCAAATCAATACAGTGGTACATTTTGAATTCGAGTGCCATTAGTTTGCAGCCGTTTTAGGTCTTGATGTATTGTAATGCTATTACGCCGAGTAGCCAAAGGTATAAACACAAACCCTCTAACGCATGAAATAATGAATTTTTGCAGCTAATTGGAGATAAAAGACAGTCCTCAATAATCAAAATTAATTAGCTCATGAAATAAAGGGAAGAGGCTCGCACATTCTGAAACGGGTAGGTAGTCCTACGTAGACCTTCTACTAAATTATATTCAAGTGGATCTTCAGATTCAGATTCAGATAGACAATGTAAGGCCTATCTACATTTTCCACTAAACTATTCAAGCTAATCATGTCCGATATTATATTATCTCTCGATTTTAGAGTTTGTGCCATGTCTATTGATCGGCTGTTAGTAGTAATGGTTCACTCAACCTTTATTAGTATGCAGTCACGAAGAAGACAGCATAGCACTGTACCGTTCACTAGGAGATATCGGTCATTCGAGTAAAACCAACAGTTACAGTTATAATGGATGGCATGGACTGTCTAGGGCAATCACTCTCTTTAATTTTGCCATAGGATGATATTAGAGTGGTGGGGGTTGGTGAAGGTCACGTTTGTTGCATACATGAAGTATAATTTTCCGTTGGGCTCAAGTACCATACCTCAAGAATCTTGTCCCCGGGTTGCAAACGTCCATCATCTTCAGCCGCCCCACCGTAAATAATTTTGGTGATGAATATGCCGTTATCACCAGGAATATGCTGATTATTGAGGCCTCCAGCAATAGTGAAACCAAGCCCTGCAATGCAATGATGTTCATGAAGTCGGTAAAAGGCCAGCCAAGTATGCAGAAGAATCATAATAACCTTTTGTTCCTTTGGATATACACAATTGCAGCACGTTTTCACTCGATCGACTTGAAACTACTTCGGGTTGAGGTATTCTTCGGACAATTAATCTGTAACATCATTCAATATCAATACTACAGCAAATGGATGTACGATTTAAACAGACTCAATACAATATAAATTATGACAAATCCGCATTCAGCAAAATGCACTGCCAACACCCCATCTTACCTGACATATGACTGGCACATTTTCAAAGCATCGACTGCTTGCTTGTGATTCACATTTCTAGTATCGACTCCATTGATTGAGATAATAGCATCATTGACTCTATCAAAAGAAATGGCTTATGGTGAGTGTCTTGCCTTCTATAACTCTCCCAATTTATTCAGGCCTCTCTGTGACAGGGAAGAGCTTATAACTTAGCTCATGATCAATTGACCATAGGCTTAAGTACTTTGTAAACTGAACTACACACAATTTCCTCATTTACTCCCACTACCACCTCATTAATGCCGAAAACCTTTCCTTACCGGTACCTATTTCCATGCTCTTGGTTTAAGTGGTTGAACATAGAACCGCCAACCAAGGATCGGATCGAGTCTATTCATGAGATATTTCATCACCGAAATATGAATAATTAAAAATTTAATTCAGGGGACTGATTTACATTACTGACCATGTGTTTATAATAACCAGAAATAAGTGTGGTTTGACGTATGAATACTACAAGAATACATATACCACAGATACTGTGAAGATAAAACTGCAGCTAACCAATCCAATTCTGATTAATTTAGATGCAGTGAGGATATAGGCAAATGACACTGTTTGGTGAACTAGGGTGACAGTGATGGATTCAACCTACCGGTACAATAATTTATATCGTTATGTGTCTACGTTAAACTAGGAGTGGAGTAACTGTAAAGAACTCCACAGTTATTTTAGGCACATTGTGACCGACGGGAGTAGAAAATGCCATATGTTCCTCATACAATGCACGCATTCCAAACAGCCTAACACAAATGTGTTAGGAGAACCATGGACTAGAACGGTACCAAAATATAACTATTTAACCATGCCCGAGCCATTTATCCAAAACAGGCCGCCCCCAGGGGCCAGGTCAGGCATGGAACCATGTCCCGAAATCAAAAGTTTGTTGGGGGGACAAATCGAAAATGAAATGTCATAGGCTTACTAGGTGGCCACAGCAATCCTGCATCAAACCATCAAACTCACCGCAATCTGCCATCATCAGCTGCCGCGCCACTTCGGAGAATTTTGGTAATATATATACTTGAATCATCTCCCTCTAGAGGATTATCTCTACCACCAGCAATCGAGAACCCCAAACCTGCAGGACCCTAAAAGGAATTCTCCAATCAGAGCAGAACATGATCACATTCTGCGGAACTGTGCTGTAAAAGTGCAGCCTGCAGCCCTGAACAGCCCAAGGGACAACAGGCTAGAAGTGAACTATCAGTCACAGTTATCACATAAATATTCAAAATCAACAGATAGAAATGCAAAAGGCTTACACACCAGTGACACCACACCATCATACATTGATACGCAGTACTAAACAACGAGCTCCTACTCCAGTCCGCTAATGAACTAAGAGCTAGCTACTTCATTTTCTTTTGCATCTACTCCATGGCACAGTACCAGTAGCCTATACTGAAAATCCGATTCCCTTGCATAATAGGCTTAATAATAACCATTCAGGACAACAAAATAGATTTGCATTTTTACAGCACTACTGTCAAATTCCGATACACAGTTACTGCCTTACTGGTAATGACTCACTAGGATAAATAGACCTAGGCCTGCATTAAACATCAACATTCTCGTTAACAGCTCACATGTACTTACCCGTTCCAAAACTATATCCTCATATTCATAAGCAGGAAATTCCAAGCCATGATACATTTCCGGTACGGTATTATGCTGAGAAGAGTCAAAGTCATGAGGTTGCACCTAATATTAAAGTTGCAACTGATGCAATAGAAATCGTACTCTTAGTTATATAATGTATCTGACACAGATCAAATTCCTTGCAATATAAAAAAAAAAAAGAGTAGTGTCTTAAATCACCCCAAGATTCTTTCACTAGAGACCAATTTCTTAGATTTATCGGCCGAGATTCGTGTCATAAGAGAGACCATCATAATTTATTGATGATGCTATATAGCGGATGAGCATGGCTTAATGAAGGAGTAAAAAAAAATCAATACTACAACAAGTACATATACTTCTCATACATTCATATTTTGATTTTGTTGTACGGTAACACCAGTTCCAAGTCTCTTATCGGTCCCATTCACTTCGACTGCACTGGTACTTTCCCTACGAATCTTGAAAGATTGTATTTGTGACTTGGTATCGTTGCATGATTCAGACATAAGCTGGTAGTATTCTTGTATATCTAAATAAGAAGGGACAGTTTGATGAAAATACCAACTGCTCTCAAATCTCATAATTCACAGAGTTTGAAAGCAATAATTTCCATGTGGTGTCAGTGTTACCTAGACGTCAGTACTTAATTCAATACCGGTATCGGAGTTGTAAACACGATTAATCGTTGTCCTCTTGGAACTACTGACATAATCTGCTGATTACCACTGCCTGTGTGGCACAGGCGACAAACAGCAGAAATGTGGACGTATATAATTCTAATCGCACTCCAGAAATAAGCAATCAATGCTTTGCAATCTGGTCGAGCTGTATGACACAAGCCATAAAACCACTGATATGAGTACTAAGTAATCGAAAAAATGAGAATCAAACCTATTAAGGCTCCAAATAAATCACTTTCAAAAATAGTTATTATATTCTCTATGCCATCCTTCAAATCGTTGTGCTCAGGCTGAGTCAATCTCCCACGATAGTGCTGCAATTCACGCAGAGCGTGGTCGGCGTCTATAAAATATATTTAAATATATATAAAATTATTCAAGGTTCAGTGTTGGTACTAAACAATAGGATCGTGGCGATTTTGAGTAATACTGACCTTGTTTAGAAAGAGGCATCGTGATTCAATATTGTTTGTATCAGTATATACGCGAACCAAAGTCCTACAGCCCTACGATTATAACATCATACGTATTGCCGGCTAATCTAGGTTTCCTGTTTCAAGGAAAGTATAATAACCCAGCGTCTAAAATCAATTGTGGTAAAGTTATAAATCGAATATCTAAGCTGCGAAGGAAAGCAATAAACTTTACAACAATTGGGCCTGATACTGAGTTATTACTGACATCACTAGCGGACCTTACCAGTATAAAGCTCGCTCAGTGAGTATGGCTGAAAAATAAGTACTATCAGCTCGCTTTATTTTCCAAACAATACCAAAGATTTCGAGTGTGTTCGAATACCCTCGGGAACGGTAAAATAGGCCCGCAACACAGAGCCACAGCCTTCTACTGTATTCCGCTTCACCTGACTGCGCGCGAAAGCGAACACTTCTCATTCGGATTGTTGTAAACATTCCCGAAATGAGTCGTCGATTTAGAGCTATGCCCTAGAATCACTCATCTGTATAGGACCGTTCACCGAACTCCAGAGATTTGCGGCACAGGCGGGTAGTTTACTTACTACAAACACACCACTAGTCAGCTTTTCACGATCAGAATCACTGGAACGTTATTTATCACATATACTGGTTTGCCACCCTGACACCAAGGAGATGCACAAATATCTATGAAACCGCATACTGCAGAATATTTCATGATAGCCAAAACGTTAAAAAAAAACTGCCGCCGAGTATAAAAATCGCATGCAAAAAGGCAAGCAGTGATATGCAAAATACAGTGCTCAAAAACTATAGGAATAGATTATGATACTGACAAAACAATGGACTAACTAACATGATCAATTGTGGAAGCTTGTCTTTCCTCGGAAAAAAATAGAATGCCAGATCTAGGTAGTGCTTGATAACTCCAATTGCTGAGACCAATTTGTAGGTGGATTGCGACAAATTAAGCAAACGTACATACAGTGGTCTAGAGAAGTCAATGGCTTCCATATTCGAGTCGAGCTTGAATGGTAAACAAGATTATTTTTTCTAACTTACACTAATATGGTCGAATCTGAAAATTGAATAAGTATTATTCTACTACTATCATATAAGACATTTCAACACTAGATAAAATGTTGGCGAAATGATTTCGACATTCAATGTCTGTATCCTCACAACATGATTAAAGAATAAGTGATATTTAAAGTGCTGAGCGGGCACTAACACATATTCGGCTCAATTCAACCTTAGCACCAACGTGGCGTGCTTTCTGCTTTGACAGTCATGTAATGCAATAGAGTGAATAGCAAGCCAGAATCAAGAACTACACTTGTCAACAATCACGAAACTGTAACACTTTCTTTGCGACTATCATCGTCATGAGGTAATAAAGGTCTGTGAACATCCACAGTATTTTCTTCGGAGGTTTTTGATCTCGCATCACCAGATATAACAGATTGCAATTTTTTGACTATTTGATAAAATTCGGGGCGGTTCACGGGTTCTTGCTGGCAGCATTTTGTAATTAGCGAAGCAATCCTCTTCGAACCATCAATGGTCGGTAAAGTGGGAGCAGTAGTGGATTCCATTTCTGCAATAACAAATCATGATAAATTGATGCTTCGCCGTAACAAACAACACATCGAATCAATAATTCAATATTCAATGACGATACCTTGCACAAACTCTTCATCTGAGAGATCGGAATATGGAGTTTTCCCCAATGAAAATATTTCCCAGCAGGTGACTCCATATGACCACACATCACTTTTGGCATGAATTTCATCGCGGAGTAATCTTTCGGGAGGCATCCAACGTATCGGTCTCAGTTGACCGTTATGATTGTAATATTCCCTTTGCATATCGATAACTTTCATTAGACACATGACTTGAGCAACATGACACAGTACGCAGGGTTGCAATACCCAAAACATGCATTACCACATCTATGAATTCTATGTACTGTAATTTCAGACACATGTACCAGATCAAAACTGAGCACTGCTCAACGAGCGCTCAATGGTAAAGATTGCTCTTTCTTCAACTATGCAGACAGTTATACATCTCCATTAAATAGTGAAGGATCGGTAAGGACTTATGGCTGATTTATTGCGGCCCGGCATCGTCACTTTGTCGTACGAGAACAAAGACAGATTTCATGCGGCACATAACAAAAGTTCTCAGAACTGTATCGGCAACTTAACTGTGTTGGTTTTACAATTAGAAAAGCAATTTAGTCCCGGATGTTTGGTAAAATATTCTTACTTTTCGAAACCATCTTTGGACAAACTGAGGATGGATAATTTGACAACATGCTTGGAACTGATAAGGCAGTTTCTTGTAGCAACATCGAGATGACACAATCGAAGACTAATCAGATGCTCTAAAGCAGCAGCGATTTGGCAGCACATTTTCATCTACAAATAGATTCAAACCAAGATGAAATTACATATTGCATGTTGAAATCAAATCCTCGTACCTTAGAATGTTTGCTAAACCGGTGTATTTTGCCTTCGTGAGACGCATGAAGACAAAGCTTCAAAATACCCTAAAATAAGGATTAAAACTGTTCATTTACAATAATACTACAAGGCGTGATGATAATTATTATATCACTACGACTGCCGACTACTTCATATAAAACATCTTACCCATTCAAGGTACTCTGTAATGAGACAGTCTGGGTAAATAACAGAGTTTGAATTCTCATTGCAAACACCCAAAAGACGACTAATATTTTCATGGTTGGCAGTGAATAATAGGTTGACTTCACGATGGAATGCCAATCGGTTAGAGTCATCAGACGAAGGTTTTTCGTGCTCAGATGAAGGCTGAGAATTATCACTGAAAGAAAGTGAGAATTGCGTATCATGACTTGACAGGAGATATCTTTCTTCACCTGATGAAGAAGCAGAGCTTCGAAAAGCTTGTGAAATAAGGTAAGTTTTACAATTTATCACGTGGAGCGTCAAATTCACATATAGCCTGATTACCATAAAATACTTCGAGTCAAATTTTTATGTAGCCCTGAAACAGTGTCATTTACACAAAACTGTACATGTCCGAAAGTCTGAGTAATCATCTACCCTGTACAGGGATCTACAGACTAATTGGATAGGCTACATACCTCTTATTCAGTGTCAATTTCTTGACCATCACCAGCACATCATCGCCTACATCTGGTATGAGTCCTGGTGCTTTAGAGAGGAATACTTCACCAAAACTTCCTCGACCTTGATCATGAAAATAACAAATTTTCATTAAATCTACATGGCAACAATTCCTACCAAAGACTTGTCACCTATTTCTGCAATGTACTCCAATTTTGAATGGTCGTACTTTAGCTTTGAAATTTCCTCCGGTAACTGAGTGATAGGTGTCGTATTCAAGCGGCGGCATGTTCCTAAAAACATTGCCATGAAAACATCATTGTCGCGAAAACAGAAATTACAAAATCCAGCAGGCGGAAAAACAGTACTGACTGTTACTACTTTAACGCGGCAACCGATGGAAAGTTGAAAGTAGGAGTGTGCAACATACATACAACTAAGAATATGAACCAATGACGGTAAACATTCACATCATCCACAACAAGACACAGTGGACAACTTCCAAGTTTTTTGATATATCAGACACTAAAGACAAACCCCATTCGTGACGTGGTTTCAATGCTTTGCTTCAATGCAAGAAGAACTTAAAATTATGAAGTTCTAGATCGGTATATTGCATCGCGTCATCCAAAGAACCCTAGTGGTTGATAGTCGAGAGTCAGCAGACCAACAGCAAACAATTTCAATCGACTCGACGGAAACTTTCTGAGCAAAATGTCTAGTGCTCCCTAGTGGTTGATGTCGCTTTTGGCTTCGCTTCGCTTTTTTTAGACAGGCTTAGTAAATTTTTGCGAGGCGGGACCAAAACAGTTGAACTCAGCAGACCAACAGCAAACAATTTCAATCGACTCGAGGGCATCTTTCATTGCAAAACTTCTAGCGCCATCTAATGGTCGTTATCCTTTTTAGTGACTGGACGGGCGTAGTTAACTTTCTGCGAGGCGGGACCAAAACGGCTGAACAGCAAACAATTTCAATCAACCTGAGGGCAGCTTTCGGTGCAAAACCTCTAGCGCCACGTATTGGTCGACATTATTTTTGGCGACTAGACAGCCTAAGTCAACTTTCAACTCAGTTGAACTCAGCAGACCAAAAGCACGACTCGAGGGCAACTTTCGGTGCAAAACCTTTACCCCAGCCATAGTAATCAAGTAAATAAGATAATGCCGTTGTATTGCATAAGTTCAATCATAATAATATGATCATATTAATATTGTCAGTTATCACCATGGTTGGGCAAATGCGAATTTAGTAATACCAACCATTCATCATTATAGCTTCTTCCTCATTTGAACTCACAGTCTTGCCCTTCTTGTAATGTCTTTTTCGCCTAAAATATTAATCAGCTGATCCAGAGCGTAACCTTTCAGTGATATTGCTAGATTCCTTAGGTTGCCAGATAGGCAGCACATAACCGCATAGAAATAGAATATCATAAGCCACAAACCTGCAATACACTATAATAACAATTGAAATCCCCAAATATGCGATGGCTCCACCGACAGCTAATGCTATGGTTTGGACATTTTGGTAACGCGGAGAAGAACCGTCAGAATCATTTCCGGTGTCATCAGAGCCTGTAGGTGGGCGCTGGGAAAGCTCTGAAAAAAAATTAAATAATCATGTGTTTGCGTTAAACCAGAAGTAGCAGGGACATCATTGTAACGCTAAAAAACCTTGATAATTTAGCTCCGATTCGGAATATTAACTTAGACTTGAAGTTACAGCTTATAGGTACTGGATTTGACCTGCGAATCAAATTTTTAAAATGCTGAAAGACTCTACTTTCACTTAAGGTTTCTGTGACTCAATCTGACTTATGACTTGGTCACAACGCTGCCACTGAATGAGCAGTACAAACAGAATACTAAAACCATACCAGCAACTGTGAGCTCCGCACTTTTATTGATGTAAAATCCGCATGCGTTGTAATGACATGTGTACGCTCCGGAATCTTGAATGCTAGTATTTTTAATGTAAAATGAGCCGTTGTTCATGATGGTGTACTTGACAGAATCGCTGTTGTCCTTGATAGCGAACCGTTTCAAAGTTGAAGTTTTAGTGTGGATAGTCCAATAGAGCTAGAAAAAAATACAAAGTGCTCGGCAAACTCCGAGGCCATAGGGTTATGGGCGATCAGGCATATAGGCTAAGGGGAGACAAGTAGATCGGCCTGAAAATGCTGAGGTTACTGAACCAAGGTAGAAGAAAATGAGCCAGACCTTAAGGGAGTATTTACACATTGATCACACTCAGAGTCAAATCTTCCAAAGTGCAGAGCTAAGGCTATTTACCCTATCCAGTTCAATCTCCGGATAGATTCCGCAATCAAATCGCACAGGTCCTCCCTCAAACACAACAGCACTTGACGGAGACTTGTAGATTTTCGGTTTCTTTCCCACAGACACTTTGACAGGAGCGACCTCGGATACATGTTCAAATCCCGAGCCTTCAGCCACGCAATCCACTTCCCAATGGTCACCAGATTTAGGACTAGCCAAAATCTTCAACGTTTTATTAGAAGGACTGTTTTCAATGACTTGATATTTCACAGAACGCGTTTCTAAATAGAAAATCCATTAATATACCAGTGTCGGCCAGCATTGTACACTACAGATCATACTTATTTCCCAGTAAACTATCACGTTGCCAACTCCTCTAGCACTACAAACAATCGATGCAGTCTTGTTCACTTCAAGGCATACGTCGCGCGACCGAGGTTCGACGATCTTCAAACGCTCTAAGTTGAAATAGTGAAAAAGTTTCATTAGCATATAATCGCATTGATGTGCATCATGTATGCCTTTCCAGTGGGTAAAATATGCATCGATTCACAAAGGGCATTTATCAAGTGAAAATACTGGGCTGGGCCAAAGTTTCTAGTAAGAAGGACTCTCAGTTCGACCTACGTTACAGAGCCAAGAAATGTGTGGCATTACTAGTTCAGTCCAAGACATTGTTTCCATACCTTCAACTCCAATCTTAGCGGACGAGCTGTCTTCTCCCATTTCATTTTTCGCCACACATTTGTATACACCAGAATCCTCTGGGACGATTTTTTCAATCACAAGTTTACCAGGCTGAAAACAACAATACCGGTACCTATTAAAAAGCATCATAATCTAGCTCAAAAGTGACAAAAAAGAAAAAGTCCTTGCCATAGAAATTTCTAATTAACAAGAATGTCAGTACAACGTGCCCAGTGCCTGAACTGAAATACCTTAATGTGAAATCGATTGCCAGACACAACCATTTCATTCATGTACCAAGCATACGTTGGTTCCGGTACCCCATCTGCTTGACAGTTCAGTGTGACATCTGTGCCTTCCTTCTCTGTTCTTCGTATAAGATTTGACTTCATTATAGGCTTTCCTACAAAAATATCAGAATGCAGATTCATTTGAACCAGAGGAAAAGTAATCAGCCAAACTCACGTTTGATACGAAAGCTATATATCTTTGAAACATAACCAGCAACGTTCCTCGCAACACATTTATACTCTCCTTCATCGGATTGTTGAACAGACATTATTACCAATGTTTTACCGGACACAGTAAGGCCAGTTGGAGAAGCTGTGCCAAAAAATTGTGTTAGAATAAGGCTATTATAGAGAAACAGACACATTCGTCAAATCTGCATTTTTTTTCTCGTTAGGCAGAAGTAATGGATTACCGCAATAGCATGATTTAAATTTTACTATCAGTATAATTATACCATAATTATTTCGACCCTAATCCATGGAGTCAGAGAATCTCAGGCTTTTCAGCATAGTAACAGCAATCCCACATTATGAAATAAATTTGAAATATCACCTTCATCGTCTCCGATGGGTTCACCGTCTTTAAACCATCTAATGGAAGCATCCGGTTCAGCGTCAACCGGACCACAAAGCTGTTCATGACCTTGACCAAGATCAAGAAATTCCTCTTCAGTCGCATTGTTTTTCATAAATATGTCTAAATCAGAAATCATTTGTTGGATCCTTGAGCCGATCGTGTATGGTCACTGGTCATAGGCCAAGGACAGTGGATAAAAATACACACTTTCACAACAAGACAAGTGTCCATGACAACTCATTTGTGCCAAATTCATGTATCAAGGAAATTGAGTAAGGATCAACACTAGTAGTGAGTTTCTGATATTTTATCAAGTCGTTCATCCAAAAAAGTGGTCAAATCCAAATAGTGAGTTGCCTACCGTAATCTTGGATCAGACCTACAGTAGACTTGGGATGAGCTTGGATGTGTGTACATAAACTTGCATTTTACGTTCCTGACACTATTGTTCACCACAATAAGAGTAAACAGACGAAAATCAAATCTGGTACAGAGAGAGAGAGAGAGAGTGATCATAATGCCCTAAGGCTTAATCACTTTACCACAACGACCTCTTGCACATGACAATGTACCGTGAACCTACTGGTACTTAATAATGCCGAAAGCTTCAGAGATAATTACTTACGCGCAATACGAAGTTTGGCAGTGCCAACTGCTGGGACTTTGTAATTACCAGTCACCTTGCATGAGTAACTGCCTTCGTGCTTCTCCCGAACACCGCTTATTGTAAGAGTGCCATTGCCGTCATCACGGATTTTGCGAGTCTCAGTCTGTCTAAAATATATTCAGAGTTGAAAATATTGTTCACAACTCACACAACTTGAGATTGATTGACCGAATCATTGCATTTACTTTTGTTTTGTAATTGGATGTCCACCGTGATACCATTTGATTTTTTGATTAGGCGGAACGGCATTAAAGATGCATATAAATACAGCTTGTCCATTCAAAGCCACAATACTATCTTCTGGTGCTTGGATCAACACTGGGGTTTTCTTATCTGTGAATAGCAACAATATATGGTGCAATTAGAATACACCTTCAACCAAGAAAACAAGCTCTGAAAGTTTGAGTTAATTAACAAGATCAATACAGTAGTTTGGATTAACCAGGACTATTAATTAAATCTTTCAATAATTTTTACAGGATTCCCAGTGACTGTTTGTCATTAATCTCACAGTTAATTTTGAACAGAACTATCTACGTACTTAATACATGTAATCTACTGGTACTACTTCAAAGGTGGTGACATGACATACCGTACTGTAGATTTACACTGAGTGATATTGAGCATTGATTTTTTGTACTACCGGAAGGTCCTTGGATTTTTGGTGGTACCGGTACTGGCGGTACATATTTTGGGGCAAGCTGGGCAGTGGCCCACAACCTTCACTCTCGATGACACTTGTAAACATTCATCAGTAATCACCATTGCTTTTCTAACAACATTCATAAGTTCGTATGCACAAACGAAACAGGCTGACGTGACAAGTACATGTCAGTAATGAATAGGCCTACCTTGCATTTAAAAATTTATACAGGTGTCAAAGAACAAAATCTTTAGATGATTAATTGCAGTTATATACATGAAAGTGGCTTTGATCAAAATTGTCACAACCACACCTGCGTCATTCAAACTGTTTCTTTATGATACTGTATGTACGTATACGTTATAATAATCACTTTCAGGACATAGCATGATAAACGATAATAATTATAACATATACTTGTGTCAGGGCTAATGGCTAAACAGTAATATTCAATATGAATCATACTATCACTCACCTCGAACTTTCAAAGAATAGTTGCCTTCACTGCATTTAGCTTGATAACAGCATGAATAATCCCCGTCAAAATCATTGAGTGTTAACTTTGGGATAATTAATTTTGTTGCTCTAAAATTGAAAGACCCATTCCTGAATAGCACAGTAGTTCCACGCTTCCACTCAATGTCCCTCAACTGCGGCCTGCAAAGATGAGTATTAGTTGTTGACAATTCTAGTAGATAACATATAATACGCATTACCTTGGTTTACCAGACACAGTACAATTGAGAACAACCTTTTCATCTGGTACAATCTCCTGAGCTGTGTCTGGGGACAGCCTCACTACATTTTCAATGTCAAACCCTGCAAATAATGTTGGTTATGGTAAACTAAAATACAGAGTACTCTGGCATAAACAAAACACAATCATGGCCGTATCAAGACATTTCAAGTAGGCTAATTAACTAACCAATACCCTTTCTATGTTTACAGACACTAGTCATCCTTTTGTATACTCATAGGTAGACATAGATGTTTGTTTACTTATAAATATTTGTGGGTAGGGTTGGCTATGTATACACTATTACAGATCCACACAAGTTAATAACAAGCCCATATCGGTGCTTTTATATCACAGGCCACTCCCACTAATACTAAACAACCCAAGTACCTCCACTCGTGGGTCTCTATTACTAAGCGTGGTACCGCTACCAGTAAATGGTTTACTGTAATAAAAGTCTGGGTGTTCTGGCTGCTGGAGAAGTCAGTCAAGATTATTATAGGCCTACATTACAACATTACCAGTCCATAGTCAATTGCTCGAATCGTGTACATCAGTAATCCCGACACCACAATAGGTTGGTAATTGGTAACATTTCTGTTGTTGTTATCACGATGAAAGGAAGTAATCATCATCATATTACATTCCCACGGAAGTACTTCATAAATTATATAGTTCATGAATTACTTGACTTACATTTAATGTTGAGATTTACAACTTTAGAGAATAACTGTTCCCGTGGATCGGTAATGTTAGTAGCTACACACTGAAATTTTCCGGCATCCAGGTTTTTATCAACTTTGGATATTCTGAGCTGACCTTCTGTACCGGTCGTCTTTCTAAATTCGGAAACATGGTTGATTCTAATATCTAATGTAGGCTACTGGGTACTGAGAATCGGTACAGTCAGTTCAGCAGAGCCCCTCACTCGCACACATTGTTGTTTTGATTCTCAACTAGGTGAGAATTGAGAAATGAAAACAGAGAAAACCGAAGATATTACTATAGTACCAACCTACCCACTCTACAATGTAAAGCCTATGTAGTACATGTAGGGCCTTTACATATATATATATAAAGCCTGGGGTGTAGATGTATGATCCAGTGAAGAAATGTAACAATATCGTAGGCCACACCAGAAGCCAGGATAAAAATTCAGAAAGTTGCAGCAAAGAGCCGGCTGACTATGTAAGAAAGACCGATGTGTTTTCATGTCTTTTGCTTTACCTTCGTGAATTTACTGCATCTTGTTTATCCATAACCCATGATAATTTGAATTTGCCAGCAAACTCATTCTTCAATATGCACTGCAATATCGTACTTCTTCCTTGCTTTACGTCAATACTCTTAGGAATGTTTCTATCGAAGACATCAACGCAGTCGTTTGATCCAATCAGTGTTCCTTTTAATAATACCGGTATACACAAAAATTATACAACTTTCCTTGCATTTGTCACCAATTTCGTGGTCTTGCCGGTTATAGTTGGTAGGCTTAAGTTAAAGTTGCTACGAACACGATACTCACCAAGAATTATAGTGAATGTTGATAATCCCAACAAATGCATCCGATTGTTTCAACAAAATACAAGGCGCACATCAAGAATTGCATTCAAATATTTTTAAGAAAATATTGGCCTACCCCGTCTTCAGGAATCTACTATGATTGGCAATATAGCAACTATAGTACCACAAAAAAAATAATCTGTTTTTGCAATTACCAGCAAAAAGATAATTGTGTGACAAAATATTTCTGCTGAACTCCGCGAAATGTAGAACTCATGAGCATGATCCTGGCTATGCCGGCGTGACTCTATTACCCCGTTAATTCGAGCGATCTAAGTAATCACCGCCAAGTAGCCCTACCCTGACTGAACCATTTGCTTATTCCAGGCTCAAGTGGTTCATATATCGCATGACCGGTTTCGCTTTAGTGACTCTCGCGCCTATGCTAGGCCGTTCCGGTGTTTCTAAACGGATCCTGTCCCGGCCGACAAGCACTGCTTCACGGAGGAAAATAGTGCTGCTGCCCTGCCCCCCCCCGACTAAAAGAGGTTGATATGAGTTGACTTTTCGACATCCACCACACGCAACCCGTACGCGTAGCGTTGCGCACTGCACTATTCCAATGGCATCCGATCTGCAAGCTGTAGGCCTACGGCTTCACAAATCACAACCCAACTCATATTTTAAGCCGACGAGCCACTGCCATTAGATTAATTTTTTCTATATCTATCTACAACAGAAAATAGTTGCCCATCTCCATATTCACAATTAAACATAAACAGGAACAATTCAACACGCAGGTTCATAAACCTTGCTCTCCAGTAAAAGCAAGCATGATAAAGATAAAACTTCCAAACACTACAAGGTTTCTAAAAGTAGTCTTCAACTTCCTATGGCATCGGTTGGAAGGCCCATTTCATTTGGAAGACCTACCCAAATGACAAATAAAATTGCACAAGAGAAAAAATAGAAACACTGAAATTCGGTATGAGTAGATCCCAGCTTCAAATGAATCGCCACCTAATACTCTGCTTCAAGTCGTCATGAATGCTCCACGTTTGGAAGTGCAGCCACCTACAATAACAAAGTTGATGGTGAAAGGACTCTACTGGTCCAAGGAATATTCGAGTCTCTAAACAACATACCCGAGTTTCATTTTACAATTCATGTGCACCCAAAATCAGAAAAATTTTTTCGCAGCATCTTCCCTCGACATTCTGCAATGGATTAACATGTAGGCTACTGTAAATAGCAATGCTGGACTTGAGTTAACTTGATCTTACCTCATAGATTGGTAGATTATGAGTATGATAACTTGGATAGCGGCTATAGCAATGAAAACCCCGATTGATATGCAACTTGGCATTTCTGGCTCAGGACAAACTGGCTTCGGCGCACTTGCCTGGAAAGCAACGTACTTGTTCGGATCATAAAATAACAAATGTGTTCAATGTAGCAGAACCAACTTGCCATGCAATATCTAAAAACTATGATAAGCAAAATAGTAACAAACTGAATTGACTATCCATTTCTTTCAACTAGTAGGTTAGATTGCCTGGTTATTAGTCAAGTACCGTATGCAATGTAACAGGTAAATGACATAGGCTAACAGAACTCATCAATTTGGATGAAAACCAGTTGAGATGCAATCAATATGTGACTGGACCTGCATCTTCAACTGAATGAGAATGCCACACTGTAAGCCTACTGGTACTGCTGCTCGTGCGTTACAGGGCTGGCCTATGTATGGTATGAATGTGTAGGCATCTCACAGCCCCAGACTGTACTGACATACCTGCTTACGAATAATTGTTCCCAAATCATCTCCTATTTTGTTCAGTTCATTTTTTACAGACTGGCGGAATTGCACAGCTTCGTAGCTTTCACCAGCCTGTGGCACAGCTCCCCCAACAGCCTGTCCAGCCAGAGTTTGTTGACTGATCTGGTTCAGCATCTGCTTCACGAAATTCAAATCATCCCTACAAGCATGAATGACAAAGACGTTAGTTCTCATGACAATCTTAGCAAACGACACAGAGATGTAATCTTCTCAGAGACAGTGAGCGATAGCTCTACTGGCCCATGCACATTTAGTAGATACTCAGGACATTCATGATGAGAAAATAATACTGTTGCCTACCCCTACATTATGCCAGTCAGTGGGCGGTCTGAAGGACATTGTTTGACAGTCTGCGAAGGATACAAATTTGAACAGAATAGCTAGCAGTTGAACCGTTGAGGCGGATTTTGCCAATCAAGGCGATAAATCCAGAGAAATAATTTAAAAATTGCACTATACAGTATTAAATATACAGGTAAATGTATCGTAATGTAACTACCATACCTAAGTGATTTAACAGCATCATAAGCTTCCCTCTGTAAATTCATCATATTGTCAATATGGTACGACTTTGCGTTATCGTCAGCTCCTGCAGCAGGAGCCTGCTGTTGTTCAGTGGCAGCTGGTCGCTCATGGATCACGTCAATCTTTGCTGACGAACCTCTTTGTAAATCCAGCAAGTCCCTCAACATATTTGACACTGATCTGCAGAGAGAAAGAACCAATGCAGACTTTCTGACAGTCATAGATGTCACACAGATGAAATTAACTGGCAGTAGGCCTACCTAAGCTCTTCCTTGAGATTGGATTGAACTTCAAAGATGGAGACGAGTTCTTTCGAGGCAGTTCCTTCATACTGGAAGAGTTGTTAAATGTTAGATGGTAAAACAAAATATGATTCAGAGAAACGATGGGAATTCTGTTGTAACTCACCAATTCTTCGGACTGCAACTTCTCTTCCTGTGAGTCCCCATGTTCTTTCTGATATTCCTCTTGCATTTTATTGAATTCTTCCTTATTCTTGTCATA
Organism: Botrylloides violaceus; assembly: GCA_030412335.1. Taxonomy (NCBI): domain Eukaryota; kingdom Metazoa; phylum Chordata; class Ascidiacea; order Stolidobranchia; family Styelidae; genus Botrylloides; species Botrylloides violaceus. The sequence continues at coordinate 1,490,451 of JASFYC010000529.1, read as the reverse complement.
TTCTTCAGTCCCTGTTCGCTCGTCAGAGCCTAGATTCTGTAGATTTTGCCACAATTCATTTTACGCTTTATGGAAACAAGTCATGCTATGGGCCTCTTACCTCAGTTTGACCATCGATTAAGCTTGATGTAAGAAACTTTATCACATCATGATCATCTGCAAGGCAGAGGGAATGGTCAGCCCATAATACAAGTTATATGCAAGTTATTATATTCATCCATTCATTCATCGATGGCAGTTTGTATGCCAGTATATCACACATGGCTGGATGATTAGAGTAAAAATAATATATCAAAATTATATGCAACCAAACAACGGTAGTACGGATTAAAAAATGAAACTGGTAATCGACATAATCGGATATTATACATTATAATTATATAGTCCGATAAAATTACATATTTAGCACCTTCGCTTCCCATCTTCACTTGATGAAGGAGCGGACCTCCGAAAGCTTGTTAATTATATATATATATATATTCATATAAATTGAACTGGACGATAAATCTGTGGTGACTTATTGTACCGTATCTATTAATACTTTATAACTTTAGAACATTAAAAATTACCTGCCAGTCCACCAGTAGCAGCAGACACACCAAAATAATAATTGTTGGGAAGTTCAACATTTTCTACAACTGTGCATGTTTGGAAGAAAGTGTCGTCAGGAAAATTGCCTGAGGTGTAGCTTACCTGAAATACAGAATATAAAAAGTGCTATAAACGTAGGCCTACTATAAAATGCATTTATTGTGACTAGTTAACTGGCAAATACCTAAGTTAAGTGAATAGTAGGCTACCACAGACATAATAAATTCCTTACAGTTAATGTAGTTCCTTCATATCTGACTCTCACTTTAACAGGATAAGGTTTATTTCGAAAATCGAACTTGCAGCTTCCTGAATGTTGGTCAACACCATCACTAAATAATATGTTGCAACGAGTTAGAAATGAAGAGGATTCACATGTCTAGTCCAGTCCAACCTTTCATGTTGATACAGTTTCGTACCATCATTAGTAACTACAAGAATTGCAGGATTGTCCATTTGGTTGTTATTGTCAAATGAATCAAGGAATACTCCAAGTCCTTCCCACTGATCCCTTGCTCCGTACACAGTGCCTAGTTCACCATTGTGAGATGTATACCATATCCCCTACAATCAAATTCAAAGGTAAAGTGAACTTGTACATTGTATTGTAGTAGTTTATGGTACCGATAAGCAGTAACCTACAGCAGCATACATAATATTCCAACTTTCCGAAGACCTTATAAATTGTAAACTACCATATAATTAAAATACAGCTTCGATTTCAACTGTCGATCATTATTTAGTAGGGCAATGTCACAGCCACCTCTATGCGGCCAGATGAGAAGTGAGCACACACGAATTGAGATCAAAATATTCATAAGTGGAACTTATGCATGAGCGCATCCCTCCCACTGCTCCTCAGCCGTGACAGTCCGAGACTCTGATTCTTCAGTTCTAACAATGAAGGGGCTAGGGGTGATCATATATTGCAATAGCAGTTAGCCTACCATCAAAACATTGTACACAAAAGTGAACGCATATTTACAAGGCCATCAGCTCCAAGTCTTCCTCTGCCTTCTATCCGTACATGGACTTCAATCTCCCATTGTTTTGATTCAAATGGCGTCTTTGACCAAGCCAATCCTTTTTTGTCTCTTATCGATGGGACCACTCGAATTTTATCATCACCGGCCACAGTGTCTAAGAAAAATAACTGACTGGTACTACACATTGTCAACACGTCAATAGCCAACACGGAAGTAACGCAAGTGACAGGGTATGAGCGTTACGTATATTTGGTGTTGTTACTTCTGGCTATGGGAAAATTATGCATTTTTGATGCAGAGTTTTGGAGATCCGGTGTGGCATTACTTAGGGCGCTGCCACACTTTGCATACTGACCGAAGTGTAGGCCTACTACTCAGTGATTGCTACACTAAAATCGGCTCAGGTAAGGGGAATCACACAGCAAATTTCTACATCTCTTGCAAGTCAATTACAGCCTAGTTACATGCATTAAAATTAAAGTTGTCACAACACTGACACAAACATCAAGAATCATTATAAAAAACAAACCTCCATGCAGAGCCCAGAAAGGCACGGTCGCATCAGCTTGGACAAGATGTGGTCCTTTAAAACTGTGCTTAAACTCATATCGTTTCAAAAGATTTGAATCTTGTCCAGATATTCCGAGAAACAAGATTAAATAAAATGTGTATAGAAAAAGATACAGCCTTCCAGCTCCAATGGCTCTAGCAGTTTGCCCGTAGTCAAGCATTATTCTAACAATACCCTATATTAACTACACTATAGACTAAAATTGCTTCATAGGTGTCTAAAATAATGTCAATAAAAAATTACACAAAATGTCATGCCGAGAGAGCTTTCAAGGAGATCTGAGCATATTCCAAGGACAAACTTTTGAGCGTATGTGCCCCCAGTTCGCCTCTATTCTCGCCCCCCTGAGTGGCTGCACTACGGTATCCCTGCACCCTGCAAACCGGCTTGCATTTTACGGTTGAATGAGCACAGAGAATCACACGTCGCTTTAAATTAGCTGAGTCACATATGGAGCTACGTTAATGCTGAGTAAAAAACCACAGAAGGAGCCGGCAGCATCAGCTTCAGCTCTTCATTCCTCACCAGTTTTACCGTCCAGAATCCAACATGGCCCACTAATTTATTGGCACAATAAAAGGCCGCGTATGTTGTTGTCCCCGATTGAAGGCCATATACCCTGCTTCAGATCGGGATTTTTCCATCTTAGCTAGTGCAACCAACCAAAGCTGGTGTGTAGTACGGGCTATACGGCATCGCCTGAATCCCTGTACAAATGGAATGACATAGCCTACTCTCAGAAATCCATACCTCGGCAAGTTTATTGACATGAAAATATCGCCACAGGTTCAACACAGATCGCGATACAAAGGCAAGATCTATAGTAACAAGATATCATAACTCCTTTCGTCGGGTGAATACACACACTAGGCACGTAAACAACAGTGATGATGATGTTTATATCATGTCAGAAATTAAGCAATATATATCATATAATAAAATGTAAACAGGAAGCGCAATACAAAACGAAGAATACTAAAATGAGAAAAAATGAGGTTACAAAAACTGTGCAGTGTGCCCATCAACCACTTGCTCCTTAGTTACAAAAAGGAACCTCGATGAACCTGTTCATACATTTCATTATAAATTGATTAGAACACAATTATTATCACAATGATTAATATTAAACAGATGAACAACAGTACATTGATCAATGTCGTACAAGAAAACCTGGTGCAAAGAATCGCGCACAACTTTCATGCAAAAAGTCTAGGTTCGACCCTTGGCCCCTCTTGCTGTGTATTACCAAAAAAGTAGGACAGTAAATATTTCCAGCATAAACGTTTATTATGGTAGGTCAATATTGGAAGACGTTGACTGCATATGCAATATACGGCTTTGGCCCATATAATGGCAACGAATGGGTAAGAAATGTTATTCAAATCACACAAAGCACCCTTGATCCAGTCCACCACCTTCTTATCGAGGAAATCAGGAATTCTGTGTTGACAGCAAGCTTGATCCTAGACAGAGAACCATCTGTGTGCGTTGTGGTCCTGGAAGTTGCAACAAAACAGTTGAGACACTCAAACCTGATTTCAATGTCTCAGATGCAATAACCGAAGGTTCTTGCATCAGAATACTACGACTTCCAGATGACTTCCAACTAGCCCGAATAGAATTCCCTCTTCGAAGGATTCCATCAATGGTACTTGTCTGTTTGAATCTGACACGTTTAAATGAGGATGTGATTCTACTTGACGAAGGACCTTCACCCTTTTCATCAATTTTTTGCTCAGTAAACTTGGCTGTAGAGTTTAAAAGCGGAAGATCGCCAGATTCTTGATCTTGGTGATAAACTGTTACCGGACGCTCACAGAAAATTCTAAAATACGTACCATAATATTAAAATGAAACAGACAACGCTCTGAAAATGATGGAATAAACTATCCATACCTGGTGCTAACGTTTACGGACGAAGGGAAAAATGAATTCGATAAATTATCATCCGCTGTGCTTTCGATCCAGGTAGAAACGTTAAATTTCAACTTGCAACGTTCTTTCTTTGAAACATTTTTTGGTGCAACTGGGTGTCGCTGATTCAGCAGTATGTTCACCGTGGCAAAAGGCCGCCTGATACAGAAATATCAACAGAAACAATTTACTTTCACTTCAACTTGCAGTGTAATTATATCTTCCAATTTTCTGATAAACATTCATTGGTTTGAATATAGCAATATCTTCTGAAACTTCCTCACAAAAGATAAGTCAAGAAACCTACTTTGCCATGTGTTTCATCCGAATGTTTTGGTCCCGGTGAGCTCTCCGTGTGTTAAGAATTCCCTTGATTTTGATGCCAATGTTTCCGATGCCCAATATGAGCAGGAAACAAGAGAAAAAGAAACTGAAGAATACAAACAAGTCCATGTTTGTGGGATCCTGAAAACACAACATCACCAATAAATGTATTTTGCCCTTGGTCATACAATCCATAGTCAGCACGGTGTATACATTGGCCATAGACCACACATGTGTGCAAATTAGTGAAAGGATATACACTATTGCTTACATTACTGAAACCCTGAACTGGAAGTTGTGAGCACCCCAAACACCATTGAACCAGGAATTCCGTCGTCAAAATCATTATGCTTTCTAGCATGCCCATTCTCTCATCAGATCATAATTTATGACATCTATGATAATACCCTTACTGAATGAGGTTACGCCATTAAGTGAACATTAGCATACTATAATATAATACAGTGAAAGTAAGCAATATATTGTAGGACTTACTTGACGAAACATTAGACCTCCGACGGATCCTGACACCATTTCATAGCGATCTAGTTCTTGAAATGGATATCGTCCGGACGAATTCCAGACAAATTCGGAATCTTCTTGACTAAGCAATATGGCAAAGAACTTTTCTCTCTGCATGTCAAATTTTGAGTGAGGCATGATGACTACAAGTCTGTTTTGAATGTTGGTGATTTGTAATGCAGTGTCGCGCTTGAATTTGATGACAGAATTCACATTAGATGAAGCATCTATTCGGATATACTGCAAAAGAAGAAATACTAAAATGTACATCTAGAGTAAAAAGAATGAAATAGATCATTGGTTCGTTCTCAAAATTTGTATCAGTCTGCAAGACCTCTTGGCTAAACTCCTGGGATGAGTGTAATAGCCGGAATATTTCGCTTGGGCTTTGTAATGCAACTGCACGACCAAAGTAACAAGTCGTTCGTGATCACTTTGTCATAGCTTGTTGTTTGTGTGAAGGTGTGCAAAGTGCAAACGCCACATACAGCTATGCGTCAAAATTGTGGGGTCTAATTAGCGATCTCAAGAATGATTTGACTTTCAATTCCAGTCTGCAGTCACATGAAAGAATTTGCCGGTCCAAAAAAGGTTGAGAACATGAGAACTACTGGAATAAATGGCATATTATGTTCCCTTACCTGCTGAACGCGCATCTCTAATGTACTGCTGCTTTCATTGATGGAGGACAAAAGTGTTTGAAGTCTGAAGAAACATCAATCAAACAATCAATCGTTTTAACTCAGAACATCAGGGCCGCTACAGCATGATGGATGGGGTTGATTCGGTATATAGTTTTACACTCCGATGCAAAAATACACCACTTACCTCTGCGAAAGGTCCCTTTTCGATCTTGAATTAGTCGAATCATGGCGTGTAGTGACTTCTCGACTCAAAGACGCCATCTTGGATCTGTAACAAGTATTATAGAATGATAAATAAGAGCCATCATTCTCAAATCTTATCATCACGCTGCAATGTATCTAATGGCATTACTGGCCATGGTGAGTGGAGAGATATCTACATATGATATCAGACATTGCTGAAATATGAACACGAAAAAATACAGTAGAACTTTGCTTACACAATTTGGAAATAATCCATTTCATTGGTTAAAAACAAAGTAAGCTTTCCGAAAGCAACATCAAGTGTCAGAACGATATCCAAGTTCTTCACCCGAGGTACAATGGAATACAGAACGGTGTTGCCAGATTCAAGAATATTGTGTCCGAGAACTCTCGGTGACTTTGTATCCCTCTTAGAAGGACATCCTAACGATTCATCAGACTTGAAACAAACCAGTTGATCTTGAAAAATCTAAATATTTCATATTAATAAATACAGTGTTGGCACAGATACATCTCAGGTGGGCTACTAGAATTAGATAGTATAAACAATCCCCATTGAGGTTGGCAATAACGAACAGGAAATGGAGACGTGAATTTGTCGCATAAATGATGATAAGACATATATGAATTCCAGTTAGTAACTGTTTAATCTGGTCATGAATCTAATACTTACTGATCTGTAGCACAATCCTCCATTGACAGGATTTCCTATGTAAAGCGGCTTGCATTTGTCGCACTGCTTAGCCCAGCAGTCGGATGGTGTTTGACTATTCCATTGAGCATCCTGAAAAAATTTCTGATTTAACATACAATTCAAAATGAACAGAATACATATAATTGCATGTATCAGTACCAGCCAGAAAAGAGAAATATTAATAACAGCTGGCCGGATTAGCAGAAAAATAGAACTTCATGCTTAGACCATACAGTTGGTAGGAAGAGAGTGTATTTTCAACCGGCCAACGTCACAGGCTAGTAGGTACTGTAAGGTTATAAAGTTCATCAACACCAATTTTCTTATGGACTACCTTTGTATCTACCCACTCACATTGCATCGGTTATCTGAAGACATGGTGTTATTCTCACACTTACAAAATCCAAGAGACCCTTGAACGCATACATCACTGTGTCCATTGCAACGACACTTTTTGCAAATGTTGCCGAGCTGAAACAGAATTGTATCAGAGATAAACACAATGAGAAACACTTATGTAGATAAAAACATACCGAAATTAATATTCAAATATGAAATTAACCTCAAGGAACAAGAAATGATTGATGAATGACTTCAATTTTTTTCACCTTGAAATATCCTTTCTGGCATTTATCGCATCGGTCTCCCCAGCTGTTGTTGTCGCAGTAGTTGCACTGAACTTCTTGTTCAGTCGGACCACGATTACGTAACACTGAGTTTTTTGACACACAGACATTTGATTTGCCGTTGCAAATTACCTGGAACATGAAAAACCGACTGTAGCAAAGAAGAGACGAAAGTCTTGTCGGTTTTACCTTGCATTCTCTGCATGGCCTTCTATTTGTAGGGTCTCCAACGTATCCAGGAGCACATGATTCACAATGTGCTCCGATTGTATTATTGTGGCATAGGATGCATCTGAAAGAGAATAAATACACTTTGACAAATTCCAGGCATATTACAATAATAATGTAACGCTATTGAACCAAAGCAATTGCTATATCAGACCAAGACCAAGCCTACACAGTAACACATACTGTGCGAAGACACACACCACACCAAATGATGTATACGCGTAATGTCATGTAATGTGTATGCGTAAGTTACAGACTGGTTATTAAATGTAATTCCAACCACATGTACACTTGTTTAGTACATTACAATCATCATTTCTTTTTGACTACGCAAAGTCCACTGTCACATTCTTTAAAATATTCAAGTTGCTTACCTGTGCACAACATTCTCCACTATGCAATCACTATGGTTATTACACATACACTCGATGTCGCAATTTGAGCCGGCGTAACCAAAAGCACACCGACACTCATTGGGACGCACGCAGATGCCGTTGTTACAACCTGGAAATTGAATCAGTAGTTTTTTATGTTCCCTTATAAACCCAAGTGGTTTGAAACATCACATATTTGAATTCATCAAGATAAACCAATGCTAGTTTAGTATATATTTTACCACGCCTCCACATACACAACAATATAATAGGGTCCAAACATATTACCATCCAGGCAAACAGGTTCACATGGTTCAGTAGATGACGCTCTAGTGTAATTGACTTCACAAACACATATATAGCCTTGGTCAACATCTTGACATTTCTCATGGTGATTCCTTTCACAGTTATCCCAACCTTCGGCACACTCATCTTTTAATGGGCATTTCGAATACCATAATGTAGTCGTCTCATTAAGCTGCTGAAAAGAAAAATTATAACTTGAACCATTCGAGACACTTTTACAACCCATGGAATCACTTTATATACCGTATATAAAATACCTAATGCATCTACGGGCCATTGGACTTCTACTAACATTTATAGTGAGTGCACATGCACAACCTTGCTTGTGGAGAGTCGGTTGTTGGTGCGGTTCATTTTTTGCCAATCTACTACAGACAAACATATCAGCTATCGGTGTCGGTACTGAAAAGTACATGTGTGCCGGTGCAAAAATTACTGCAATATTACAGGCATCTATTTTAATTAGGCAGGCATATCTTTCGATTATATGGACATCATAAGAAGCATGTCAGTTTTCTAAAACTTTGGCCTAAGCACGAGGGGTGAAGTAAAATGAAAGCATTACCTGAGCATTCCTGATTTTGCGACAACCGCCATTGATTTCTTTATCTTCCCAATAGCAATTTGGTTTTTGTAAGCATTCCATACAAAATCCCGCGTCTTCACAGATATCCACCGAGCATGAATCAACTTTTCTGATTGCTATAACTCCACAATCATCTCCGATCGGGCATAATAAGGGTAGATGTTTAGTACTGACACAGATCTGTTTGCTGCTGATCCATGAGCAATCATGTTGCATTTTATCCAGTTGATTTTGTAGACAAGAATCACACGTGTTGAACACACTGCAACTTTCAGGGCAAATGGCGTCACCATATGGCGCACTCCACTTTGGTACATAAGTCATGGCAAGTTGATAACACCGACATCCGCCATTCCTGTCAGCATACGAGTTGAAAATATTCTGTCAAATTAAATAAATACACAATATATTATGTGGATATCGATGGAATATTCAGACCTTGTTGGAAATACCCACACTAAGAATTACTGCCTGATGGAAGCTAGGTACTTCAACGAATTTATAAATTTTCCATTGGCATAGGACAAATTACAGAAAGAGTTCATAGAATGACCAGTACGGTACCTCAGATTCGGTCCAAATGCAGCCTTTGTTTTTGTAGCAATCAGGATACAATAAGCCGGCACATGGGTCGCACTCTGGTAAAAATTAGAACCATAGATAAAATATATGGAATGAATGACCGAAGATGAAATCCAACCTGCTTCCACTGACATGTTGTCACATTTTTCATCTGCTGGAATGCATTCTGACCTTGTGTCAGTAGTGATAGCATCACACCAACGACATGAACTATTAAAATTCCTTTTTTTGTTGAGACAACTCTCACAGTCCCTGTAGGAACAAGAGGGTCGAATTTATTGATTCAAAAGTATCACAACATAGAACAGTACACAATCGAATCAATAGACGGTGAGGCGTTTATTTCTTGCAGTTCTTTTAAAATTTCAAGCTGGGGTCTATGGTAGCCTACAGTAGATACCAGTTATACACAGGCAGATGTATTCTACTTCTATTTGCTACTTTCATTATCCAGCTTCTGAATTTTCATTAGTAGCCTGGATGATTGATTACTTGGCTACATATGTTAATGAGATGGTGAAGAATTATCCACTGGACACACTTATACTCAAGACTGGGTTGTGTATCCTGCAACTTTGCAAGTATTGCACCAATACCATACTATAGCAATACAATATGGCACATGACCTCTGCAAGGAAAGCTCCTATTAGGTATTAACCAACACATGGTTATACCGCCATAGCACACATTCAGTAACCTACATTCACTTGACCATATGCACCAATAGTCATTTTTTCCAGTTGTTAAATTGTGTGAAGTAACACTAACAAATTATTTTGCAAATAAGATGTTTGATAACTAGATTATAATACAAATTGGAGGTGTAGATTGACTCAAATGCAGTGCAATTCCAAAAAGTAGTTTGGTTTTTTTATTCATAGATTTCTCCAGAGAGCACTCTATGGCAATATTAACAAGCCTTTCATGTATACGTTGATCTTGACCAGTAGGTTTTACAAAATTTCAGCTTACACCCAACACAAGACTTAACATTTCTGCACACCACTACAGCTACGAATTGACAATGAAGCATGCTACATCTAAATAAGTAGGCCTACATCTACAATTATTCAATTAGCAACTTCAGAACTACTATCCAAAGACGGCACCTGACACGAAATCCTCATTTTAACTTTTTTGTCTTCAAGATGCTAAACGTGATGTAAACATTCAAGTAATAAATGATAAAACACCACCAGATGTGAACGTATCAAGAAAAACACACAGCTACCTGTAAATGGAGCACCGTGGCTTGTATTCACTTGGTTGAATACCGAGAGCCGCATTATAATACGGTCTGCATTTCTAAATAACAGCGAATTGATGTCAGCCGGGATTAATACTACTAAGCTGATGTGATAACTCAAGACTTACAGTGTAAAATAATTGGCAGTTTTCATGGGAACTGAGACAGGTAGAATTCTCTTTTGTCCATTGACAAGGATCAAAATCAGGCATAACCTAAAAATGAGATCGGTGTTACAGATTAATCGAACTTGAGTTTCACTAAGTCTTGTTAGTGCTGTTCCCAGACAATGCGCTTTCTTGCACACACACACAGCACTTCACAACATTGTACATCTAATAGACTGTATAAAAAAGTACTGTAGCATATAAAATGGAATCTGATATACTATTCGCCCAGACACGTAGTCAGTTCAGCACTACCTCTACACTAGACACAAATAGAAATAGGCTTTTCTATTGACTTATCCCTGAAAACAACATACCAGTAATGTATTAGTTGGGCTTCCATTTAGAAATCCACCGAAAAGATAATGTTTTCCATCAACAACAGCGACGGTGGAGGAGAGCGGGATATTGATGTTTGAATCGGAGTTCTCTGCGAAAGAATATTACGAAAATCACAGTATGTTGAGAAAGAATCAATTAAAAGTTTACATTGAAGAATATAGTAGAGCCGATGGCGGATGATCAATAGATATCGTAAGGAAGATCACCACATATTTAACGCCCAGCGTTGGTTTATTGAGAATTAAAACATTCACAAGCTTTTGGAGCTCCGCTCTCCCATCGGGTGAACGTTTATGAAATACACACTAGAGAACATTCCAATGCAAAATTGATATTTGTCACCAAACTCCAGTATACCCACCTGATGATATCATAATCCAAGCGCCAGTACCATAATGATAAAACCACCCAGCAGCAGCCATATTTCCAAAAGACATATCACCAGCAAAGGCAACAATCCCTGATGCAGTTCCTCGAGATAGATGAAAAGCCGAATGCAAAGCAGGTTGTTGTAAAAATCCTTTCATAACAGGGTGAACCGTCCAACTCAATGTATCCAAACGATAAAGGACATCGTTGTAATCCGGATAATGCAAGTTCATATTTTGCATCCCGCCGATGATATAAATGTGCCAAGATTCTGTATCGCACACCGAAGATTGACCGTATATCATAGGAATGTAACCATGAACACGTTGTTGTGTTGCCACAAGGTTGCTCACATCAAAGTTCCATACCTATATAGATACAAGTTGTACAATTAAATAAAATCTAGTAAACTCGTACTTTGCAAAACCATAATAAGAAATTCTTACGTTTCGACTGTAACCGGTATGAGTGCTGTAGCCTCCAATGACGAGAAAATTTCTACCGTCGCATGAAGTCATTGTATGTCGAGCAAATGATGGTAGTCCATGATTTCTATGTTCCTTCCATCCAAGCTCTACAATTTACACAATTTCAAATCACACTCAGCTAAAATATTGGGCTGTGGCAGTGGGATCAACTACAGAAAGTGTGGTATTTGACAGATCTCAAGAGTAAAATATAATATTTACTGTGGTCGATGGTGGATGATCACTTGGATAGATATAAGGAGTGTGACCACAGTAAAATAGATTATATCAGTATAAGGTGTCTGCCTCCGTGGTGGTTAAACATGCGATAAATATGTTGCACGCATCCATCGTAAGCCTCTGCCAGTTGTAGGTATTGCATGTAGGGTGGGGTTGGCTCCGATCATGTAAGAAAATATCTTGTACGGAAAATTTTGTAACATTGGCTTACTTGGTGAAAATTCCCAAAGTTCATCAGTGGTCTTGAGATCTTCCAAAACGCCACCATGTATGAAAAATTTCTTCATACTAGAGGATGAAGCCACTGCATGAAAATAACGTGGCGATGGATGCACGGATCTTTTCACATCTACCCATTCCTTGCTGGTTATATTGTATCTGAAGTCGACACATTTTGAACTACGATCAAAATCACAGTAGCATAATTTCTTGCCATATTGACCTGACAATATGTCTAAGTGCTCACCCAACACACAAAAGGCTGCAGTGCCAAGTCAGGCCTATTCAACTTACTTCCACAGGTTACCAAAACTTCCCTGTACTCCAACGCCACCATGAATCCAAAGGCAATCGTCAAGGCCAGTAGCGACAGATCCGAGACTAGGCAGAGGGAACTCTTTTGAATCACGATTTTGAGACCATTCAATTTGTAAAAGTGACTGTTCCGATGTCATGCATTCCTCTCCTATAGAAGTGTTCCAGTACAAATCCTACAAAATAGTCATCACATATCAACTCCATGGGAAGAGACATGAGCTATGCGATGGAGTGGTTACCAATACAAATGGCCGTTGATGGGCTCTATTTGTAGACACATGTCGGAACGAGTAGTAAAAATACCAGTGAACGATTAAATGTGGGCTGACTGAGATACACCCCTATTGCTCCTCAATTTTTCGGGCCTAACCAGAGGAGCAGTTGATCTTCCGGGCTAGTCAGCCTTTGCACTATTCCTGTAGCGCTGAGTAACCCGCAGAAAATTTGGAAATTGCTATTCGACATTGATTGGACACGGTTAGCGACCAATCCTCCAACAGGCACTCTCTTCAGGCAGACATAGTCCGATCACACACTAGATTTTTTCAATTTCAGTAGACAACTCAAAACATCATCTATATCACTAGACTTACAGTAAATGGCAATAACATTAGGATTGCAGAACTTGCCTTTTCAATAGACTGATACTCTATTACCGGTAATCGGTTCAATGCAGATCTTGCTGCACATGGAAACATTGTCTCAGCGAGGCAACTTTCAGAGTTGTTGAAAGCAGTAACATTGCCGCCGAGAGTGGAACCATTGATATTCAAACTGACTGCAGAACAGATTGGCATGATCTCATATTCAGCAGAAAACCCATACAACTGTTGATGTCCGATTTGGAAGACATTTCGAAATCTGATAGTAGCAGATCCTGAAGAGAAATGATATGTAACTAAATGTAACAAACCATGAAAAAAATCCTAGTCACCTGAAACGGCATACAATGTCACGTCATGGTTCTTCCCACAGAATTCACCGATGAGATCAGAGTCACCCAAGCTTGGATTTCCATCAAAAATTAATATTTTGTTGATCTAAATAATCATATTGATGGCTTTTACACTATATAATGCAAGATGGACAGCTTCTCCAAAACCAAAAGTACGTAAAGATCTTTGTGCACAAACTATCGTACTAGGTGATGGGTTAGACAGGACAAAGGCTTGAGTGTTCACCACTCAATAAAAAGTACTGCGGTGAATGGTTCTGACCGATCAAACTGAGCACAGAAACATTGGATGCATGCGCCTTTAAACTCAAGTAAAGGAAAATCAGCAAATCTCAACGTTAAGAGGGCCTAAATTGTTTTTGAGGGGGGTATGCAATATTTCTCTTGAGCACCCCTGCTCATGTCCCATGCCATCTCTCAATGGATACACATATTCTGTAGAATTGTAGACTTAACTTAAACTTGAAGATTGCGATTCTGCATGGTATCATTTGCTTGTAGGATAAGGGGGCAGAAAAAGTTCATAAGCAAAATCTTGAGAGATGGAACACTTACATAGCATGGTACAAACAGGCTTTTGCGTAACGTTATCCTGATAAGAGCTGGTTTTGCCTTGGTTATTATCATCCACTCGCAATATACTACAATATCTTTCTTGAGTAATGGTAATAGTGATCCCATATTGACAGAAGCTTTCCATGAGCCAAAAAAACCACGGTCATCAGTAAGTTCAACACGACCATCACATTTTCGATAGCATGCTCTACCATTCCTGTAAACAGAATAAGGTAGACTCAGATGTCAATGCAGACTTTTCATGCGAAATCAATTCATTTTTCGATGCGAATAGCAATGAGAGAGAGAGAGAGAGATAAACAGCTATTTCCCAACTCCAATATATATGGAATAACTTTGATTAACTTGGTTAATTTATTTTTATTTTTTAATTAATTCAATTAATTTTGATGAATTGGCAAACTAGTAGGTGTTAATGCCAATTTCTAAAATCAACAAATGAATAAGTTCAATTACGTTGGATCTCCGTAGTATCCTTTCGCGCATGACTCGCAATTCCTTCCTACGGTGTGATCTTGACAGAAGCAACACCCAGTGCTTTGATCACAAAACCCACGAGAAGCAACACCATGACCATTGCATTCACAAGGTAAACATCCTGGAACTTCAGAATGAAAGAAGCCATTTTGACATCCGCTACAGTCAGTACCGTTAGAATTCATCTGGCAGGAATCACAAACACCTGAAAAATTTGCTCACGGCAGTGAAAATCATGAGGTAATTGAGATAATGATTCTGGTAAACAGAAGTTTTGCTTTGACTGCTTTTATGCTAAGAGAACAAAGGCCTGGTAAATCAGATATGCAAACAAGTCCATTAATAATGGATGAGGATTACGTTGAAGCGTAAGGGTAACATGCACTCCTGCATAACATTATTAAGTTAACCACAAGCGATCAATAAGATCATAGCCAATGAGTTGAATTCCCTTTCACCAATCAACCATTTAGTACCGCAGTGGTGTGTTGTATGAATTGAATGTAGACACATACCTGGACCGTTGAAGCATGAACTAAGAAAGTTGCATCCGCAATCCACATCACATGCAATACCATCATCAGAGTCTTTCGATGTCCAACCAAGATTACAGATGCATTCATAATTTGGCGGACCACTAAAAAAGAGCATGTATGACATAGATGAAACTGAATTGAACAATCGGTAACAAATAATTTGGGCCTTCGGTGATCTGGGCCTGCACAACCCTGCAATCTCGGGCGAAATATATTCACCTTGATGCGGCAGATTACCGAAATTATACGTAAACTGCCCAGAAGGAGCCACAAGACCCACCCCCACCCCACCCACCCTAGTTCTGGCAACTCGCAATTCTAAGAGAGGCACAAATCAATGAAATTTGACCAAATAAGTCACATTCATCTTTCTCTATTGGCAGGTTACCAGTAATGAAAAGAGCATCTCACCCGCAATAACCATTTTGGCAATCTGTTGAACAGCTTTTGTTACAGTGCATACCATTTCCCTCAAATCCTTTATTGCAACTACACTCATATGAGCCATCTGTATTGATACAGGTGGCATTTTGATGACACATATTCAAGCGGTTACCTTCCGGCCACTCTGGAAATAATAGGACCACAATAATTGAGGCACATATAAATTATGTCATATTTCATGAATACTATATTCAATTAGGATAGTTAACCATGCGTGTATGACATCAATCAACAGTGACCAACCTTCGATAATACATTCATCAACATCTGGACAAGAACTGTAACTCCATTGTAAATCATTGACATCGTGAGAACTGTTAGGTAATAGTTTTGAGTTGCAAGCTGCATGTGGCTGCATAAACCCTCCCTTGGCACAATATCCCTGTAAATAACATCACTCTGTGTCAATTGACTTAATTTGCAAAAGAAATTGTTTAAGCAACCATTGGATTGGATTGGATTTGAATAAAAGCCGGATGAGAAAAGTAATTATTGGCAGAAGTACTTTCCCAGAGGAATTGATGCCAATCATCTGACAGCAATTTCAAAAGTTTCATAAACAGTTCTACGTTTTTCAATCTCACATTGTCAGTCACACGGCAGAGCTCAAGATTCGCTAAAGTATTAGTACTAGTGACAGGCTCTCCTGCAGTTGAGGTGTTGACGATCATTATGATATTTCACATACAGTGATCTAACTTCATGAACCATCAATGTGGAATATACAGATCAATATATGTGAGAGGTGCCATAGAGAATGAGAAATAAAAACCCTAATGATTAAATTACATGATAACAAGTGGAAAATCGATATTTACCACCAATGGATTAATGGCAGCACCACACCAACCACATCCATATGTACCGAGACAGCTTTTGCAATCAGTGTGTCCGGAGCATCTGCAATTGTTATTACAATAAGCTCATGTCAAATGCAATACCATTCACATCAGGAACAACAAAATGACTTCAGCTCCTACTATCAGTCAAGGTGGCACTTCGAAAATATCATTAAACTGTGAATGCTATGTGAATGAGATAAAGTTCCATGTTTCCATCAATCATTGTTGACAAATGTGACTGAACTTACTCAAGCACAAGTTCGTGAATACTACTGTACATCTACGCAACTCAAAACAATGCTCAGGTTTGACCTACTACCAATCCCATTCCGATAAAAGTCAAACCAATTGTATACATTGCAGTAATAACACTACACGCAGTACTTACATCGGGCATTGCTCCAGCCTATCAACCCAAAACGCACATTCACCAAAAGTATAAGCCGGCAAGTGGTGTCGCAGTGATCGGTAGCACATCTGGTTTGCGGCACACCAAGCACAACCGATTGTAGACCCCTCCCTACTCTTAGATGACATACACGACTCACAGTCATGGAATTGTGAACATAGCACTGGACAGCTTGCCAGTTCTGTCATAAGGTGACCTGTCAGAAATATTTCCAGTTAGAAAAATGTAATGCTTGAAAAAGATTGAGATCGGCAATGCTTGAGAAACGAGCGGTCGAACAGGGTGTGATGACAAATTTAATGTCAAATTAATTTCACCTTGTCTCCTTTTCCGTACACACCCTCCTGTTGTCTCATCCCACCCGCAGTTGACATCACCAACACATTCGTTACATGTCATCAGATCGGAGCAGCGATCGCAAAACTCAAAATTTACAATAACTTCTTTCAAAGGTTGATTCATAGCAGAAGCTGAAGAGATACGGTCAAGTTGAATAGGTCTTCTAATACTACCGCCAAGATTTCAAATTGCCAAACACGAAACACCTTTCGTGAAACGTTAGAAACCAAATAAAAACGTTTCTGTTTTGACTCACATTTTAGCAATCGTCATATGCTTACACTACATGTGCGTTTCGTTTCAGGTAAAAGTAAAAGATAGCATATCAATATCACTTCCACGTTCATTATCATTCATCATCATTCAACTAGCCAAAAAGTAACTCAAATACATAATCTCACCACCGTCATCACATTGACTTGCTTCACCCATTATGGCAGACCGTTCTATACATTTCGATTGTGAATAGCACCATCCACAAGATGCATCAGACAAACAAGATAGGCAGCTTGTCAGGGCATTGCAATACCTTGCTTGTGACGATTCAAAAGCCA
Organism: Botrylloides violaceus; assembly: GCA_030412335.1. NCBI lineage: Eukaryota > Metazoa > Chordata > Ascidiacea > Stolidobranchia > Styelidae > Botrylloides > Botrylloides violaceus. Next base: position 1,472,798 of record JASFYC010000529.1, on the reverse strand, counting down.
CAGAGCTTCGGTACTGCTCCAAATAAGCATATGTCAAAGGACGGAACTCAACAAGATCCGTCGCTGAGTCACTGCAGAATAGAAGAAAATGGAAATGTTTCAATGCTAATACTCCATCACGCTCAACCATTAAAAATAGCCTCACCTGAATCCAATCGACACTTCCACTTTACCATTCCATCTACCGGTTCCGACATGATTGAAATCGACTTCCAAGTAGTATCTGCAAATAATTATTCCGTAATATATATATATATACAACAACCAAGTTTGCTATATGAAACAAAATCCACTCGGCAAATTTTTTAAAAAATGTTCATGATTCATATGTGCAGTGTAGTAGCTAAATCATATGAGGTACAGTTGCGCTGAAGAAATTAAATTCATCTTGGAATTATTATTATTCACATCAAACTAGTGATACTGCAGTAAGTTGACGTACGACAAAAAAACAACTATTTGCAGTAACAAGTTGTAGTGTTGGTAGAGTTAAATCGACGAGTTCAAAATCAATCATTCTTACCCAGTTGGCTGTCCATACAAAATTGGGATTGCATCTGTCTTGACCTTAGCGTAGCCATCCGTTTGCTTCAATTGAGTAATTACTCTTTTATCAATAGGTGAAAAACTTGAACTCAGGCTAATCTTAGCAGCACCTAAAATGACATAGGGGAATACGGTTGCAGACATTATCAAGAATTTATCTGCAGACAAAATTGATTCTAATTAATCACTCTTGATAAGTTGATATAAATTAATCATTTTTTTTTCATCTATTTTATATTACCTTATGAAGGAGCAGAGCTCGGAAAGCTTGTGAATCAGGTTTTACAACAAACGAGGCAACACGGTAAATTCACGGTGTCTGCTTCTTACTATATATTATATTACAAAACTCAAATTACCTTTAACAGCACCCAGTTGCATATGCATAAATTTCTTTTGTACTTGATGAATTTTAAGGAAGCCCAGTATTCGTACATATTTCTTCCCTGAACTTTTCCATCCAATGCCGACCGTATCTAATAAAGTTGCCTGCATCAAAAAGAAAGTAGTGTAAAATACAAGGTCTGATCATGATTGGTTGATGACTGTATGTGTTTTTAGTGTATTGACTCAAACTATTAAAACTTGGAATTGTTAGCTGATTACTTTGAGGCATGCAGTGTACGCAGTACAGGGTGTGATAGTCACTTCTCATTGCATTTCTCTCTAGCACCGCAAAACTTCAAACTTCCTTGTCATATCTAGGTGTCTACAACTTAACAAAAATTCCATTGTCTTTTCCTACATTGCAATGGCGTAGACATTTATAATGATAAAACATTTCATACGTTGTCAGGTCGTGACAAGTCTGGTGTGCCGTTATATTCCATAATGACTGCCGCTGGTCGAATGTCGTCGGTGAAACATCGGTGAGGATCTTGCAAAAGCAATGACTCGTTTATTCTCCACCAAGATGTTCCATCTTGTATACGTCTGATAATACCACAGTTTGAAGCACCTAACCATATAAAATTAAATTGTATCAAAGCGTAATGCTATTGAAATCGGATACTTGCTATTGTCATGACTTGTTACATGTATTTGTATATATAGGCTACCTTAAAGCTAAATTACCAAATGGCTGTCAATATATTACACCACCTTTTTCATTTTGCGAAAAACAAGCACCATCTTGAACACACCATACACAATGTTGGCCTTCCCAACCAACAGTTGCGTTCCATCGGTAACTAGAAGAAACATAACAATAAGAACATTCAACTATCAACCGAATTAAGGTTACATTAACTAAAGAATATAGTGACACCGATGGTGGACGATCAATACATACTGTAAAGAGGATTCAACACAGATTTAACTTCCAGCTTTGGGTTAATTGAGAATTATAGCATTCACAAGCTTTCGGAGCTCCATCTTCACCTGACGAATGAGCGGAGCTCTGAAAGTTTGTGAATGTTATAATTCTCGATAAACCAAGGCTGGACGTTAAATCTGTAGTGAGTCTTCGTTACGCTATATATTATAAATTATTTAACAGATATCAAAATGCCTCACCTGTTGTGCGATGTACAAGAGATACAGTCTTTTAATGAGGAACAAACAGATCCATATGTTGATTCTAGATTCTCTTTCCGTGCACACCTGTTCTCTAACCAGGTGCATTCTAACAGAAAACTAGATAGGCAAGACTCTCTATTCCTGAGTCGTATACAATTATCTTTTATATTTTTACGTAGATTCGGAAGACGGAATGCACGAAGCACGTTTGACATCACCCCAAAATATCCTCCATGCACGAGCAACACTTTGTCATTGACAACGCCTGCCGTGTGACCGAACAGTTTCATGGGTGAGGACTCAGCTTCATTGGATAGAGTCCTAATCCAAGTGTGACTTCTTAAATGGTAAAAATGAGTGTGGCGACTGAAGCACTTGTTCTCTGTGTGATGGTTCTTTTTTCCTCCATGAACAATCATGTAATCTCCAACAATGTTTGCTGTGTGGAAACCCAAAGGCTCGATTTGATAAGAACGGAACTTGTACTGAAAAAATTGCAATGGATTTGTTGCGATGATGCAGGTGCAGAATTCAGTAGTGTATCTGGTATTTTATGTTAGAAATGTAAGCCTACAGTTTTATATAAGTTGCCTATGGGTCACTAGCGACCCCACACCATGTTTTCTCTCACGAGTCAAGGCAAACGAGTCTCTAACTCGTGACGATAATATATTATGAGTAATACAAATACATGTATTCCCTTTGTATTGACAGTAGTCATGGCTAAAGTGAAAATCTTCCAGATACTTACAGAGGGTTGAAGCTCACTCCATCTGTTATAAGAGATGCTGTATAGCAATACAGAGCTTGATAAAGAAGCGTTGCGGTTATCATTTATCCTATAACCTCCAAACACTACGAGATTATCACCGATACTATCATACACCATAGTATGGCCAGACATTTGTAGTTTATAGGCCGAACTGATTCCATTTTTGTTATAGTGCACTTTCTCCCATTTATCATCATGGAAATTAAAACGAAACATATCAGCCGATAGTCCAAAGTCTTGACTTTTTGAAGATCTCCCTCCAAATATGTATACAAAGTTTTCTTGATTTCTGTTGACAACAGCTGCGGCGTGTTGGCATACAGGAGAGGGGCTGTCATGCACTTCTAGAGGCAAATATTTAGTCCATGTTTTGGTCATGGTGTCATACAGCCATGTTTCTTTGCTCATCTCTTCATTTTTGTATTGACCTCCAAAGAGAAATAAGTGTGGCTTTCCTTCAAGTAGCACAGATGACATCTGAAAGGACAAAACCAGTGTGAATTTACAATGAGTATAGTATGAAACTTTAGACCCAGAGTCCCAAACTCAACACAGACCTTGATGATCCAGCTCACTGGACATCCTGTAAGCAACCGATTTGTACAAGACACAAATTTATCACTACTAGACTGTCATGGCGCCCATAGGGTCATTTTACAGGGGTTTCTAACAGCCTATGAATTTTGATTTTTCTCTATGAGCCACTGGTATTGATGCTTTCACATTCCTTGATACGGAGATTATAAACTCTCATGGGTTAAGATGACGCTGTAGTTCAGAAATATATAATGGTACCGGTATCCAAACCTGCAAGCCTAATAGAATGCAACATGTAACTGGTCAGTGTTTTGGGTCTTGTTTACTACACCGATAAGACTAAAAAGCAATGCAGTCTACTCACTGTGTGATAGAATCTTGCGGCCGGCTGTGTCGAAGATTCAAGCAGGAGCCATTCATTCATTTCAAAATTATATCTCAAGAGCTGCGAGAACGGCTCCGTCAAGTCATACCCGCCAAATATGTAGTAATATGGTTCAATATAACATCCAGCATGCCCAGCTCGTCCTTCACTTCCATGCTCACCGGAGTAATCATACACAACCGACCACCAGTTATCACGCAGACCACCGTTTACATTTACATCACATTCTTTGCCGATAAATCCAGTCCAGCAGGAACATTTTTTGTACCTAAAAGTACAAAGTCTGCACTTTATTAAAAGTTCCTTAATCATGGCACACACACCCAGTGAATTCCTTCCTTATAGTAGCCTACTTGAATAAAGCTTGTAATCCCAGCACAACATATACAACACTTATGCCCACAGTGCATATAGTGCCTACAGCACTATGTTGTTCTCATTTTAATGAGCTGACATTACTTTTAAATGTTTGGTTGCAGGCTTAGAAAGCATCCTTCTAAGTCCAGATCATAGGTATTGAGTAAGCCAATCTTTTTTTTGGCGCAAAAACATTACATATGAGTGCGAAAATATGACTCACTCGGTGTCAGGTCTGCACCTCCCATGGTATCCACAATTGCTTGGACAAACAGCCTGCGAGCAATCATTACCGACCCATCCGAAGTGACATACGCACCTGAAAAACAAGCATAGGTACATCAACATTCTGAGTTTAATAACCAATCTACATTTCAATCCATGTGGTTGGATTCAGAATTACAACTTACCCTTAGTGGCTTACAGTTCTTATTATATTTAGTTCTATTCAAATAATTCAACTCACATATTGTCTTTGCAATCGCCTCTTCCACTGCAATTGTTGAGGCACTCGCTGATACTGAATGATGCATTGAAGCCATCGTACACTGTATTTTTGTCGCTGTCGATATGAAAAGGCAAATTAATGTCTATGAAAAAGTTTTAATTTTTTCGACAATTTTATGCAAGTGTTTATCGGTGCCATTCATTCTATTTCAAACTCTGGGGCTCATCAAGTCAGCTACCAGTACCAAATATATGACACCTATTGACAACAAAAACTCGAAAGACTTTTTTCTCGAAAGACTTTTTTAGTAACAATTATGAAAATTTTGACAAGAAAAATCGCACCTGATAAATCGCACCAACATTTGACCATGCCTTGCAATAATTTTTTCCCCCTGCATACTAGTTTTCAAGTTGCCACTTAAACTGGCAAGCATAGGAGCATTATCACTACCACCATCGTGGACGATAACAAAATCATAGCCACATTCAGTTGTGTTTGGTGAGAATTCCAATGAAATAAAAGGTATGGATGTCTTGTTTGGACTTTGTATAAGCCATTCACATCTAAAAGAAATTTTCCATTACTTAAGGATTTTAGAGATATCGCAAAAGAGTCATCGCGGATATGCGTGCAAGAAAAAAGGCTTGAGATGCACCCAGTAGCCTACCCTACACGTAGTGCAAGCTCCACGCTCACTATCAGCTGATCAGTGTTTACATTTACATTGTTCACACGCACACTCGACATTTGGACAACAACGTATCGTGGAAAGTATACTTGTCAATACCTTTGACTTGATTCGTATTCCCCACTTCCATCAGTTATATATCCATGTAGTTCAGTTGAAAAAACCTTCTTGTGCTCGAGACATACTGATACACTGGCAGTTATTTCCATTAACCCAAGCGCCCAAATTGTAAAGACAGTAATCTTCATGTTGACCATTCATTTCGACAAAAACCCTCGATTTAACATTGAAGAACGTAGGGCTACTATTCTAAAGTGATATGATGAAGTCTCAATCCCTTCCATCACAACATATTCACAGCCATATGATTTTTTTAAAAATAATCTTTAGACATTGTACCGCCTGTATGAAACAACAACACTGACTTTTAAACCTCTGTTATCTGCTTTGGTGATCTGCACACCCCGAACCTCGGAGGTCGACCACACGACGACCAGGAACAGAAATTCGACTCTCGGCAGATTGGGACAAAATACCCCGAGGCATTTGAATATAGCTAACAGAAACTCCAGCGTGCCCACGTATGACACCTAGTGATTTCAAAACCTTCTGACGGTACGACCTTGAATACACCCGCACTGAAATATAATATATATATATATCCCATTTTCGTCGAATATCGAGACATTGCTCTAGGTAACTAAAGTAGGCCATGATCAAGATAATGCCTAAAACGGAGATGTCAGTCGCGGACTAGCTATTATTGCGACGGCAAGTCGGTCCCCTCGCCAGACTGATGACCGATACTGAATCATCAACACCACCCTCGTTTACCGCTTGACCTCTAGCAAAACAGGCTTTCAATCATTAATTATTGTTTTTGAAACTTCACGGATGTCAACAGTAAACGTAAACAATGCGTTTCAAGAACAACGAAAATATCTACAATGGTGACGCAATTACAAACATATCGAGTGCAAATATTTTATAATAATCATTTAGTACTGGTTGGGTGCCAATCAAACTTACACAAAGCAGCACTAATGAAGTGTAGAATTGAAGAACGACTTGCAAATATTGCACAAGTGACTACGTTGGGAAGGCAACAACTCAACCAGCAAGCCCATCAGTAGGCACAGGAAAATCAACAAGCATTGGAAAAGAAGCGTGGACTGCACAATAAAAAATATTAAATTAGTGCTTGATTGCGGTGGCAGTTGGTTCACATCGAATCAGTAACCACGAGAGGCGAATAAAATAATATGGCACCACTGCAACGGCCGGATTACATTGATTCGCAAAATTTTTCAATCTTTGTCGTAAACGTGGCTTCGACATGAAGACAGCTCATATGAATAGTCGATTTACAAAACTCACAAATATAGAATGGCTTGGTTTTTGCTACGGAGGCGTAAACGGAAAGAAGCAGGGGGCTTTCGTTGATACCTCGTCATCAAACATATCACTGAGGAAAAGGTGTACTGTTTTGTGCGCTATTCGTCTTTTGAATATTAGACTTTGCAAAACTTTGATTAGATTTGGATAGTTTATGATTTTCAGTGAAATATCGTCTGTAGGAAAGGTATGCGACGTCAGCAATTGATGTCATGAGTGATGAGTCTGAAGTAACTTTGTGTTGATTAACATTAAAGAATTCACAGTCTGCTGCTCGGTTCCTAGGAAAAATCGCCGACGATAAAGCAGGAGTCGAGAAAAAGAGAGACCGCGTTCGACGCAACCGTTCTTGTCGTTTCGGTGACGGCGAGTTATCGACGCTATTATTAAAGTTACTGTTTAAGTTGCTAAAACTTTTAGAGGACAGTTTTGAATTATGAAGCTTCTCTTTTCCAGATAAATCTTGCATAGACTGGGCTGCAGAAAGCGACATTGCCGATCTCTGCGAGTCTCGCCACCTGCAGGCACATTCCTTTGTATCAAGCATGGACGATGCCTCCTCCAACAGAGTATTATAGCCCTGCGAGTCGGCCTTCCATTCGATAAAATCACTGCAAATATATAAAGACAACATAAAGGCATTACGAACCCAATGTTACCCTGGCAACTTACCCAGAATCATTCCTGTCGTGACAAGATGCGCATATTTCCAATGCACAACTACAAACGGAATCGTCATTGAACTCTGATGAATCAGCATTCACGACTTGAAGATCATTCGACTCGTCACGCGATGAGTCGCCTGCTCGCTGTTTGTCCCTTTCACTCCTAAATGTAAATCAGGGATTTTATCAATACTACCTTGTGATGATTCTCTAGCAATAGGCTAATATCTTAATAGTAGTCGGTCGCTTATAACAGATATATGAGTGTAATTACAATTTTATTAAATTCCGGCCAAATTTATTGGAAATTTCATTGGCAATCAAGCAATCAGCAGTGGAGCCATGATAGCTTGCGAACCAAGTGGGTTCATGGATGAAGATTCAAATTGTGCAAGAGTATTATCAGTATCAGTGTCATGAAACCTAGTCTAGGTTATTAGATGGTAAAGCACTTATAAGTATATGACACGTCAAACTCAATATGTGCCAGCCCCCCCCCCTCCCGGCATCAATATTAAAATCTCTGAAAGTGTGTAGACAACATCATAGTATAAAAAGCCACAGCTGTTGCATACACTGTACTAGTAACTTACTGCAGAGTGGATGTGGTGGGGCTCTGCTCAGCGGAGCTTTTTACAATATCATCAGATCCATCATCGAACCCACTAGAAGAGTCAACAGAACCCACAGATGATGAAGGATTACAATTATCCCAATGTCTCTGATCTTCGTCATGGGTCTCTTCCTTTAAATTGGCACTATTCCCAATTGGCATAGTATCAGGTGGTGGTCTTCCAGTGACAGCAGCACCATCATTGCTGTAACAATAAAGATTTGGTGCAAGCTTGTTTCAGTTTATCCAAGTTTCTGATTTAAGCTTCCACTCTGGAAAAATATATCCTGCTGTGTTTCTGCTAGTGAAACATATTGCACTAACAATTTGGATCACATATTATCAGTTAAAAATATACATCTATGATGATAATGATCCGCTGGGCATGGCCATGTTTCGTTGTTTGCAGGAGTACCTGCGACCTGTTACGTTGGCAAACCTGACAAGTTCATCCCTTGCCAACCCAGAGAGACTAAGAGAGGTAAGACAAATTTAGTGGTTCTAAACGACAAAACAAGTCTTCGATTTGACCTGATTCTGGGTGGAACAGGCGGAATTCACCAAACCACTAACCATGGTGATTAACCACAATAGTCTGCTAGTCCTGTTGGCGCCAGTAGGGCATATTGTTCCCGAAAACATTTTGTCGAAAATATCCAAATTACTACACTGTCATGTCAAACACAGTATTCAAGAATTACCTTGTACACAAATAACAGAACACAAGGATGTACAGCTTGGACAAGTCATATTTTAGGATTAGGATACAGGGTATTACAATGCGCTCTTGAATTATTAATTTAACATTTGCAATATCAACACTCTTGATTAGTTTGCAAAACGGTCTCAAACAAGAAACTAATACAGTTCACTATCTTCATCGACCAATAATATGCCGCAGTGGGAGATACAATTCACATGCGGCACCTTTCACCAAATGAACCACGAACGAACTCGAAGATATTATGATTCATGATAGTACTGAAATAACTTAGTACCTGACAACTTCTTCTAGTTCAAACGAGTCGACTTTTGTATTAATTAGATTCGAGCATTTGCTTGCAGATAAATGTTTCAGGGATGGATCAGCCAGTGCATGTAGAATGTCTTTTACCTAAGGAATGACTCCACATTAGCATAGATAACAGCAACCATCAATATCATTTCAGCATTCTCACATATAAATAAGCAGTAACGGTAGGTGGGTATCTGCATGGTTTCGGTCATCAATACATGATATCAGTATCAATCATACACCCAACATGTGTATTTTACGAATATATTGTACCACACAATGTGCGGGTATGTACGTCAAAGTTACGACATATACCAGTATATACTTCCTCTCTCTCACAGTCATGTACAAATTAAAATCTGGAGGAAGTCCTATACAGGTATCTCAAACTGACAAAATTGTGAGACTTCTCGCTGTCAATGTTCTGAAACTCCTACATTCTACAATAGGCCTACTTTACATGTCATTGCGTGATCAATTATCCCTGATCATTCCTTCAGAGTTCTACGAATTTAACGATCAATAAATTGAAGGTAATGTAAAAGAAGCTATTTGGTATTATGCCAAATATTGTAATGATCAGAAAAAGTCGATAGCTCATTAGAGCATTTGGCAGGACTTATGAATAGAAATGGCTCTAATCGGGACAACAGAGACCAACTTATCAGAAAGGAACAGCTGTTTTCTTAAATGACCAATTAAATGAATAGCAAATAATGATCGATGGCTGATACAACTACCTGCTTTGACAGCCTTCAAATGTTGAAATTGCCAAGCATTTCTTAGCTGCTACCACTATACAACATGCCAAAGAATGACATACAACACATAAATGGTTTCAAGTAATCCAAAATCTCAACAGAAAAAACCATAGACCATCATGTATGGATGTGATCATTAATTTACAAGTCATGTCTTACTTCAGGGTGGATAGGTTCCTGCTCGGTCGAACTTTCCCGAATAGGCTGTATGGAGGGTTCGACCTTGACAACATCATTTTCTGACTCCTGTACTGAAATGGAAAATAATTTGAAATGCGGAAGAACTTTGCGTGAAATACGGTGCTTTGCATATACATCAAAAACTAATTTCACGTAATTCAGTAAATCGCTTGAGTTGATGTAAATGAAATCGCGTTAGAACGCATAAATTGGTGAGCATGATTGGCACTTCCTGGTTTTTTTCCTGTGAAGCACCAGGATAGTACGGTAACGAGGAAACTTCCTTTCCATGCTAGGCAAATTATTCCAAGTGGGATTCCTGCCACTCCAGATAGAGAGCATATCCATGGTAATGACTAGGCATGGGAGCAAACTCAGTGGTCGTGTTCGACGAGGGAACCAATTTGCAAAATTCGTTCAGATCCAAAAATCATGATGTTTGTACCTGGAACATTGGTATTGGTACTAGCATGAAGAACTGTACTCGCATACAATAAACCAGCTGCATAGGTATTATAATGTTCTCGTGCAAGCTATCTTTCACTACTAGAGCCCGGGTAGACCATAGTTGGTACCAAAATGAAAAGTGAGAATGATAAACCAATAGGGTTTTCTGGCCACAGCACCCTACTGACTACGGTAAATCTTTGTGATGTCATTAATTCTGACTTCTGACACGTGATTCGGTAACGAACTCGTGCCAAACATTTGTGTCTTGCTCAATACAAACCTAGTTCAATTTCATACCATTCCTAGCAAAGGTCCTGCGGTACCTAGGTTACAGTGAATCAACATTAAACCACCAGGTACAGAATACTAGAAGTGTACTATATAGCCCTATACGCATTAAACATCTATGGAGTCATCTGCAACATTTCTAAGTGTTACCATGGAATAGATTTAATGTCTAATCTTCTCTCATGCAAGAGACGAGCTCTTTTATCATCAGTTAATCAGCAATACATGCCATGATTCAATCACCATTACCTTCAACCGCAGATTCTTCCTGCAAGTTAGGCAGCAGATGTTCAAATGATGACTGTCGTGATTTGGACCATTTTAAACGCTTTTTCTGAGCAACAAGTTTTCTCCCTGCACCGGAAGGACTGGCCTGAACAAAGGAAAAGACAAATTTAGAAGCACTATATACAGTATGTGAAATATGCACCATACACACCACCAATTATTATTATATTTATGGGCTTCATGGCACTGGAATCCAACAAAGGTATTAATTTACACTACAGTATTCTTTCCCAATGAGAGTGTTGTTAATAAACTTCCTGACGAATTTGGTTCAATTTGAAACAAATTGCATTTTATAACAGCTGATTCTCATGTTACCACAGAATAATATATATAGCTCCTACCTTGTAGCTTTGGGCCAGATCCTTAGAAAAATTCGGAAATAGGACACAGTCGTTATCGTTCTGCTGAGTGTTTAGCCACTCACGCGCTTTCACTATACCATCCCTGGCATCGTAACCTAAAAACAAATATCGAAATCGTTATTTCCTTCAAAGTTGTTACAATTTCAAGTACTATGGCATGGCGGTATTCCACAACGCAAAACTGCCACTGAGACGAGCTGACATGGAGTTGAATGAAAATCTGAATTTAGAGTTTGGCATGATTATTAATTGATCAGTGGTTAATGGGAACCTCATATGACCACAAGTACTTGAAGCAGCATTGCACTCTAAAATGTCTAGATACAATATGGACTCGAAAACATTGCGTTTTAGAATCATTGGAATCTGGAATCATGCCACCTTTCACATATATAATAGGTTTTGCATGAACTCGATAATGTTGGTACCGGATTCAGATTCGAATTTTTGGCGACTAGGTTCTACTGTGGCTGGCCGTGATGTTCTGAGCTGAAAATAGTCAAATGGAGAATGATACCTTATAATGTTTGTTCTAAAGAATGATGGATTGAGTGTAACAGTACTAAGCAACAATACGTGTGATCAGCCATGAAATCACCAGACTTCTAACTAGATTTGAACCTGGCTATTTTCTTTGCTATTCATACAACCATGTGAATTCACTCTAACAACCAGTTTGGTCTAAAAAAGAAAATCGAAAATGGCCAAAACTGAAAGTACAAGGGTTTCTAAATATCAAAATAACTAACATACTGAACTGACTCAAATCTACAGCGTGAACCACTGTTTCATCTATTTATATTCAGAAGCTTCATCATCGTGATGTTCTGCATCTACGCTGTTACAGTTCCTACCTCAGAAAAGATATTTGATTGATCACCGATGGCAAGATAGAAACCGGAATATGCATAATTAAAAATAGTTGGCCTACGCCGAATTATTTTTGTGACATTGACTTCCGTAACGTGGTGCTGTAAGACTAATCAGTAACAGTAACCGTTCAGCTAATGAGTGAAACGTGATAAGATCCAAGATGATCTGTAGGCTTAGTTGTGGCAGCCCAGGTTTACAGCTAATACAGTTACACCAATTGGTGGATAGGCTAAAATTTGGTGGTGAATTTCCGAATGAAAATTCCCACAGTTCATAAAAACAATGATGCCACATACTAAAATCTTGTCTTTGATGATCTGGTGAGTAAGACGCGGCCGTCCTCTCATCTAATGAGCCATTGAAACGAGACAGAATCTGTAAAAATAAAAATAAAACAGAATGTCAGTACCGTATATCAAAGCAGAACTAACAGCCCAAATGAAGCCAAAAATCAGGCCCCACTCCAAGAATCATCGCCTGAATGCTTGCCACACAGACAACAGTCAGACATTTTTCTGTTTCTGATGCCTCTTGGTACATGCTATCGGTCAATTTAATGGTGGCATCAAGTTGAGAATTGGGACTAATTGTTTACTGGTCCCGGTACTACAACAGAAAGATTTTCAGCAAACTTGGTTATTATCCTGTCTTAAACCCCCAAGAAATTAGTGTGGCCTGAACTGTGGCGAAGTTAAATGCTTGCAGCTCAATTTTAACTACCGTAGTCTAATCATGTTTGTTACGCAGTCCTTTGCCTCCAGCAACTAGACTGACTGTAAAGATGATACATCATTGTATACTGATTTCCTGCATTACACAAATATTAATGCTTCTGCTACTGAAGGGTTATCCCACTCAAACATATTATGACAGTAAGCCTACGATAGTTTTGATTTTTTTCAGTGCTGTGCAATGACCTCACATCCCAATGATTTTTAACGTCTAGGGCTTCACTTCTAGTTCGATACATTTGTTACAGTGGGAAACAAACAAATATACAAATAATGATGACAAATATGAAACGCCTTTTGGTAACAAACACCCGTGCTTCTGACAAAAATACCCATCAATATGTCAAGCAAGTGTACACTGCACTGTATCATCTCCCTTTGATGTAACATATAACTAAAGCGCTGGCTACATATTATGAAAAGCCAGACTTGAGCACATTTCGAAGTGTATTAAATGACTTTTGGCATAGGTCATTTGGATAAACTGAATAGCCTACTGGCTACTGCATACCAGCTAAGTAACTTGGCTGAAATGCAGGAAATAATGTGATACAGGGTGGCTAAATGACAGCGAAGGGTAAAATTAACAGAGTACTTACAGATGAATGTGATTTGGTGTCTAAATGTGTAAATCCCAACTGAAATAATAAATCTTCTGGATCACCTTCACGCGCATCAATAAGATCTGGAATACTGTCAGTGGAAAAAGAATTGATTGATTGTACTGTTTGTTAACTTGCGTTCTATTACCTTGATATTGTAGAAAATGTAAAAAATGAATCTTCTTCATCGATAGAATGCCCTCTTCTGATAATTAGAAAACTGCTTATAGTCGAATTTTCTCCCTTCACTTTGTCAAGATTTGGCGAAAATGTATTGGCTGCACGAAAGAACAAACAAATGAATTCTAAAGCATGGCAAGATGTTCGTACACAGATTTGGAGAGCAATCGACAGTTACCTGTTTTGAGTTGAGGCATGATTGAAAATGTAAGCAGGGGTATGATAAGCAATATTCTGAGATTTGTTTTCCAAACAATTGTTACACCAATCACACAACATCTGCCTTCGGTAAACCAGGTGATAATACCTAACTATAGGCTTGTACCAACACAACTTCTTTGACCTGACGCCTCACTCGAAGTTTACTATTAAACCTGCACGCAAGATGAAAAAATGATGGTCGAGAGGTGCAAGGTTTCCGAAGGCTTGTAGTATATCATCATTTTAGGTGGAGGCGCACACTTTGTAATTTCATGCATAGGCCATTTCGAGCGTAGTACATAATAGCAGCTTAAAAAACACAATTAAATTTAATATAACTAAATACAAAAGGTGGTAGGCTACATTCTTTAACTAGCAAAACTTTCTACTCAAAACAACAGCCACTTGGATTAAAACACATAATACATCAGAGGTTGGTTGGAAGTCCTACTCGTTCAAATAATGCGAAATTGAACAAGCTATAGTCAAAAAGGAGCTGATTATTGTCAAAACAAGTACCGGTATAAAAAAGTAATAGTAGCATACCTTCAGCACCTAAATGTAAATCATCAACATCATCACTATTAGGCAAAGAATGTGATGAGGCAAAGCTGGCATTGTCATCTTGCAACTGAGGATCAAGCTCCATCCATCAACCAAAACACACGAGATATTAGATACGTGTGACTGTCGACTCTTGTGTTGCTGTGTAGCTGTGAGCCGCAGCTCGTACAAAGTTTTATTATTTTGGTATGCGTACAGTATTGGAAGTCCTAAATATCTGCAAAAATTACACGCTTACGAGAGTCTTAATTCAACTTACTGGCGACTGCAACGGTGGCTAGCACATAACGCTATCCCTACCCACCCACCGGTCACCGTCGGTACTGTGCACACACCCAAGTACTAAACGACAATGCGAACTGATGCGATCGTTCATAATGCTTCCTAAGGCCATCATCATCCCATGACCAGATGGGCATGGCTGTCTCCGTGACCACGACCTACTCGAGTAATAACTACGATGAGCCAACAACGAATGGACGCTCGCCAGAGGCGACAGCACAGCGCTGCTCATCTCGTCAGCTGATAAATATTTTGGTGGTCGGTCGTCCAGCGTCACGCGTCAGGAACTTTCTTGTTTCGTCATCATAGCTTTATCGAAGTTAAACGTGAAAATTTCAGAAAGGGAAACGGAAACGCTCAGACCGTCTGGCGTAACAATATCGTAAAATCCTGGAGTGTTCCTCATATTTGGAAGATCAATGCAAAAATCTGAAGTTATAATGATCGCTGTGGTTCTTATTGGTGAGTGAATATACCGTTGCCGTAATCATGGATTTCTAGAAATCGGTGAAGTAGCTAGCCCTCTACAACCCCTAACGGCTTACAAGAGTGACTTGGGAAGCACAGCATATGATAGTTGAGCCTGCAATATAAAGAGTGGATCATCTTGAGGGGCATAGGCTACGAGTGGTCATCAAGAGCACGGTGTTCATTCGTCATTAGGTTGTAGGGTGGCCTCTGTAGTAGCCTAGCTCTACGGTTTGCGACATAGGCTAGGCTAGCGCCGAGGACGGGGACGCCCCGGCTGGAGCCTTTGAATGTCCTGGTGCAGTTGAACATGCAGAACGTGACGCAATTAAAAATTCATGGCTTTCTGTTGCAAATTACCAGCAAATATTTTCCGGCACGCGACATCTATCTGCTATATGCTGCTGGGGTAGCATATTTTCAGCGGGAAGTAGGCCTCCATGCAATATGATGAGCAGCGAGAATAGGGCCGGGAATTATTGTGGACGTGTCGGAAGAAGTATACCATTCCGTGGGTGCTGACATTCAGCAGGCTCATGTAGACCTACTTGTGACTGCGGTGCATATCAGCTGCCCGAAATCGGCTAGCCCAAGCCCCATATCACGAACTTCAGGTGCGAAGACGATGTCGCTTGAATCGCTACAGGCAAATCGTGAGTATACAGCATAGAAGGTTGCACACTCCTAGCGCGAAATCTACGCAATCCCCGTCGCATAAAGAGCTACGGATAATCGGATATGAAGACAAAATTATAAATAGCAGATTTGATGTCATTCACCCCATTATGACGAAATAATGACAATACTAATTAGAGAAAATATTTTTTCTACATTTCAGTTGCTGCGTTTGAAGTGCACAAAACACAGCACAATGGACTCTTCAAACGAGGTAAGTTTATTAATATTAGTGCCGCGTAAATAAACATTGCATGAATTTTGAAATTGTATGCATTTTTCTGGATGCTGAGATATTTTTGAAAATGCATAGGCATAGGCCCGAACGGGCATGCAATTGACAGCATATAGGGGCCTTTGGGGAAATGTGACACAACGCGTAACTCTGCATTGTAGCATAAAATATTTTATAGAAGGTTATTTAGGTCAAGGCCCTAAAACGCCTCGTGCTCTCATCGTAACGAGGGCTACGCAGACCGTAGTGTCTAGTATCGTCTCAAATTCTTCTGTGGGATTTTAGAGTGAACGAGCCAGTCGCCATCACGAAGAGAATACACAGGAAACCCCTCGAAATGATCTTGTGCGAAGAAAACGGAGATTTCCTGACATCGAAGGAAGAAATCGACATTCTGTAAAAAGGGATAAGATCTTCTTTTTTGCAACAAGTAATGGAATTGTGAACGCGAAACGAATTTGCAAGAATAAGCCAGCAGAAAGTAGCTCCGAAGAGAGTCGGTCGGGCATACTTGACTTGCCAGACGAAATGGTGAGCATGCTGCCAGGCTATGTTCCCTGTATAGACAGACCCTTGGAGTTTCACAGCTTACCGTGTATACCTAAAACTAAGTCTTGCGTCGAGAATGACGATGTGCGCACTCTATGACGAGAGGGCCTGCGGTTCTTTCGGCAAAAGTCATCAATATCAGATCAGGACTGCTTGATAAGCCCACTGGCATTGAAAAATTGTTGTCAGTGTGCTCACTCGACCAGATAAAAGGGCATCAAGATGAGCTGTTCCAACCCGTATGTATTCGTATTCGTATTGAGATCTTGCTTGTGAAGTCGTGTGGGCGAAGTCGATTTTTGCTGAATGAATAAACATCGGTGGCGATCGTTGCTATTGGTGTGGGTAGCGCAGGAGGCTCTAATACGATTATTTTTTAGTTACAACAATAAACCATTGTCTATTTCAACAGATTGCAAATTTGGTGCTGTATCTGAAGCCAGCAGGGATAGGAAGGCTTGCCTGTACTTGTAAACGTATGTCAATGATCATTGACGAAAACCAAGTTTGGAGAAGTTTATCTCGAAGTCATTTTTCTATCTGGAACGATCATGTTTACGATATCAATGTTTCGACTGATCCATCCTCGTCGTACGTAGATCCATATATCGGAAAATCGTGGAAGCGCCAGTATGCCCTGAATCGTAAGTACCCTATAACCTGTATTTGCTACTACATTGCTATTGTTGCTTGCTGAAGGGTCCCATCTCTAGCTGTGCCAACGAAATGACAGTGATTTAATTTTAAATGTATAAAAACTTCCCTTGAAATGCTCTCTGAACGTGGTCATCTTTCGGTGTGTTCCCACAACGTGAAACCCGCATTCATAATTTCAGACACAAAGGCACTTTGGTATCAGTGCTTCGGAAGTGGACACCGTGGTAAAATAACAAGTCAGGTTACCGACATTTCAGCTTCGTACGGTTTTAAAAAGATATGCTGCAGCAGGGATCACATATTCGCACTCGACTTTGCCGGGATTCTTCATGTCTTCCGGTAAGCCGATACCATTTCCACTGTGGAGTGTACACGCGCTTCACCTTACCTATCCCAAGGCCTTCTGTTGTAGCGCAGTCTTCAACAGCAATTGTAAGCCGTACGTACGGCACGGCTATCTAAAGGCTGCTTTCGACACGTCGTTGCGTAACTGATGGTGAATTATAGTCGCTCGTCCTGGTGCCTTGGCAAATAGAGTCACTCGTAATAAGTCGCGGAGCTCACCACCCGCGAACCTGTAACACTTTAATTTTATTGCAGATGGGAACGCGAGCCTCAATCGAACGACTTTGCATACAAGAAGACGAGATGGCACAGAGATTTTTCAAAGCACGTTATCGATGTGAGAATTGATAATTTTCAAAGTCAAGCCTCTTCCCGACAATGATTTAAACCCGTCCACGATTTTTCAGATTGCTACTGATCCTAGATATGACAACTCAACTCGAAGATACGTGTACGTCCTGAGTCAAAGTAATGTCATGCAAAGCAGAAAACATCAAGTTAACACCCGCGGATACGATGAAGACAAGAAAGGGTAAATTTGCAGGATGTGCTTTACTGTATAGGCCTGGCCTATATACCTCGCGGTAGGGGCGTGGGTCTGTTGGCTGTTGTGACGATAGCAACGCGACTTTACACTCTCTGTAGGTGAGATATTGTCCCGATAACCTAGTCGACTAGAAATTCACACAGTGTTCGCTGTATGATTATCTGGTGACATACGGTCCATATACCGTTCGCAGACCATGTCATCCCTTCCTGTGCAATGTATAAGCCACCCAATGGAGTGACTGGTGGGTGAGGCCACCAAGCAGTGGCTGCCCTGATGTCCGTAGAAAAGAAAAAGCCAAACCAAAGAAGATAATATGCCGTCCCCAAATGGGCCTATTCGTTGAGAGCCAATAAAGTACCGCTCAGAAATCTGCATTTGACCCTTGAAGGTCATGATATCGACGTCATTTTTCACTCGAAATATCCATAATGACTTGGAATAGTCATGGCCGCTCATTACACAGTGATTCCCTTTTTTGCAGTTGTAATAAATACGGCGTGCCATGCGCCGGTGATAAAATCGACGTATTTGATGAACGATCGTGTCGTCGAGTATTCAACATGACTTTCGATCCAGAAATGAGGTTTACTTCGATCAAATTAACGTCCGCTGAGTCGCAGCAAAAAACTCTTTTTATGTTAACGGACGCAGGAAAGGTATGATGGGACAGAAGCAAATTATGGTACATAAGGCTTACACCATGGCCTACCAAATTTAGTAGGCCATGCTTACACTTACGTAGAAGTCTGTATAAGGTCTTGCGCCCCCCTTCATCACCTGGTTCAAACCGGAACTTCTACTGTATT
This sequence comes from Botrylloides violaceus, assembly GCA_030412335.1. Taxonomy (NCBI): domain Eukaryota; kingdom Metazoa; phylum Chordata; class Ascidiacea; order Stolidobranchia; family Styelidae; genus Botrylloides; species Botrylloides violaceus. The sequence goes on along the minus strand of JASFYC010000529.1, from coordinate 1,453,806 downwards.
CCTGGAGAGAAGAATATAAATTATATCTGCCTGTCTGTCTATATCGAATATAAGATCACGGCACTTCAACATAGTTGTCTTGTTGATATCAGGTGTATTCACTTCACCTATTTGAACCTTCACTATTGAATCTTGGCACCGAAGGAATACAAGTGAACCTGAAATCCGCCTCGAAAGCTATCGGCGAAAAAGTGACTTCGATAGAAAGTAACGTTGGCATCGTCTCTTTCATAACTGGTATGTCGACGGCCGTGAATAAACCGATATCTTTTTTTTGCGCTCAACCTACTGTTTTCGAGAGGCGAAACGAATAGACCAGTTCAGCTGTGGTTTTTTGTGCGGAATACCCGTCCAGTCGCGAAAATGCGCAGTCACCCAGGCTCGGTCGTGACTGAGGATTTTGCACTCATTCATACATGTAACCACAACAATGTGCATTCGGTGCGGGATTGAAAGCTCAGCAGGCTCCATATTATCTCCTTCTGACTTTGCGACGTAGGCAGTAAGCTACAAATGCCGTTTCGTCGCCTTTCGTATGATATCCGCTCAGATATTCGATCCCGTGATCAACGGCTTTGTGGCCGATGACTTAATCATTAGTACCACAAAACCTCATCTATTAAATAATAGTCGACTGACGCTATGAATTAATTATTCAGCGTCTGGCAAGATGCATATTATTCCTCAAAGACAAGGAGACTATCATGATCTTTTCGGCAAGGAGCGATCAACGAAACTCGGGATCCCAGTACCCCTGCAGCATGTTGCTAAGGTACAATACTCCCCACAAGTGCAATTTTCTTTGATCTACTAATGCATGAAGTCGGACTAGCTTAACACGCAGGAGAATATCTGACGTGCAATCTTCATATTTCAAGCTGGTGCTCCCTTTAAACTGACTAAGCGTTACTCTCCTATTACTGTTGTTCTATAGTTACTGCTGTGCGTAGGCCTACACGTCCATCTATGGCCATGGTCCATCCTATCTTATTTATCAGGTCACGAAATGTTCGATTGGAGCAAGGCATATGGGATTTATTGATGAGTATGGACGAGCATTCGTTTTGGGATGTAACAGATACGGTCAGCTTGGAACGGGAGACAGGATGGATCGTACATCGCCAACACAAGTCATGTGCAACCTGCTAGTTCGAAGCGTACATTGCAGGTAGATATAGTACTTATCGTAAACATAAATATCACCATCTCGAGTCATCAATTGTCGTAAAAGCGAAACGGTATTGGCTATCAAAGTTCTTTAGTTACCGAATTTAACTTCAATCGCCACATCTAATGAAACCCAGCTTACATTTACAATTTTGCAGTGGCCTATAGGTTACTGGTACATCCTTCTTTAGTTTGAATCATACCTTGGCCATTGTGGAAACGACTGACCGATGTGCAATCTACGGTACAGGCTGCGGATATGACGGAAGATTACCTGGTCATAGCAAGGGAAGCCTGGAATTCACAAAGCTAGATATCAAGGTAGGCCTATAGCATATTAATAGGCCTAGTTTCATCTTTCTCACGCTCATGTACAACTGTGTCCAAGCTATATTCTTGAGCATGCGTCGATCGAAATGTTTTTGCGTCGTGTCTCCTGTCCCAAATTTTTGCCAACCTATCTTTTTTCAGGTGTCCTGGAATGCCAGACAAATTGATGCTCACAAGGAATGTTTATTCATTTTATCATGTCGTGACGTTGAAGAAATCACCCAGTTTACCAAGCGTTTGAATGGAAATAACTGTCACGGAAGTCACCCTGTTCCAGCCTATAAGACATTCCAGGTACGTTAGAAGCAACACATGTAGCGCAGCTCCCAGCTCGCCAATAAAGACGATATGAGGAGCCAAACGATATGCGCCGTTCGCTCTTCCCCCTACTTGCGGGCGATCTCGCCTATCAATTTTTCTGTGAAACGTTTGTCACTAGCAGACGCTAGAGATGTATGTAGAGGTTGCAGACGCAATTGGGCTGAAGCTAATTACTACCTATCATCTATCATTGCGACTCCTCTGCTCCGTCCCTCGAGTCACGAGTCACCACGTGCCAAACCTACTTCAGCAACTATTATACGATCTACCAAGGCCTCTTTTAACAAGCTCAGGGCGAGGGGTACAATAATACATCTAAACATGTACCAGTAACGATTCCTGACCCTCTGTGCCTTAGTCAATATTGTCTCTCATAATCTTGTTCAAACTGACCAAACCTCACGAGCTGTTGTTGCTATTTGACAATTTATATAATTTAGGAATTGTTGATGGATATCAAGAAGACTTCAACGATCACAGAAAAAGTCAAATTTCTAGAAATGATGTTGAGCAAGTTAGAGTCGAGCATGGCTGGGAAAAAGAGAAAGGCAGATACAGAAGAAACCACTTCAACTAAAACAATGAAATCAGACGTTGGAACTGACGAGCATGCGGGAATGCCCTATTTGAAGAAAGCTATTCGTCTGCTAAGTCAAGATGCTGAACGATTGCAATTAGATATAGACATAATGAAAATGAATGCGGAACAAGTTAGGTCAAATGCATAAGTATAATACAATTTCCTTTATTCGGTTATACTGCTATCTATGAGTAAATGAAAGATATCGTATTACAAGAACATTGGTCAATACCAGTTCAAAGCTCGCTATGGGGCTATATAAATGCTCATTGAAGGTCAGTCTACCATTAGTGATATAGCTGCATGCGGTCAGATCTCCATTAATTCTAACTGACTAATTCTACGGCACGATAGCCTTTGTAAACCGGGATAAATTAAAAACCTACCAGGTCTATAGGCTTACTACACACGGAGACGTTTGACCGCCTTGTATACCTACTACGCGACTAAACCGGAAAATCATTCACACCCACGCATCAATTGTCACAGTTTATAAGCTAAACCCAGCAAAATCAACCATGTGTAATGATTACTGCATACACATGTTTCTCTGATTCATCTCGTCGTGTTTATTATACCCCCAGACGTAGACAAGGTTTCAATTCCCCATGAACTAAACCAACTTTATGCTGAAGAAATTAATCATGATTATTGCTCAATATTTACCAGGTGAAGAAATGTATACTGGTTTTCTGTTACGGTTGTTATATAAATGCTCGGATCGGACGGAAACCGACAAGAAACACGATGATTTATTCTTCATTGTGCTAAAACTCGGCCTGACGGTTCATTTCGAAGTAAATTTTTCGAATTTGATTAATCGAACATGTAAGAGTATTGTATGTATATACTCCACTGAAGTAGACACTATGTATTGAAGATAAACTCCCCATGGAAACCTGACACATCACAATTATCACCGTGCTAGACCTTTCTGAAGTTACACTCGACTCAACCGGCTTTAATAAAGTAGGTGGATTTTCTATATTGCTGGACCGGTATAGAACTACGAGAAACTCTTAAGTCAAGGCCTTCTCTTCTTTCTACAGTAGGCCTACAGGTATAGCCCACAGTATATTATTTTCGCCTTGCAGACCAGTTGACCTCTTGCACTAAGCAGTGTGCTGTTCACTGGAGCGGAACGTGGTGGCAACATGTTCGTAGTCCCATTTACCGTATTGCGAAACAGTAGGCTTATTTAAATGACACAATAACTCCCTGTATAGTTCTGATAGTGAAAGATTAGCATTTGACAACTGCTGATAGATAAGACAGCCATCATTTCGATGGGAATGTTATGTTTCTTGAAATATGGAATCCATTCGTGAAGCTTATACAGTGCTGGTGGAAACTATTGTAATATTGGGCGAGGCCGGAACAAAGGTGATGTTGGCGTACTAATGTCAACGATTATATCATTTCTTTGCGCGGAATATATAAGGACATTATTAGTGTTTAGGTATGTCGAGGTCAGAGGGTCTCAGAAACGACAGCACATATTCAGCGAGTCACCTGTCACGCCGATGGGTCGGCGACTCCGGACAAGGAAGCCGTTACTGTGAGACCTAACTTTCTGCATACTAACATACGCTTGGTGTCGCTTACAATTTAACTGGTTGAGCAAGTGAGAAGAAAGTCGCGGTCACGAATATGAAATGTGATACAGCAAGACAGCCATTTGGTTTTCATGCTATATACGGCAAAGATATTTCGTGCTCTAATGCGTTTTACCATGAATTGCGATGGTAACTTTTTAAATGAACGCAAACCCCGAAGTGTTACTTTTTCGATGTCGAATGCGGCGAGGAAACAATATTCCCCTCGGTGTACATACCTGGTATACTCCAAATTGCAAACTAAACGCCGTTTGATTCTACCTTGTAATATCGTCATTACTATCTCTAAGATAACGTTCTGCATAATTTGTAAGCGTATGGATCCCTGGCCGTGATTTTCTGCGGGTATTTTCTAAAGAGCAGTGGTTTTAAAGCTGTTATAATATATTTAACGACTGAGTCACCGGTATTGTTGGACAAACGCAAACATCGGCCGATCAAAAAGACGTCAAGCATTCTGCTCCAAATATAAATATGTCCTGGAGACGAGATTGAGTTAATTCTTAAAACGGGAGTCCTCGCATGACTGATCAGCCTAACACCCTCCCGTATTTTAATAATAATGCGTTGTTATGTTACCCGTTTCGTCGTATAGCAGTCGGGCATAGCGAATGTGAGAAGTATGCCAATAAAATCAGGCTATCGCCGTAAAAAAGAGAGAACTTTTGCTGAGGTAAAAGATATCCAATCTAGCGTTGATCAAGTCGCATGGTCGGTGTTATCAATCTCGTTATGACGCTTACGATCATGGTGTATGTAATGCAGCAGAATCGTCGAAGCAAGCCAACGCTTGGCAAGGAATTGTGAAGTAAGTTCAATTTTCAGGTAGAATAAGTAAACAGGGCAGGCAGCAAAATTGTATTAACTGAGTGTGCTGTGTTTACGTATTCTTGTGATATCTCCGCTCTATAGTTGCGCTAAACATACAGATTAAGCTTACGTCTAAGAGATCATTTTTGCTGTATTGATAGCATACAGAGATAATGTCGACCTTGAGTACTGATGCGTCAAACTACACGAAGACGTACTATAGGCCTACATCAACAGATGATATAGGCCAACAGTTGATAGACACAGGGTCTACTAAAGCACGCGGCCAAGTATATGCGAGAATATAAAGGTATTCGTAATTCCACGGGTTCAGAAGAGATTCACGCAAATATACTATATATATAAGCTGTGCCTATAAGAACGATGCATAGCAGTTAGAGTGAGCGCTTCAAGCAAGTTTCAGCCATACAAGTTTGTACTATACTTCCAGTGCCGGATTTCTCATTCGGCTAGGCAGGCCACACTCTGGGGCCCTCGTCTTCTAGAAGACCCCGAAACCGGGTGGGGATAGGGACATCTGAGATTCTAAATGTGTCGTTCGGCATCTCCAGACAGGTTGCCACAGGCATACCAGACTGCTGAATCATATATTTTGTCAAAATCAGTTCAATAGCATGATTGAAAAATAAAAGTTTGTCGCTATGACGCAGCCCGAGCCCATTCCCATAAAAACTGTGATGAGGGATCAGGAATTGCATTCAAACATAAATTATGATTCCACAAATTTCTATTTACGGGTATTGAAAGGGATTAAATATTGTGAGCAGAAACGACATGTCGAGAATATTTATTACTGAGGTTTCTGTTTGGATAAATATGCGTTGATTGTCCTCAGCCCATAAATCGGTTAGGTATCTATTCAGCTTCAACTTCTTCCTGTGTATCTTTGCTTTGCAATAAAATGGCATGTGTATATAGATGTCACAGGTTAGGTTAGCTTTATATGACTCATGTAGGCCTATACAACTCGGTAGAACGAGACACTTCAGGTGATCAGCAAAATTAAGCTCACAACCAGATTCGTATATATATATTGCAAGCAGGAAAAATGAGTGCCTGGAGGATTTGAGAATTGATGTCTATCACAATGGTGAGAAAATAATCGTCTTGTCACCATTTTACAGTGTTCTCACGACAGATTAGCCAACTCAAAGCCGTGACAAAGCGTATCGAATATCACTGCACTCAACCCTAAGGTCAATAGAGATCTTGTTGTTGCAATGATTCTCTGTGCTAAACCAAATTCACCACTTGTCGGAAGTTTGGAAAGCCCTATTTGATACCTCCCCTTGTGTAGAGTAGCCTACTTTTTGAAGATGCATTGTCGGATTTAAAAGCGCATATATAAGTCTAGCACTTGTCGTTACCACAGTAGCCAACCAGTCACGCTGGATAGACCCCTTACCGCGACCGTCATTCCATGCCCACGAGGTATTCATCAGTTTCTAATTTCTGGTTGTCGGTGCTATAGTGAACTGGGCTGAACCGCAGACGAAATATTTGTCCGTGCTTGATAAGCGTGTAAAGTGTCGCTTTTACCCTTTACTTATGTCTCCCGTACTGTTTGAAACTCACCTTACGACAAATTAATCCTCGATGTCATTGGGTGTTGGTGTTTCCTAAGATTAGACGGTAAACAGCAGGACGTGGAGAGGTCACATTGAACTAAGTGTATAGAGCTGTGCAATGCTGCAGTCAGCGGCAACTGACAGAATGCAGAACGCGAACACCTGTTGTAAAGCAGTTTCAAGTATATATTGCATTGCTTGACATACTGATACTGACAGTGAGAGGTCACCCATTGAATTTTTAGTCACGGATTTAGTACGTGAATTAGGTTCGAAATTTGTCGCTTCAAACTCATCATGTGATAGTACTTTGAAAGTGCCTTTGCGGTATTTTATATTTCTAGTTGACATAATTTTGTTTGCAGAGATTACACGGCAATTCCATTAATTTCTGTGTCATTTTATTATCAGTATTCGTGTGCATCGGAGCGTAACCGTGATGCCAGATCCTGATCTCTTCATCTCCATCTGTCGTGACGATGACTTAGACCACAGTTACCGACCGTAGTGTGTGAAATATTTCGAAAACTCACTGCGTAGTATGTAGCTATCAGTATAGCCAGTAGCCACTCGTAATGGAATCATGGGAAAGCGGTGACACTACGAACAACAAAGATTAGAGTATGGAAATTGGAGGTACATTCTATTGTACCGGTACTGGTGGATCGGTCTTTCGCTCTATTTCCGGAAACAATATATAGATTTTCTAGACAGAGTCTGGGTTTTACAATTTAAGACTAAGTTTATGTGTCTACATGCAGTGAAATTACGTAACCCATGTATATATAATGAAAGCTACAAATTGGGGCGTATAGGCCTACTCGTCAGCTGAACTGAAGCAAAGATGCTCTGGTTTCCGTCTTGGCCATAGGCTAAAACTTGTTACCTACTCCAGCCCTTGAGAACTGTGAAACGTGAATGAATGCAACGGCACATATGTTGGCATGAGTTGTTTTCGACAGCAATGAAGTTATTGAGTAAATTTAACCACTGGAGATTTTAGTTTAATACGCTGATTCCCAACGGGACTCGTTATGTCATCAATTTCAGCTTATATCTACATAACTGCGTTTCATATACTCTATACTCTGCTAATTGTTGAACATGTGTTGTGACATTTTATCTGGCGTTTGGCCGCTACGGACTGTAACCCGTACTTGTGTTGTGACCTGAATGCTTCACGTATCCACATTTCTGTTTATGCCGTACAGTAGATAAATAGATAAGGGAGCGGCAGATAAAGGAAGGACATACTATACGTTTACACGCTATTATGATCGCGCATTTATGTGAAGAGAAATTAGTTTTTTAGTAAAGCCGGTAACATGCCGGTAAGGTGTACAGGTCAACGACAGTGTAATCGTAACGCATTTGTTTTTTAGTTTGGATTCGCTTATAGCTCAGAAATCAGGATATACTCAGGGCTTAATCTTTCTAAGGTCCCTCAACATTCATTATATTCTTTTAACAGGATACCTAGGTCAGTTGAGTATCGTTGGAAAAGCGCAGCACGAACGACAATGGATACGTGCAGCCTAAATACTTGAATAACGCCAATTTTTACAGTTCAAAGGTCAAATTCGTATGGACAGTGTTATCAATATATAAAAATGAAATTATCAGCCATAATCGCCAAAGCCGACTGTCTATTTTTATGGATATTTGTAATATATCTTTGCGCAACACTCGGCGACGGGGCTGACCAACCATCGTCGTCCAGGCTAAGAGAAACAAGTAAGATATCTCCAGTGAGGGCTACTTACAGTAGATCATACTACTCAAGAAGCCTACGAGACCGTCCTTATGCAACGTTACGAACACGATCCAGTAGCCGAACATCCTCGACAAGGTCAGCACAAAATGGTCAAACGGAAACAACCCGTAGACGGACAATTACTTATCCAAGGAGAACACGCCTTTCTTCGGGAAGCGTATCATCTTATGGTGGAAAAAAGATCATTAGTACACCCGCAAAACGGGTGCGTTATAGAATCGGAATGAGGCGACCAGGCACACGTATCAGTACACGCCGCCGCATTTATCCGTATCGAAGACTTATGCCAAGGGGACGTATAACAACAACAACTAAGGCGTTGACGAAAAATGCAACTACGCTAGCAACACGACAGCCTATCACAGTGTTAATACGGCACAGAGGCCCAATCACTTCTAGAGGAACGTCAACAACTGAGCAAACACCAGGGACGATGCCATCAACGACTTCGACGACAACAAAAACAACCACAACCCCAACAACACAATCCACCACCGCTTCAACGACAACAACTCAATCCACCACCGCTTCAACGGCAACAACAACAACACAAGCAACAACAACAGCACCAACAACGACGACAACAACAACAGCACCGTTCACATCAACAACGTTAAAGACAACTCGACGTGTAAGACCCAGAACGTCCACTCAGCCAAGAGTTACTACAACTACTCGTCCATTGACGCGAACTTCTTACCGAGGCCTGCCTCGTCGTCCGGTCTACTCATCAAGGAGGTAAGTTCTGGTTACTTTGTTAACAACAACAATGTCTAACATCATACACTGTAGCAGCTGGGACCTCTAAATCACGGTACTTGAAGACTTAACAGCAAGGCGTAGTAAATATATAGTATTTCCAGCTTTCACGGAATTATCAGTCCGACGCTATACAAATGATACCATAATATGATATTTTGCGGCTTGTGTTTGACATCAAAACCGGCACGGATAGAAATCACAATCTTCTTAGTTTGACACCACATCCTAATATTTGTATTCCGATGTCACCGTGCCAGATGCGTCTCACGTGGGAAAATTAGACACGTATACTTATTCTATAGGGTTTTGAATTACGCAAGTCATATGTTGCGGGTTTTTACCATGTACGGGGTGATGAGTGATGTGCTGGTGACGTACGACGTGTGGGAAAGACTCCTAGTCTTGAGACATGCATAGCATTGAATGGTGCGTGCACAAGAATTTGGTACATTTCCTCATGACCTGCCTGCTCAGTTATCCGGCGAAAATTGTAAAGTCGGATCGTTTGAAAGTTCGCGAAATTTACGCGCCGAAAACCCCGCCGTCGCAAGACGACAATAATGGTGTAGTGATCATCGGTCGCCGATCACTTAATTGTATTATTGGCAAACCTATTATTACCTACCGTTGAGTTGTGTATTTCAATACTACCAACATTTCGAATTTATAAACTAGGAAAAGGCTGGAGAGGAGAGGAGTGTAGGATAGGCCGACTCGGACTTGAAAATCACAAGGTTGCATTTTCTCCCGAGATAAAACTCACACGAAGGAGCGATAATGACCGCGGCCGCGAATGAAAACATCAACCATCATTCGACATGAAACATCACTGATATACATTGCAATCGCTTGACCTATGCCGAACCGCTGTCTACAACATCAAATTTAGAATCCTTCTGTGTGTATATAATAATGTAAATTGCAAGTCAAAAGAACAATACAAACGTGACATTGTACCGTTCAGTTGGCCGAGCGGTTTATACTGTCCGGATTTTGATCGGGAGGTTCCGGGTTCGATTCTCGACCGAATCAAATCGAAGACATTAAAATTGGTATCCGTTCATTCCCTGCTTGGCAGTCGGTTTTTGGGAAGTGCTGAGAGTCGTGGTTGTAATATTGATCCAGGCTATAAACTGGAAGTATTGACACGTATACCGTAAGCATTGACCTGGCATAAATGACCTTAGTAGTTGAAAACGCCATAAATTCCAAATAAACAAACAAACAAACGTGACATTACGAGATCCACATATATTTTTGCAATTGTGTGCTGCTGCCTAATAAATACATCATGCCTATCTCACCTTAACCTAATACTTTACACTATAACCTAATTCAATTTCTGATGCCATTTACCCAAGACAAAGTATCGTTCACTCATTGATTAGTAGCGTAATCACACCGTGAGAATTTACCATAGGATTTGTGCTTTCAGATAGGATTATCCAGCTATGCAGCGAATTTATAATCGAATGCTTAGGACTGGATTGAACTGCGTTGGTAATGAAACTCGGGCTGATTACCCAGATGATTTATTGAAATAGAACTATTTCGGCATTTCTGCGGATGACTGTAGGCCTATAATATAAACTGTATAGTGCTTATCGTTACAATTCTCATAATTCTGATGCCATGTTTTTTAAAAGCTCAATCTTAACTGAGAGATTCGAGCTTACTATTACTATATTACATGTTACGAACAGTGTCAAGCTATGAATAGGTAACGACTGTCTAACGACAATACAGTTTAGGCTAGATAGAGTCTTGCTCTTTTAGCGATAACACAGTACAAGTATTATTTGTTGTATACATTATATATGGATATTTCAAATATAGAACCTATGATTTCTGAGAGTGTGTGGTCCTTCTCCGCATTGCTATTAACTTTCCGGTAATAACTACCACTTCAAGGAGGTATGAAGCGATAAACATTGAACGTAATAGTTCACGATTCCACTAACGAGTATTTAAGCATTATCGTCCATTTTCGACCGTTGAGAAAAGTACCATAAAATACAAGCATATATATATGTATATTAATATCTATATAGGTCACCTTTTGTAGTACAGTATTATCAATAGTCCAACCGCCTAATATCGCCCAAAATATGACTGTCAGCCCCAAAATATATCGTGTATTATACTAAATTCGATCGACTTGATCGACCACGATTGTATAATCAACTATTTCCATTACCATTTCCCCGTGTGAAAGGCGGGATTTATACTGTATATTGGATGAGAACCTGCTTGTCATAGATACAGTATATTACAGTAATAAGCGGTCGTGCATTTGGTCTTGTGGAGCTGCCGAATGTCCATGCCTAACTCAGAATGCGAGTCTCACTAGTGGCGAATCGTGTTACGATATTTCGCAGCTTCGACTTTGAAGTCTGACTTTCATGTGGCGTCGGTTTTTTATTACCTTTGACATATACGACAACACCGGAAGGCGAGACTTCCACAGTACAAATAGAAGTTCTATAGCAGCGGAGGTGTCCGTTGCGGTGACAGGTATATCGATGATAGCCGCAGTCAATCAGGCAGCTGCACATATGGCAATTTTGCTTTAGTGCCTGGAATAATGTTTCGTTAATTTCCGTTTCTCCGAATCGAGGTGCATACTATAGTGTTTAAGGGCCCGCCCCAATAGCTCGCATACACTCAACTTGTGATAACAAGGAGAAATAGGCAAGACTATCAAAACTACTGATTCAGTAGGTTGTAATGGCGCTAATGTTGAATTCACTTAGCTCACGGAATTTGTTTTTCGGCTGCGGTCGCGTTGATAAGCACGCACTTTGCAGAATAAGTCATTATTGGAAATTCGTAAGTACAAGTATACCAACACGCAATCAAATGGATGCGTAAGCGTTTTGGTATTTATCACGTCACACAATTATCTGTAGTCGTATCAAACTGCAACCAGTGCAAGAAGTCTTTGTGCATCTAAGGAGGAACAGCATTAAGGTATTCTCGTTTTGTTGTAAGAGGTTTGTCGCATGACCTGCGATAGTTCCTGTCACCTAACGCCCAGGCCCTGGTCTGTTGAAAACAAAACCCTTTCATTCACATTGAGCATGAACACATGTTCAGCGGGAACAGTTAAATCTAATCCTTAAAAATTATGGTGTCAGCTATCAAGTCGTTATCAATATCATGCGTATATATCTCCAGGCGTGGTTGGTGCAAATAATCGTCACTTCCTGATTATGATTAATGATATTCCACGCGATGCCGCAACCAAATATCCAGAAACTCTGTTGTAGTCTAGTTGAACTGTTTGCGTGGGTTCCCTGAAAACAATCAACTTCGGTGGGCGGGAATTTACACTTGCTTTGTCTACATTAAAACTGGCTGCTTCTGTCCTGGACGACTGTCACTTTTCTCACTTTTCAGATTTATGATTTAACTATAAACTTTTGCCTTCTCAAGTCAAGCCCGAAACATGATATCAACAGAACAAAAAAATTGGTTGACCTTTCCAATAAATTGCAATTAAAGGGTCTAGCAACATGCATCATGATGTGTTGACGAAACATTGCATCAACATTGCACTACTTAATATAAATAGTGGCGTTAGTTAACCGTGAATTCTTCAACTATAAACATACGGTTGTATTGTCCTCAGTTAGATAAGACGTTTGAAGAAAACACGATTTCACGATCAATTTAGATCCCGGCGGTCATTGACCTGGATACCGTTCCTCATCTATGACAGCAGAGTCTGCACATGAGTTGCCGCGTGAGTGACGGTTGAAATTGACCCGTTTCATTGCTAACATCGTAATCTTCTATATAAATACACAAGCACTAGTGTGTCCTTAACCAATACAAGCCATGATAGACAAAATCGCAATGAGCGTTGAAATATATTGCATCAAGTGTATATATATTTTATAAATCGCAGCGGTATTGATACTTTTCATTGTTGTCAAAGGATAATACGAAATTCTTCAAATTTGAAAGATCATTAATTCAGCAACAGTTCGACGGAGTGTACTGACGAGCTGAAAATACAGTACACGCATCGCTGAGAAAGTATTCGCGAAACCGCATGGGTGTACTGTATAGAAGTTTTCGCAATGTTTCAAACACCGATAGCGTTAGAACTATCGAAATAATATCTTTTGCGAGACTTTAATTCGACGATAAACAAAACTTGATGAATTAGTGTACCGCGAGGGCAACCAAGAATGTGCTCTATAAGCCTCAGCGAGAATACTTTAGTTATCAAAATACACGACAGTATCCACTGAGGCGCTACGAAAAGTTTCTATAAGTCACGAATATATACAGTGCCTTCTATTGCCTATTGAAAGTACTTAATATTGCACCGGATGGGAAATTACGGAGAAGCAGGAAGCCCATTCCCGGGAAATTGCTTGCGTCCGCCGGGAAATTAATCAATCTGCTACATTTGAACATGAAATTACAAATGAGTGCCGTGTTTGAATCTAAATTTACACACGTCCTCGCGGGAAATGCTGATGATGTTCTAGTGAAATTAACGTTTTTGATTTCAATAGTATATTTTGTTGTCAAAGAAATAGCAAAGTCCCGCCACATCAATCAGTATAGGCTCAAAATGTTTCGTGACTAACTTCACTAAATTGTATAGTTCCTTAGGATGATGCTAAGGGTTTTTGGTAAGACATGGCCTGAGATAGCAACTCAAAACCTAATTTCCAGCCACGGCAGGCATGAACCCCATACCCCACCACCAACGGATTGACACATTAGGCATATATCCGTCAGCATTGCGTTTCGTCGTATATATCGTAATGAGATACTCAACTGAGTAAAACAAATACATCGCCCAACTGGTGGCAAAATCGTTTACGTGACACAGATAAAATGTACTTGGTACCGTACTTAGGTTTCTCCAGTATAGGCCCATTCTATTTATTTACAAATTTGCGTCATTCAAACAATCCTAATCATCAATCCTTGTCGCTCATCAATCTTCGTAATGTTTAATGATGTTGCAAATGTGCAGAAGCCATTCGTTATACTAGTGATATGTTTTCAACACGTTCGTAAATGTGAAAGTGAATGAGAACGCTATACTCTTCAAATTGTAACGCATCGCTGCTTCGATTTATTAACATTTCCTATCATAAAACATTAGTTATATGGTAGTCTCGATATTACCAGAGTGGTATCGCCATTCCAACACAAGATATCTCAGTAATCTATACATTTCAGTTACAATTGTATGCACGACCCATTTTGGGGGAAATGTTAGTAGTTTCGGGGAATCGCGGTCAGATATGCCCGGATGTTTTTTGTCTGGAAATTCGCGGCAGTTGGCCTACTTTGAGTATACAGTTGTGATTAAAACTGGCACGTGCCGCTGACAAGGCGATATTATGTTACGGATTTATGAGTCCAAGTTTTGCCCACACCAAACTCTCAAGATATCGCGCGAAATATAAATATTCATGGATTGTATGATGGAGCCGATGGCGGACAATGAACTAGACGTAGGAAACCGCCACCACCGATTTTTCGTCCAGCTTCATTTATTGTAAAACTTTATTTCACCAGCTCTCGACTCTTCGCTTGTTTAGGTGAGTTGTTTCGAGGCTATGTGTAATAACGGGCAAATTTCTCCCATAAGAATTTTGAAAAGCAAGGTAGCCTAATCTACAAAAACAGCATCTTTGGACAAAATAGCCTGCGATTAAATACTTTACTTTTGCCACTCCTGTGTTAAAACATGTAAAAACGCTCCATCGACGGCGAAATTGCTCAAATTGTTTGCAATCTTGTAAGCCAAGTCCTAAAGGATATTGCGAAAGGTGCCACAACTTTTGACTTCGTCTAACCGCTAGCGCTTGTTACAAACACATTGGCAGGGAAATTACGAAACCAAAGCCATTATTATGTAAACGATATTCAGTACAGCAAGCCAAAAAGATTTGTTCTTGTAATAGTCGACATGTTTATCTCAAAATTATTCGATAACAACAGCCATGTTGCCTACCCTTGATATTTGATCCTTTGGTATTTTATGCTGCAGACGAATTATAGCGTAAATCCCGTCTTAAATCATATCAAATGTACTTTCTTGTTTTTATCATTCGTTCGTGGGCGGCTGATCGACGGAACTTTGAAATTGCAATTTCGCGAGCGACCTTCGCAAAACTACCTTGCCACATTTCGAGTTGGACGCCCTAATTTAAATACTCCCAATCGAACATCGGCTTTTTTGAATTGAATATGACGTCGTCTAACTTTTTAATATCTATTATTGCTTGTATGCACACCGTCCCATAACAACGGCATATAGCATTAGCAACAATTGCCAAATGGAAATTATCAGTACAAATTTTTCATTGGATCTATCCTACTGTATATGGAAACTTATAATGGCATTTTGAAATCTGTCTATGTTGATGAGGAAACTTAAGTTTCGTAGCCCTCTATATGAAATTCAACGATTTTGGTCTAGGAATATTCTAGTTTCATATGAATTACAGTAATACCTCACAACTTGCAAAATCATAGATTCCATATACAAATCCGGAAATATCCACTATCTGTTAGGGATTTTAAGTCTCTCACTCACGGGTCATGCTTTATACCTTAGGCGGGTTGTTCAAACGTTCTTGCATGTCCTAATTTGGATCCTCATTTTGAAAGAGATACCGTATATCTGTTGGTTCTTATCTCGTAATGAAGACATAATGATAAGGTGCGCTATCACACTGATCATCGCTAGAGCGGAAAAACAAAACTTTAAGCTGCAACAGCGAAACAAGAATATACCGACCACAAAACGTGAGCAAGTTCCTGCATACGAGCTGTATTGAGAGGTTTTTACAAGATTTCAAAAATATGTTATGGTGATGGTGGCTGAGGAGTTATAATCCCTTCTTTTACACATTCCCCGTGTGATAGGTAAATTTTAGCTCTCTATGATGTTCTGCCTAATATGGCAAGTAGTCAAAAGCCATTATACCAGAGCCATTGTTATTGCGAAATAGAAGGGCGAATACGTTGTGAGTATTAATACCGATTAAACTCTCTTCCTGATGTGTAATTAATTGTAGTATTTGTTTGTTGAACACGCGATACTTCTCACCAAAGCTGTCGGTAGCGTGGCCGAGCGGTCTAAGGCGCTGGTTTAAGGCACCAGTCATTTCGATGGCGCGGGTTCGAATCCCGCCGCTGCCAGATTTTTGCCGCCTCTGCAGTAGGTGACTTCATTACCCAAGGCAGTACCTATAATAGATTGCGAAGACCTTACGAGCCTGCCACACGTTCAATATACCCGTATCACAGATTTTCTCATTCACAGCTGTAATTCTGAATTACATCTACCTATTTGAATGTCTACTCTATGTCACTGATGGCAATATTTTGAAGCCTATAGACAAGTAAAATAAATTACGGTAGATAATATTGTTGAATATATATCCGTTTGTAAATGAAAAGCAGCAGACACTGATAACCGAGTTGATTCTCGTCTATAGTTTGTTTAAATTGGACTTTAAGTAGAATTGCAAATATTCTCATCAATTGGCCCACTAACCATATCATAAATACGATCCTCCTGTTTCTATATGCATACCGGTTATAGAAACAACGGAGAAATAGGCGATGGTTTGTTTATATTATATTGTAGGATCCGCAAACCCCTTCTAAATATAAGAAATAACTGAATGCCAAATATGTGAGCGTATTGGGGACATCGTATACATCTGTAGTTTTTCCTCGTTTTCTAGCACGAGTGCTTGCAATGAGCATTTTACCGCGGCAGTGTTTAATTTCTGATGCTACACCGAGAAAGTTGACGCTTCCCGTGGCATATAGTTGATACGTTGGTAACTTGTAACGAACCGTCAGCTGAAACTGATAACTCAATTCGCCGATTCTTTGCCAACAAGACTTTCGCGCTATGTATTCACCGCGGTCGGGAGGTGATTTGTGGGGGAAAATGGAATTACGTCACGGGGTGTAAATTCGGAAATCGTGCGTCAGATCGCCGGACTCTTTCCGTTTGTGCATATAAAGGCAAATAGAGTTTCGCTAAAACTATAAAAGTTAAACTCGAAACTGCATGACGGCTAGAACCGCACGCAATATTTGACTGCTAGATGCACATTACCAGTTGTGTCTGATTGCCGTATATTTAATCCGCTCTTAGCGGCCCACGAGAGAGCATATGAAATGCATAGACTGTTAATACCCAACGCACCACATCACCGCTAGCGGCCGGCCACAGACGCCCGGTTGACGCGTGCATATCTTTTAAACGTAGCGGACATAGGTTGATGAAGCATTTATGCATCAACGCTTTGGCGTCACAAGGTCTAGGCAAGCAGTAAGAGTCATTTCATCATGTATATATTTCCATTAATTATAGTCAGAGGAGTCATCCAAGTATATACAGTAAAGCATGCAACTGAGCGTTATTCCAATTCCTCATTCAAGTATTTTGATGGCCTATAACTCTTCCAATTTATCGCTTGGAGTAGGCCTGCAGTAATGATAGCTTACGTGATAGGATTTGTCAACGCGGTAGGTCAATGCGCTTTCTGAGACGCGTTTCTCTCTAGGCTGTATACTTCATCACTTTCTGAAAGGATAAAACGATTACTTCCCGCAGAGGGCAATAAGTTCTCAACTAGATTACGCTGTCTTTTGATCTCACGCGAAGTATACCTAAACTAATTCTCTGAGCAACCAAAATATGTTCTATGTGTGTAAAGACGCACGCCGGGATCACTAGGGTTGGCTGAAAAGATAATTGTCTCAATGAACACTTTTATGTTTTTGAGTTACCCGCCAGTTGAGCGAATGATGCGTACAGAAGGGACACCGCTATTGCCGTGACGATATAATCCCAGACCCCGTCTTTGATTCATTAATGGTTCATGTATAGGGAAGTAACGAATTCATCCCTGTTCCAACACTAAGTATAGCAGCACGTATGGCATGTTGACCTATCGGCTTAGGTTACAAGCGGGGCGCCGCTGCGATCGGGAATTGAATAAGCTATCCGCGGTCATTGTGAGCCTGCCCTCAGTATAAATCCATACGTACAATGTGCAAGAAGCAGCTGCCTGAATCTAAATGTATGCAAGGTATAGAATGATGTGTATCCGTTGACTATGTTACATTTCCTTTTTAGGATACCATCACGCGGCGATGCTTCTAAGAGACTGGATTATCACTCATCCTATTACTACGCCATATCTCAGACAGAACGAAGGCTAGGAGATCTGCTCAACAAACAAATACAACGAAGGTATTTATAAAACACTGATTAACAATTAGTTATTTCGTGCTAAGTGATTAGCGCTGGTCCGTTCGCATGATGACTCGCACGTGCACAAGCTTTTCTTATTCCCGAGTCCGGACTTAGTTTCAACCGCAACGCGCGAAGCAGCAAGTTCGTGACGCCAATCAAGAGATAAGTCGAAAAGAATGCCGCAAAATTTGACAACAACTCGGCCTGATGACATCGACTTATATACTGAACTTGTACTAAGTAAAAGTGCCATGAGTAACTTCACCAACCAGCAGACCAACTGACCGGCCGAGCAAAACCAGCGATACAAAAGTTCGGTGAAGTCGCGCGTTCTGTGGCAGTGACGTAATCCAATGGCCACAGCACACACACACACGACTAATGAATTTTATTTTTGTTTACAATTTGGATCGTGTTAGTCAAATGAAACTTTCACGGCCTTGTAACTACAAACACAACGTCCATGTATTGAACTAAAGAAATACGTTTTCTCTAGCTTATGGAGCAGGTCACAAGGTAGACATGGTTCAAGGGTGTCAAGTATTTAGCCTCGGTAACGGATGTTTCTCATATTGTGACTCATCCAAACCAAAATACCTGAACCTTTGATAGATTGTGTTATTTACCAAGCGAAGCCAATTTTCGTCTTCCGCACGTCTATAAACTATGTACACACTCTATCAACATGTTATCGAATCCGTTGAAAACTGCTCTTTGCTTGCATGTCGCTGGTACGAATCGTATGAAATTGTCAACCCCGAACGTAACTTTCCGCCTTATTTATTGCAAAACCTACACAAACTAATGGAAGGAGCACCGCACCTTCATTAGATGAAAATGCTAATGTTCGATACAGTCGTTCGTAGCAGCCTAGGCCTATAAACTATAGTCGGTTGCCAGTGTTTACATTGTACTGAAGTATATCGGCGGATTTTGACATGGTTGTACTGCGGTAAATTGACGGTGACCTCGAGCGCAGTTTTATACAATGTTAAGGTAATTTGTTGAAATTGGCGAAAGTTTTAGCCTGTCTAAATCACTTCCGCCTGAAAAAATGTGTTAGTCATCTCTAAAGCGTATTTCCTTTCAATGATATTGAAACGTTCGACGATGTACAGTATAAGCAAACTTGATGTGCGTCTGTGCTGCGATCGTTCTACCGTGGAAGATACTGGGATTACAATCGCCCCCACGAAAATTCATTCAAGCTGTAACTATTTTGAAATTCATCAAAAGGCGAAACATCTAATATACGTAAGCCACTATTCCAAAAGAAGTCGAGCACATGTAATGTATTATAATGCTGTGAGGAAATTGCTACTAAGCTTTGACGAATTCTCTACGTTTTCCTCACTATGTCTATCTATGCTTATAGGGGCCTACTAAGGCCTACTCTAGGTAGGAACTAAAGTAGGCCATGGGCCTACGGTCAAAATATGATGATGGTGGCGTAAATAACATATGTAAGTGCTTCTTGGCAGGTATATACAGGGAAGTTCCGCCATTCTTAACTTGGAAAGAACTCGTGTCCTAGTCAGAGTGTTTCTGTATTCAGACCCTAATATTCAATGCTGCCGGTGTAACATGATACTTGAGAAACCATCTGTTCCATCATCTCCATCTCCCAAAAACATTATGAAATTGTTACAGATTATGGAAACCTTAGCACGCATAAGTCAGTTACTTCGAAGACAAAATATAAGCAGGATTGAAAAATGTTTCACCAACCTATTGTATGTTACCTTCATCAATAATTCTGACAAATCCCACGTCCCCGTCGCCGATTTCAACTTTATCAGCAGACAGGCGTTATATTTGTCATGTTTGAATGATGGCATGATGACTTGCCATTGTCGCTATCGCGACCGAATCTGTTGTAGTCTTTTTAGCGAATTACGTGACTCACTGTATATGGTTGGATTACTTTTTCCTACAGTTTAGATATTGTTTTAAAACGATGCAAGGCATTTTGCGATGGTCTGAAGGAAACCGACGGCTTGCGTTGTTCATTTAGCGACATGAATTTCGAAAATCGCGCCGCCTCTCTACGTGATTGCAGCGTCAAGGTAATACAAAATATTTCCGACAGAGATAATAATAGCATCCTCGATACATTATTGAGGGAAACAATACTAATGAATTGAAGGGCTTTAGGGGATAATACGCCGTGTACTGTTAGGTGAAAATGCCGGTGTCATTATCGTTCAAACTCAATTGCTTTATTCCTTTGATGATGGGAAATTCGCTTCAAAATGAAGTTTGGCGTGGGTCGGATTTTGAACTGTAGTCGACTATACGTGCGGACTGCGTTTGTTATATGGCGGGTTGCGAACTGTAAGTCTCTCGTCATGCATACCGATATTGAAGTGATAAAGCCAGTCTATGGAATAACGATATACTGATTGAGATTGGCACTGTTGAACTGGATTTCAAATTCGGTGTAAGAGTGCGAATACCATACTGGACACTTCGTGGACGGCTGGACAGCCTCGAATTCAATAAAATCACCAATGCCTGGAAGCCCATATTACCTATCACTTTCCAAATCGCACTCGGATCCAAATTCAGCCCAAGTATCATTCATAAATTCTGGACTTTTCCAAGATGACATTAAGCAATATCGGAAGGATACAGATACACATACACTGCCGTCGACAAGGTCGAACGCTAATTTGACGTCATAATGGATAAAATACTTTCGAAACTTTACGGCAAATTATTGTGCTTAAATGCCTTGATATGATATTCATCTATTTGATTCTAAAAGCTTCAAGTGCTTTTGGCTATACTAAGTAAATAAAAAAAAAATAAACCGCATCGGCTATAATACGGGGTTGCCAGAGTACGCCTTGTCGCGTACGCTGGTGACGGATTTCCAATTATCGGTTTGGTGACGTATACAAGGATGGTCGTTTATAAGTCGGTGTCGCGTTGTAAGCTGATTGCATGATGTATTCGTAAGAACTGCTTCCATAACGTCATTGCTAACTTAAAAGTGTTCAGTGATTCATCAGCTTTACTCCTTCCTTACTCCATGTAGGTTCTGTGCTGTGACCGTGGGTAGGCTAATAGGCCTACCAGATGGTCAGTAGCGTGCTAGTGGGGACGTGCCATGCACACACACACATGGCACCACAATTCCTTCACAGGAATTTAGGCACAACCCAAGTTGAATCAATCAGACTATGAGTTACTCATTGTATTTATTCCTGTAGAGATATACGGATGTCGCTTCATAGGTGAAATGGTAATGTTGGTGAGCCATTTTTGGCATATTTGAATCTGATTCCTGACATCCAATGAGCGCCATGCTTTAATTACGATGCCAAATTGCATGTCTAGCGCGAAATCGCAGCTACCGTGCATTGTTGTGGATTCCACGATATTTCTGGCTCGATTGTTAGGCCTACCTATTTTGTCTTTTCAGCCGAGAAGATGATCTCAAGTTGTGGAAAGAAGTGTACTCTGTGAAAGCCGACGTAAGGAAGGTTGATCAAAGCTTCAGCGGCTTGAAAAGAAACATTACTGGCATTGTAGGGAGAGTCAAAGGTCAATCTAAAGAACTGGACAAGTAAGTATTTGGTATAGATCATCCGATCAACGCGATAAAAGTATAAAAGACTGATTTAGTAGTGAACGCGTCTTAAACTGTTGAAAATGTGAAGGCAGTGATCCTATACGGATGTCACGCGGCGTTTTAACAAGGCGCAGACGACCGTTAACTGTTTCTGTAGGTACATAAAATGAAATGACATCAAAAAGCATCCAGCGTTGAAACTCCACAAAAAAGACGAGGATGATGAAACAGTCATGTTATTATCAAACACTGCTTGCCATTTCTGGACATAAAATACCAGCTTTACATCAAAATTTTTGCTTTGGGTGCGCCGCATCAACGCTAAACTGTCGTTCAAAACAATATATCGAGACAACAATCTTTCGGGTTCATCCCAACTCAATGGTATTTATTGTTTTAGAGCGGCGTAGAATCGCTTTAAACAATTTGCGTTTTGTCGCAACTATCATAGATGGTCCATATAGATACAGGTTAGTTGTCGAATGCAAAATAGTCGTTCGGATTCAGGGATATGGGCAAGCATAGAGTGTATGCAGAGCAACGGAAAATCCGTGACACACTTTTCCGTTTGAAATCGCGCTTGAACTGCAATGTTAGAAAGGACAGTCGCTGTTTCACTCACGCCGTTGAGTGTATTTTAAACTGTGCGCACAAGCTGCCATGGCCCGCTACAGAAAACCAGACACGGGAACAAAGTATGCCAATTATCCAATCATTCCTTTGACCCGATCAAGTATCTCGCCGCTACAACTCTTAGAGAAGTTGCCTCTCAACAATAAGCGCCCAGCGCTACGGGCATTACGGTTACATGAACAGCGCGGAGGATTATCTTGTTCAACGTATCTGTTTTCTACATAAAACATGTTACTGAGGCGTGACACTGACACATTCGGCTTCCGATTTATTCCAGATTCTGCGGTCAAGCCGTAAACACTCTTAATCCTTGACTAAATCCACATGGCAAAGTATCAATTACATGGTGATCATAGCCACCGACTGCCTAATTAGTAGGTCAGTGCCACAGGGACGACGCAACACTTTATGTACTGTGCCAACTATCCCGAACTACCGCCAGCACCGTTACGTAACACTTCAAATCCAGGCAGTGCATAAAGTTCGTCCCGAAAGGCATCAGTCTGTGGCGTCCAAGTTGGACGAGTCTCAATTGACTCAGAACAGGGGTGGGATACTTCAGGTCGTCCCTTCGCAATTGGGGTCTCGCGCCCAGTGCGGCTTGCGGGTGTGGTGCAGAGGAGCAAACCGTAGACCATATCATCCGTTCCCGTTCCTGTACAAGGGGCCACCCAATAGTTTGACTGCTGTGTGGCTGCCCTGACGTATAGTCTGAAGAAAAACCGAAAAATGCCAAAGAAGACAGTGCACAAAGTGAGCAATAACTCTATGACTTATTTTCAAAGATACCAAGAAGCCCATAAACAGAAGGTTGATCAAATTGAAACGCACCAGGGAAGCCAAGACAGGCATTATTATGACGTTTATCAGACGACCGTAAATAATTCGAGACAGATTCTGGAATTAACGGTAAGAATTAAACGACCGACAACAAACACTTATTACAAAAACTATTTGCCGCCGGCGACATTGCACTCGACGCACACCTTACAAGGCGGCGATATTGTCATGTTGTCGACGAGATTACGTCACTAAATTGGGGTTAAAACAATGGAATCTTTCAATAAATTTGATATTCAAAAGTAGCTTATAATCGTTTAGGCGTGTTTGCATCAAGTATTTACCCTGAATTGTCAATCCATCAATGACGGTCTTTGCCAGGACCAGATCCGGGCAACATTCCTTCGATATAAGAATTTCTGTCATCACGATTTATAACAAAAAAATGCCTTTGATATCGACCGATAGTTGCAGTACATTAATATAGTGAAATGGCTAGTTGTTTTTACCCGCAGAATGATGATAAGTCACACGACTTTGCCGCTGTGTGCTTACAAGCACGAACCCCGAGCTTTCTATTTATCCCTGAAACATCACACGCGAATTCTCCGCTTATAATCATGCAGACTTAGGTCAGACCGACGTGAAGCGAAGTGATGTATATAACCGGTTTCTTTGGGTGTTTTTCCACAGGACAATCTGGCCAAACTGACACCAATCGTGGCTGATATAGCGGCGAATGTGGAAGAAACGAATCAAAGGGAAGAAAAAGCGTTGGAGATGCTGAATTCACACACTCGAGACAGCTTTGCCGAGATGTCAAACCAAATAAGAGTGCAACAAAGAACCGTCGCCAGCCTCGGGGTGAGAAAGACACTAAAGTTCTCTTTTTTATCAATTTATTCATTCGGCTATATGGTGGCAGGGTGGGAAATTTTCTACTCACAATTAGACCACCACCAACCAACTTTTTTTAGCGGATAAAGGAAAAGAGAGGGCGCTGTGTATTTATGTCTTATTCGATTTTTGCTGAATTTACACAGAATCTCAAGATATACTCACACAGGCTGGACAACGAGCCGCCACCCCGCCGCGCTATCCTCAGTGCGCTTGCCAATCAAGCGAGGAAGCTACGGATACCATTTTAAACATCTCTGGTTTGATGTATAGTATCGGGATTAGAACCTGGGACCCATTGGTTACGCGGTCAACGACCTACCAATACACCACAAAGCCGTCGCCACGAAGTGCTTGCGCAATAATGCGCGTAGGGCAGGTTCATGATGATGAAAATTGAGATGCGTTGATTGTAAACAGCAGGTGATAAAATCACTGTTGGTGTCAAATGCGCAATCCAATTGTTTAATTATTTCATCTATACGGAAATCTGTTACGAAAACAAATGCTTCCACTCGTAGACCAACGCAGTGACATATTCCGAACGAATCACGGTGGTCTTAAATCCGTTGGCACACATATCGCTAACCTATCACCCTTGAAAACTTTTAATACGTCGCATTACGGGTCAGATATTACAGGATCCTCGTGACTCTAGACTCTGGAGATTTGATATATTCTCTGAATAATTATAGCCCTTGTTCATTTTTCCTTACGATTCAAGTGTCATACAAACACAGGTGATCGGTATAAGCTTGAAAATGACTGAAGTGGTTTATAAACGTCAGTAATTGTAAGATTCACAACTCACACGGTTCATATTAAGTACAATTTGTTGGGTATATTCTTCAATTATAATAGTCAATGACGGTGTAATTTTCTGAGTGTAGAAGTCGATGAGTTTCGAGCGGTACAAATTTTATAATCGTATATATTACACGATTGGAAATCTAGGATGCTATTACATAAGAGGTTGCTATGACAACATTGGTCAAACCATTCCCCAGTCACTTGCTGTATATACTGTACAGTATATAGGCCTACATGTGCGATTGGAATCATTATCAGCCCCCAAAGTGAGCCGTAGCCTTCCACATTCCGGGTGATCCGGGTGAATTAGTCTCATTGGCGTTCAATTCGTGTTCGATTCTACTTTTTCCCAGAGGCAAGTTCATTATCGGATGGCCATTAAGCGCATATGATTTGGCTGTGTTTGAATTTTCGCTAAAGTGCAGGCCCCTCCTGCGTCCTGCCGCTATCAGAATTTGGAGCGATCAGCGTTTGACGACCTCTCATTTTGCCCTCGGTGACACATCCAGGGAATGTGCAGCGTGCGGACTGGGAAAAGACATATTTTGGACGGTGCCGTGTTGCACAACCCCCCCAAAGACCATATCGGGATCGGTTATTAAAGCAGAAGAGGCATCATCTCTGCTGATTGGGACGTGCAATCTGAATCGCAAATGGTGATTCGACCGAACCTCAGTCGCTCGCTACGCTATGACCCGCAAACTCATGTGTTAATGGTATAATTATAAGCCCATTGCTGAGTAGTATTGTCTATAATATAGAGTTATATAAATCACCAATAGTGCTCTTGCGATCAGTATACCTCAATCAATGCGATTACATAATCTCCTACCATTTTTCAGAATCGAGTTCAAACTGAGCTAGACCTGTTGCATACTGTCAGGCAGACATTGTCGCGTCGCATGGAGCAAAACCAACGGAAACTTTGGGCAGACGTCAACGCGCATTTATCAACACACACCTCACAAATCAATCGCGTTGAAACATCTCTAAACAGGTATAAAAATGAATAAATGACATCGTTGACAATTTCTATCTGTCAAACAGCGATCTATTGCAATATATCTGTTATCGTGGTGGTCCTGATGAAACATTGGCTCATAATTTTGCCGCGTCACGAGTGGGTAAAGCCGCCACACTACTGTAAAAACATACCTGACAATTTTGTAGGCATGATTTCTATTGAATCGACGGAGTCACTCAACAGTCGGATTAGCCGAATGACTATATCGCTGATAAAACTTGTTTCCATGTTTATTGTGATTCTATATGTTGATATTACCAAACGATTCGTGCAATATGCTGTATTCAAGCTGCCCCGTATCGTACAGTTAATATGTTGCGGTTTTCAGCATGAGAGCACGTTCGTCTGTGTAATAATCTGTCATAGAGACGGCCACCCGGAAGGATTGCGGATAGTCAGTCGTCTATAGGGTGTGGTTGTGTGACATTCTGGAGAATACTCAACGTTAATATGCCATTGGTTATATGAGATCGAAGCAAAACGGACCAGTAAACGGGGTGCCTGGTCAAAATATGACGATAGCTTAAATGGAAAATGGTGTATATTATATTGCTTGCTATTTTCAGCAAAAATTAACGGTATTTGTGCGACACCCGTATACTATTGAATATGTATGGGATTTGGTTACGCTTCGCTGGTCCCAGCGCAGATCTAAAGTTTGATGGACATTTTGTAAAAATCACCGAGCGACGCGGCTGGCCCTTCACGGGTTTGGTCGAATCATTACGCAAATGAGCTCTTGAGCTGTACGCCGCGACTAACGAAACGAAAACAAACCCCATGGATATTTAATATTAAAACAGGTCTTACACTAATACAGTTGATTTTTGTGGGAAATGATTATTGCAAAACAATATTATACACTTTCATAAGCCATTTAAGCCATAATCATATTTTGACCAGACGCCTTAAATGTGCGTACGTACGCCATGAGCTAATAGCGAAAGAGACGCAGATCTTCAAATGATCTGTCCAAGCGACGTTGTTGGATCGAATGACCCTCTATACTCGGAAAGCGTCATCGGAACAAACGTTTCCTTTTCGTTTACTTTGATCCAAGTGACGACGAGAGAGAAGCGCTAATTGTAGGCCTAATTGCTTTCGATGGAATTTGTTTTCGGTAAAAGAAGCATCGAGGTTAATCCACATTATGATTTCAAACGGAATCCGCTTTTCTGCCACGTGACTTGATTAATGGCTTGGAAATGCCTTGAGAGGCGTTCAATCATCTATCGCATTGACCCGAGCTACAGGCTAAAATGTTCCATCGACTTTTCAGACAAGCAGAAAGGATTAAAAATCTGAATGCAATCGTAAGGAGACATAACGACCTTCTAGAATCCGATGATCTCATCGATATCTCACTCGGGAAGCACGTTGACAACATCACAAATTACTTGGGGATGATGTATACCAATTTAACGCGCGTTTCCGTGGCTTACTATGACATGGAAGGAAAAGTAAGATATGAAAAAACTCCATATGTCTGACAGCTGTGGGTGTGTAATTGTGTATGGTAACTGCCATCGTTTCAGGTAGCGAGCATGGAGAAAAAGTTGGCCGTTTTGGGTACCACGACTCACAGAATAACAGAATCGTTGGCTAATCATTCAGGATATTCATCACGACTTCACGAATCCGTCGCATCGGCCACTAAAGTATTTATTCTTTCATATCTTATTGCCTTAGCTAGTTATAACTTGACAGCTGGTTAAATGTTTGCGGTATTGTCAATCCTGAATCCGAACCAGAGACCCTATATCCTTTTCCATACTGTCTTTAACGAACCAAAAGCGCAAATCTATGGCCGCGACTGGAGTGGCGGATCAGCAGAAGGACTCATCGAACTGTGTGAATATCTGCAGTCTGTTACGATGACGAATGCGCCATGTACTTGGCATAAGATACCCAAACTGTTTATCGCCTCGCCGTTGATAACGGCACTGAAATGCACATTACTCAAGTTACTCAATGCACAGTGCCAGTTTTTGAACCACTAAACGTTGTCCCGGTCACTATTCATCGAAATCTACATGTTAGTCACCTGGGCAATCGTGTGAACCCCGATGCTGTGGTTGTTTTATTTAGAGTGACCTTAGCTCTTGAAAGTATGGATTATGTAACTCCGCAAATCAAGTATAGGCAGGCAATTGTGATATTTATACGAAAATGAATGATTGACAACTATGTGACGTCACATCTCCAAGATACATTCACTAGGCCTACATGCGATTACATTACCTCAGTTCCAGTGTCTTGTTTCCGTATCACATCACTATCAACATCGCCTATAAAGAGCTTCGAGAATGAGTGTAAATTCCTTACCCGTGATCTACCATGCGTAATTGAGCGCGGTGTGCGCAATTTTTCACTCGGCCAGTAACTCAGTGTGGGGTTGGATGCACTGTGGTGAAAATCGCATAAGAGTTTCGAGAGAGTCAGTCCCTCTCATCCCTTGTTTACCCCAGACCTACCATGCATATACGAGCACGGTATACCCAGTTTTAGACTCGGGGAATGAGTGGACTGATGCACGTACTTGCCTCTCAAAATGTCCAACGATGGGTAAAAAAGGAAAGATTTAACGAATTCATATTCCCGAACAGGATGTGGAAACGCTTTCCGACCATTTGAATACGTTGGCCCAGAAACAGGATGACGAATCTAAATCGCTTCGAAGCGACCTTGACAAGGCACTAGAAACGCAGAAAATCCACCAAAAGAACATAAGCGTTATAATCGGCTGGAACGCAGAGGATGGACGGGTAAGTGTTTTATGTGGTAACGAAATCAGCAGTTCTCAAGCTTCTATTGATTTAGGAAAGACGTCTATCGCATTACCTAGCCGACGAACCAGTCGCAGAGACGCCTTTACATGTTACAGCAACTTTCAGGGTAAGAGCTCGCCGTTGCTTCGTCTCCTGTAGTGTAGTTTCTAGTAGTTGGTCTCATTCTCATCGCATCACCTGACAAAGAAGCGGATTTTCGACAGCTTGTGAATTACTTTTCCAATGAAATCCGTTGCACAATCGCAAAGTGCGGAGAAATTGTTTTCGCGTAATCGCGAATACCGTAACTCTTAGGGCGATATGACCACTGCCAAACAATATTAGAATATTGAATCTTTTTTAATCCACCATTATATTTAGACCGCAGTGCCCCTTTAATATGGCAGTCGTTTAATGACCAGCGCAACACTTGATTCCCTCCAAATGCTAAATCGCTAAGCCGGCTCATAGCTTCATCGAAATTAATCTGCACAAACTCGCACTTGGCTTATCCGGCAAAGAAAGACGCCGTGCATATAATGCCTATACGACATGCTGTACAGATTGGCTGCACGTAAGTTGTTCGTAGTGCTATGAACGGGTTCAGGTCTACTATCAAATCCATTTATTGAATTCGGCAATTCGCAGCGTCGTCCAATTAGATTAGAATCTCTTTACAGCTAATATGGTTCAAATTCATCGGATTAAACCTCTAAATTTATTTACCCACGGTAGGTCTATACTACGTAATAATGTAGATTGACGAGAGAATCCTACTTTCCGCGACCCTTTCGCTGTGGGCGACCGCATTCGCTGGGCATACCCATATTAATTTCACTGTTTAGGAACAAGCGTGCATCGGCGTAGGTGGTATTTCACGAAAACCAATTTCGATGTTGTAGACGTTTGTGAATGGAAATCATTGTTCATTTGACGTGGGTATCGATCGCAAATCTGATTTCGGGAATCTATTTTTAGAGATTGTTAATTGAGTTGGGTGTGGAAGATCGTATAAGTCGCCTCGCAAGAGTGATGCGACTGCAGCAACATCGGATGGCGAACGTCACAAAGGTGGTGAGAAAAATCGCTGAAGATAAAGATGAGATTACAGACACCACAACGCATTACTTGAACATCATCAAGTCACAGTCGGACGTGATCAAAGAACAAAATAAAACAATATCAAAACTGGCAGTGATGGTAAGAATGATAGGGAGAAATTGTATATTCCTCAGAGCACGCAAGCTCATATATCATCCTAAGGACGACCATCTACAAAGTACTGACGTGGATTTTCAAAATCATAGCATGAAGGTCTTTGAAACAAGACAAAGTAGTTAATATCAATGTACATATAATCTTGCCTATATATACCCGCAGCTTTGTCTACCGTTCAGTTAGCCGTGTGGTTTGACTACCTATCTTCTAATCGGGAGATCTTGGGTCCGATTCCCCATCCATCGAGTCGAACCAAAAATTTAAGCGATCCGCACTATAAAAAGACGTATTATAAAAGCATTGGCGTAGCGTTCATGACCTTAGTTGAAAACAAAATTCATAACAACAACAACAACAACAATCCGCTTTGTCTCCTATTATAAAAAGGCAAAATTTCAAGCACCGGATATTCCTAACCCCTACCTACAGAGCTACAGTGATCGATCAGATCATGGATTTACTTTACAGGGATGCCAATCATCTTTACTACAAATATTTTGACGTTTAGTCTTTAAATCTCCACTTTCATTATCCTGTTTTTAGATAAATTCACCTCTATCTTTTCCTCTTAAAGTGTACCCACATATGATTCTGTTTTCGCAATTCATAACCCTATCATGCAGAACAGATCACGCATCCCAAATTTGGTCAAGCATGATTCGAAGTGGAGTGTGTTGTTTCAGTAACGCCATCTAACATTACGAGAACGAAACTTGACACTTCCTTTTTCCTTTTTTGGAATAACTAATATATTCATTGACGTCATCAAAACGAAAGGTTTCATAAAGTTGGCCATGTAGCATGCTATTGAATTTATATCAATGAAGGAATTAAGAAATTTCAAATGTAGGTTAATGCAAGGGTAATGGCAGGTCACAGTCTAAGGAACATGCAGTTCAAAGATTGCATTGGATGTTACTAGTTTAGATATGCATGCGACAACAAATACGTTACGTGACGCTAACACTTGATACTGTGCCATGACATCATCGCCCAGCATAGATACGCCTGGCAAGGTCTGGTGATTATAAGTAGATTACAAACGGGTCTTCTAAAAATGTTGTCAGCTATCATCTTCTACTTAGGAATAGATTAGCATCAATTGCGATATTACCTTTACTGTGTTGGTGTTGCTAGATGCTAGAACGGTCAGAGTGTTGGCCTAAGTATCTTAATGTATGTTATATGCGTTTAGGTATCTGACCAAGATATGACTATTGGATCGCTGGGGGACGAACTGATGCTTGAACAAGAAAACGTCAGGAAATTGACCAACATTATCGCAAATATGGCAACAATTTCTAAAAATCCAATGCCATCGCAAAGAGGTAAAATAGGCTTGCAACCAATTGAAATACATAGGCTAGCCTACTTATTTACAAGTTCGATGGCTGATGTGAGACACGGTCACAGGGCTTCGGTTAAATTGCACAACATGGAATATGTGGTTTTGAATCGATTGGGCCATTTCACAAAGGCACGTTCGGCTAAGTTATCGCTCTTGCGAGATCTTAAAACTAAAATGTATGGGCTAAGTAATCAATTCATCTGGTGCTCGCGCAGTAAACTCAAGCGTATCGTGACGCCGAGAGGCATATTATCATTCATTAGCGCCATCGTGCGGTTTTATCAAGCTAGTACGGATAGCCGCTAGCAGATGCTAAATGAACGTTGATGACCCATATGCAACAGACTATCATTGCACGTGCGCGCTAGAGATGAGATATACAACCCTTCTTTACGGGCGGTGGTTCATAACATAGTTGATTTTCTGGTATTTATCGACAGATTGCCACGATCTTTGGCTGAACGGACACAGAGAAAGCGGCGTTTACAACATTATTGAAAACATGAAGCTGCGACCGGTGCAATGTAACATGACCTCATACGGTGGCTGGACTGTCATTCAGAAACGACGAGATGGCTCGCAAGACTTCGATCTCAGTAAGATTTCGCAACAATTTCTTGCGAATCATATTCTCAGTCGCCTTTGTGCCTCAGCTTTAACTTTCGACAGGCAGGTTCTGTCTTCATCGTGTATAGGAGCGAGGACCTGATTACAAATAGGGCATAGCATCCCGTGACTTCTAGTCTGGGTTTCGCTCGTTGGAAATTGCTTGCTATTAATAGATGTGTGGTTGGAATCTGGTAAAACGTGAACAGACATATTACTATTAACAATGATGCTCGTATGACGTCTGTTACAAACAACCTTCGCAATGTCACTTGATTAATGAAACAATAACCAAAGGGCCTGTGTCATTTTTACACTGATTGCCTACACGCCAATTTAGCTCTTTCATTTACATGCAATCAACAAGGGCGCACGGCCTTCGTATTTTGGCTTAACTAATAAGGGCCGAGTAGAGCAATGAAAAATTGCTTCGTGCTCAGTAGTAGCCTATATCAGGTTTCAAAGTGACTCTGCGTGATAAATATGCGCATACATAGACTGACAGAGATACAGGGACGACGTACGCCTTTACATATTACGCTACCTTAATTTCAGCATATGAAGACTATCGGCAAGGATTCGGAGATGTATTCAATGAATATTGGCTTGGATTAGATGGGATCCGAACGATTACACAAAAAGTTCGAACTAATATTGCGCTGCGGATCATTTTGGAAGACTGGAACGGAGACGTCAGAACTGCCACGTATTCTCGCTTCTACTTATATGGAAAAGACTACGGCATTTCGGTACGGGTAGTTTATGTTCGGTTCACTCTTTCACCGTGTGTTCACTTACGCATACCGGTCAGTTGATGATTGACTGTGTCTCCGCCTTCTGATTGGGAGGATCCGGCTTCGATTCGCGACCGCGTCAAACCAAACATTTAAAAATTGGTATCCGTTTCATATCTGCTTGGAAGTCAGTATCGGGGGGAGTGTGTAGGGTTGTGGTTGTAATAGTAAACTAGGCTCTAAGCCGGAAGTATTGACACGTGTACCAGAAGCATTGACCTGGCGTACACGACGATAGTAGTTGAAAGCTACGTGTTGGTTCGGTGGAAATGTCCTTTGGTTCACTCGTTGACTGCGTTCACTAGCGCATACACACGGCTAGGGAAACGAAATGCGAATCCAATTTCCCATATTTGGTCCCAGTACACGTTTTACAACCGACATTTTGAATTTTTAGGTCTCTGGTTATGAGGGAGACGCGGGCGACTCCCTTTCAAGCGCAAACGGGCTTCAATTTTCAGTAAAAGTAAATGATAACGACTACGGCAACGCTTGTAACAGTCTGCGACGCGCAGGTATGTATTTGTATAGTATAGCCTACGGTAGACAATGTGTGTGATTCTGAAAACTGTAAAATTATAATGAGTTAAATTTTGTTGAATAGGCTGGTGGTTCTCTTCACCGCAACACGACTGTGGAGCATGTAACTTGAACGGAGAATATAGACGAATCCCGGACATAAAAACGCCAGGGTCATCGGCTATCTACTGGAAAAGCTGGCATGGGTCTGGCTACCCGTTGAAAAAAGTATCGATGCAAATCATCCCAAGAGAGGTGCTGGATAACCTCAACAACCCGTCAACTGATGATATTGACGTTGGTGGTGATTTAGAAGGCGGCAACCCGGACGATAACACAGAAAGTGACAATCGTCCACTAGAAGAATCCTACGGCGATAGTTCAGAAGACTTGACACTAGGCCTACCACCAGATTACGACGTCGATTACGACAGACTATACATGAGAGATGGCTAACCACAAGTAACCACTCGTTCTTAAATAACCTGAGCGCATTTGATAACCCGCTCATCTAAGCTAAGATGCCAGCCCAGCGGGGGAGTTGTGCAGAGACATGAAATTGGCCATCGAAGACGCCAACCAAAACCACTAAAGAATTGATTTGTTCTGCCAAAAAGACCATAACAGCACTTAGTACGCTACCTTTAGTAAGCTTAAATCAACAGAATTATATTTTTCATCATTTCAGAGCTAAGTTTGTTGAAACTTGAGAGCAATCATGTAGAGGCCCGTCTACGTGTTTAGATAAACACTCACAGTGACCATATATGGACAGTATGACAACGAGAGATTATCTTGATAAGCATACGTCCATATACGGTCAGTGGGGGTCATTTGCAGCAGTTACTGTTTTGGTTTTGCATTTACACACACATATCTACAGTTGCAACTTCGTAAAAATCATGTGGATCCGTTTTTATTTTACGTCTCTTTACGACATGTTTCAAGCAAATATACATCTATGAATCTACTTAATCATAATAACGTTGTCGTGATTTGCTTCGTACGGTGATGTATGCACCGCGAGCGTAAACTAGCGCCGTGTCGGCGGATGAATCAAAAGAAAGCTTGTCCTTGTTATTTGACTGCACAGTTGTTTTGATTGTACGCCGTTACAACTACTGCGGTCATATACTCCAGGTCAATGCTCATACGGTACACGTCACAATACTTTCGGTTTTATAGCCTGGATCACTATCACATCAACACTTCGTACTCCCCGATACTGACTAAGCAGCAGAGAAGGAACGGCACAGTATACTGCAGGGACACTATCAAGTTTTTGTATTCCGGAATGGTCGCCTTCGTGTCCTGCATGAGAGCATGACTAATTAAAATGAGAAGCCATTTTCCTAGACTTGCAATTGTATTCATTCCCTTACTTGAACTCCTCATTTCTATCTCATCGTGCGTGGCAACTGCTATTTGCAGACAATGTCATCAATTCTTTACATTGCCAAACAGTATAGACTGTCTGTGCGGTGAACAGTAAATAGAGATCAACGCAAGTTGCCAACGACGATTCGTGTTTCGAAGTTCATTATCGATTTAACGCTTTGGGCGTGTCTCAAATATGGCTTAAAATAAAGTCCCTCAGTCCCCGGGGCGACATGTGGGTTCTAGGGTGATGCTTGAGCCACCATATGGGTCCTACAGTGATCCAACGGTGATACTTCGGGTATATATATTGTGTTGATACTGATGATATTTGAGTACTGTATATCCATGTCGCCGCTCAGGGGATTACGAGCCAGTTAAGAACTAGATCTCGAATTAATAAAGTACTAAAGCCCGCGTTAAACTGTATGGATTTGACACGACATTCCACAGCCGCCATGAAAACACTAATTACACTGTAGCTATTCGAGAACAATGCGTACCGAGTCAAAGAAGTTATGCGTAAAAGGATAGAAATGATGTTTACGGAAACAAACGTCAAATGCGTTAATTGAGTCCGCCGGTTGAATTTCAAGGCCAATAAAAGGAATTCATATCCCCTTGAAGGAATTTTAGATAAAAACATACATACCAATACTTTTTCTTAGCACTAAAACTAATGATTGTCGAGACCGGGTATATTTATAGAAGCGTCGCGTCTGATCGTTGCTTGTTCAAATGACGACTACATCTTGAACAAGGTTTCCGCTGTCTATTACGTGGGCTAGATACAGGGGAAGAGAATTATTATCAGCACATGTGCGTTAAACTGTATATAAGCGATCGTAAAGGCGGTTTAAGTTTATTTGGAAAAAGGATTTGGAATATGAAGTGGAAGGTACGCACCGAACAGATCCGACGTCGGGCGTTGTCGTAAATTCAACAATTGCAGTTAGCTTATAAAGGGTTTGCCTTAGGTTAGAAGTTGCTCGCTGTCCATAAGTTACCTTTACGCAAGTGCTATAAGTAAAGAATGTTTTATGTATATGCAATCGATTACATCGGAATAGCACTGATTTTTCCGCAGGAGGTTATCACAAGATCACATACATATCGTAATAGCAGATCTAATCGGTTTTGTAATAACTAATGACTTTAACAGCACCAAAAAGAGTAGGCTTCCTTCTCAGTCAGCCTAATAATGAGCCAACTGCGCCGCCTAGGGCTCAACACAGCCGAGTTACCAGCTCTACCACGTCACATATGCGTACAGCGTGGGGATGTTTGATGAAAAACACAGTTTCATTTCCAGTCAAATAGTCTGATAGTACAATAGTCCTACACCAAGCAGCAGGATGTTCGGAAGAATTACTTCAATCATTAGCATTGCTCTAACTCTGACACCTTTTATGTCAGAATGTCAAGTGTATACAAGTGAAGACATCAGGTGAGAAACAGTGTCTAACACAGCAGCCTAAGTATAATCGTCGTTGAAACTTGCTTTGTGTTAAACCATTTCAGACTATTCGAGGAATGCAATCGCACAATAACCGAGAATGTCGGTGCCATAGCTAGCACGGACTTCACCACAAATTATCCTGCAAATCATCGTTGTTCGTGGACTTTGGTGGTTGACGAAGGGAACGTGATACGTCTTGTGTTCTGGTAGGATTTCAAGCTCTTCACCCGTCGCTATTAAGTAGAGGCTGATCGTAAAGTATAGCATGTGATGATTGAAAACGTTCATAAAGTCACCACAAAGCGAATGGCCTCATTCAAAATTTTAGTCGCGAGCTTGCGTTTATCTCCGCTGCGTGAATTATTTATGGGGGACTGCCTTATGGGTGAAACCGACGATTTATGGTGGTCCTGAGCATGTTTATTAAACTGCGAAACGCAACACAGATCTAATCTTCGCATATATTACACGCATTCGAAAACCGAGATCAAGCATCAAGACCACTCCTCGAGGTACATGTTCTGCTTCAGAACCAATCCCAAAATCGCATACCTGCAAAGCTATCTTGTATAGCAGGTAGGTATATTGTGCTCTCCACTCGAAATGTAACCCATGTAGGCCGAACCGCTCTTCTCTATTTCTGACGTAATGGCGGGACCAGCAAGACATGTAAGGACACCGGCCATGGTTTGAAACTATAGATATTAGTTATATTAGGCTGTATCATGGCCCATGGCCATGTCTAAAGTAGGCCATGGCTGTATCAATACCTACAGGGATACAGTTATATTATAGCTGCACCAGTTGATCAGTTCTTAGACTGAGTGATTTCTGTGAAATGAGCTGCAAATATCTATATATATACGACTTCACAGGTCACGTCGATATGGGCTTTTAATATCGATCGCTTGGTATGCATGCAGATAGAGTTCCATCCGTTCACCGGCAACGCAACTTATTAGTGTCGACAACCGTTGCGGCAGGAACATGTGTATCGTGTAATTACAGAATTTTCACTAACACTTTATTATTTATGGATCAAGGAGTTTCGAAGTGGAAAGAGGTACCAACTGCCAAAACGACAAGTTACTAGTGTACGACGGACCTTCGCCGGATTATCCGTTGTTGGGACGATTATGCGGTCCGTTCAGACCGGCAGCCCAAGTTTCCACATCAAACAAGATGCATTTACAATTTATCACCGACGAAACCGATCAACACAGAGGCTTCTACGCTTCGTTTTACGCGGAACAACCAATAGTAGCGAGTGAGTCATATAAAGTAGGCTAAACTGCATTCCTACAGGGAGAAACTCTCGTTTGATCCCATACCCAGCGTTCACGCCTTTAGTTATAGGCGATTAAAAAACGAAAGAGCGCATTATCTGATTACGGTGATTCTATATGAACAATGAATACCCATTTTTAGCTGAAGACTCTTGCGGCGGTTTGTTAAATTCACCAACTGGATCCTTTCAAAGCCCAAGATACCAGGTCGACAATTACCCGCCATCGATTTCCTGCTCATGGCATATACAAGTGCCGGGTAGCCCTAGTATTCAGCTTACATTCAAAGATTTCGACCTCGAGAAATCACCGCGTTGCAAATACGACGCTCTTGTTATCAAGAAAGCAGGAGTTCGTTCTGATGACAACAGGTTAGTTGCTTATTTGAGACCTTTACTATTACAGCGCACCCTTTCGTGGCCCTCAGTGAGTCAGTCACTTATACTTCCTAAACTGATTGTATAGTAAGACCGTTAGCGATTTGCGAACTCAGCAAGTCTAGTTACCTCAACGAACTTTTAGCCAATATTATCGTCACTATAATAACATCCATTTTCGGCCCTATGAAACGGGTATTTTTTTCAAACATCTTCTTAAGAGCCGTCTGACAAGTCATGGATATGTTATCGCCACAACCATAACCCAGGTCTAAATTGAGATAGTTCCGAACAATCCAGACGGTCATTCACTCTCAAACATCGAGATTTGAGCCTCGAAAATCACCAGGAATCTATCTTTTTTGAAGCGGCGTCGAAAGGTATTGCGGCAACCGCGACTCCATCCCAGAGCAAATCACCTACCAGGGAGACGAGTTATTTGTGACTTTTGTTTCCGACGCTAGCGGATTTGGTCGTGGCTTCGTAGCACAATATGAAGCAGGTGTGTGAAATCTTACTACGTACTACCATGGCCTACTCTAGGTACTAAAGTAGGCCATGGTACTACTTACCACGGCAGGATATAAAATACGTTGCACAAGCGAGAACGAGGAAAAATGTTGTTCTGGTTATTTTGGAGAACTCGTGATCTGCGAGGTCAAAGCCGCATGCATGTACAGGATCCTCTGCACTTCACAGGCTATTCCTACGTTGGTAGTTGCTACTCTAATGATACGCATATGGACTCAAGACTCTATCTTGTGCTTTTGGTCTAAAATATCCCGCTTTCTTCGCAGTTGAAGAAGGAAACACCGGCGAAGAAACCACTTTAGCAACACATCTTACAACAACGAGTGAGTCGACGGTATCGGTCGCGCTTCCACGTTCTACACCGACGCCATGTCCAAAACGCTGCACAAAAGTGAGGCCCAAGTCGCGGATATGCAATGCAAACTACGGTAAGCAATGCATAGGCCTACTGTTGCCATGTGCCTTAAAATCCACCACTATATACGAATGCACAATTCTTTTAAAGCGCGGTGGTTCGCTTCGTTACAAACCATACAATACATGTCATGTAAAATATATAATATTCATAAGCCTACATTGATATATACATATACACCCATTCCCTTCAACCAATCGTCATTACTGTAGATGCAACGCGGCGCGAAAACCCACAGGCGACATATACTACAAATACCATTCTATTTCAGTGGCCGCCGTACGGATCCCGAGTACAGATGGACTTCTGGAAGGCAACAGAACTACAGTCGACGTCACTGTTAACTACAAAAGCGCCAACTCAGCCCGACCATCCAGTATTCAATTGCAGCTACTATGCCCGAACTGTCATAAAGTAAAACGGCGAGCAACGTATCTCGTATTAGGAGACTTGGAAGGTAGCATCTTGACCTTGCAACGTACTGACTACATAGTCAAATACAGGTCGAAGAAACATCCAAAAGTTGTCCCAAAGTGGATAAAGAATTGCGATCGGAAACGAAGGCGAAGGAAGCGTGGACATAAGCGCAGAAGCAGCAATTAATTGACAAGGACGGTTTTATTGGAGCAGAACGCGCTACTGATGCACGGCTTCCATAACATTCCATAATTCACACTCATATTACATTTGCTAGCAAAACATTGAAGACTCGATATAGACAGAGAAAAATATTCGACAAAATTCGACGAGCACTCGCTCAATTCGAGGGGAATTTCTCGAATTTCGTAACATTCCATCTTCTCATCCTTTCCATAACAGGGCTGTTAATTCTAGCTAGACGCCTAAGTTTATACTCGATCTTCCTTATCATCTTATATTTGGAAAGAAATGTCCAAAACAAACACACTTTCGAATAAATCTAATTTGAAGAAGTCTAATTGACGGGCAAACCTCAACCATAGATCTTTAGTCCATTCATGGCCTACTTTAGTTCTAGAGTAGGCCATGGTCCATTACTGCCTTCACTTGACACAACGAGAACGTGATAGCATCGAAAATATAGGGATAATCCTGACCGCTTTGAAAGAAAACGCCGTGTTGTACTTTTTATTTGACATAAATTGGTGAGTATTTAAACATTTACGAAAGGAGTCACGGCGACATAGCGTACGATGAAGCAATGTTGCGACGTTATAATGCAGAACGTCAATGAGTGTCACTGCGCTTGCACGATCGGGGGAATTGCAGCGGGCAGCGTATAGTCTTAATCAATCACTCTGTGGTAAAAGTCTTGAGTACCGCATCAACGTTAATGAGCAATGGGAAAGCAGACAGCAAACATAGCCTTCGATCTCGACAATGACAAAAGTTATAGCGGGACTGAGACAGACTGTCACGCAATGACTACATACAATACGTTGGCCAACGACCGCAATTCAGCTCGCGTTTACCGGGCTACAGTACAGTAGATGTTAGTTTTGATCGGTATCGTTTTACACAATATATTAAAAGCGTTCGTATCACGATTACGACGATGAAGGATGCGATAGATAGAATAAGAATGCCTGCGCTACACAAACGTTTAGTCATGATGGCCTTCCAATTCCTTATTACAAACTTTGTCGCGGTCGTCAGGGATGTAACCATGCAAAATTTCGACAAATTCCTCGAATTTGCAAAATGCATCACATCCGTACACTCGTAATGTTGTAATGCTGCCGTTTCCTCGTCGATACTTGATATTTACTTCGTATTGCCCGGCGTTTCTGTATAAATCTGCCATGATACAACTTGCATAGTCCGGCTGAATCCAATCATAGCTTCCGAGAGACACAAGCAAAGGCACAAGCGTTTTATCGTGTGCGGAATACGCAATCACTGACAAGTGATTCCTGCCTGCTATACGGTCTTCCATGTTCTGAATGATGTTTTTCACCAGTACGCCGCCTTGCATTTGGGAAATTTCTTTGCGATGTTTATTGTCAATACCCGTGTATATGATGCCAAGTTCTAACGCAACTAACTGCTGTAACTTAGCCATGACTTGATCAGTGGCCCACTCTGGCAATGTGAAATTATGGGTCTTCAAGCAGAACAGATTGTCATTGATCAAATATAAACTAAAATTAAGCAAACCTATGCTTGGGAGTCCAGTATTTTCTTCAATGAACTTATAAAACTTTGAATATTCCTTCTCATGTTGAACAAACCCCGGCGAAAGGGTTATACGTTTTAATATTTCATCATATTTTGGGCAATTGGCTAGTGGGAAGAGTAACAGATCATCATATTGCCCCGGTACTGCATGCACTGGTATAGGAAGCCAGTTCGTAGAAGAACCATTCCACATTTCATCTTTGGTCACAGAATAAAGTCCGGCTAAGTTCGCTAGAGCACTAACGATAGTGCGATCTACATCCGTGCTGCGAATATATATTTGTGCTCTCAAATACTCCTTGCTAAGTAATCCACTATATTTTGCTCTCAGGTATTTGCCAAGGTTGTATTGCTGTTTAATACCGATGTTTGTTAACTCGCCTAATCCCTTTTTCCAAATGTGAGAATCTTTATATGGATCCTTAGGGTAGGTGCGCAAGTAGGTACGATCTCCATGTCTCCATATCACGTTAGAAAATAGCAACCTCCGACCAAACGTCAAATCAATTGCAATAGCAAATACCGTAATACAAATTGAGAATTTCATGACACCCCGCCATTTATAGTTTCCGTACATTCTATCAATCTACAACAAGGAAACGCAAGCTGTATGAACAAAAGAAACACTCAAAATACGCCTGTCTAGTTGCAGCGAAGGATATATACATAGACCTAAGTGCATGTAAGATACTGTACAAGTAAAATGCGTAAAAGGTTCAAGAATATCATCAACCTCTCTGTAGACATCTTAGCCATTCGACACTTTTGTCAAATAACGACGCCTCATTTTACTGCATATACTGCGCTGCCTGTATGTGTATATAGATGTCACACCAAATGTCACTACTGCATGCTAGGGGCTGTGGTCTGGCCCTTCGTCTACAGCTGAGCATGTAGTATAGGCAAGGCAATTGTAACTCGTGGCTGCCTTGTCTTCCCACCACCCTCCCTGCTCTGCAAATGCGA
Organism: Botrylloides violaceus; assembly: GCA_030412335.1. Classification (NCBI taxonomy): domain Eukaryota; kingdom Metazoa; phylum Chordata; class Ascidiacea; order Stolidobranchia; family Styelidae; genus Botrylloides; species Botrylloides violaceus. Next base: position 1,412,053 of record JASFYC010000529.1, on the reverse strand, counting down.
TCAGTAATTGAAGACGGTGATGTCGACAGAGTGGACAGACACACGATGTACTACCGCTGTTAGTGTTTGTTGCAATATTGATTGAAATATTGTGTTACGTTACCGCTACCAACTTTGCACAGCTACGTCTGTCAAGAAAGCGAGGAAACTGAAGAGATCAAACCGATCAAAGTAAGCAATTTTGTGTGTGCTCACTCCTGTCTCTGTCATCAGTCTTCCACAAACTTGTTACTGCATTGGACAATAACAGTGACAACCGGGCTATCCCGCTATATGGAGTCGACATATGCAAATGACTCTACTCTAAAACTACCGCAATGCCTCTTGCATATAACGTTCCGCAGGGCTAAGCGACTTATTTACATAAGTGACCACTAATCCAAGTTGAGCTGAAGCGATATGGGGCCTAGAAACCTAAAGTCTGCTTAGAAATGTTAAAATTCTTATCTCGTCGCTTTGAAGTTTGGGTGTCTATAGTGTCTATACTAGCATATGGCTGACATACCACAGCTCAGAGTACCGGTAAAAGACCATTTTACCAATTGTACCGGTAGGCCTACACAGGGTTTTCACTGACACATCTTGTTTCGGCCTGCTTTAGGACTCTTTCCCACTAGCAACGACCTAGCACGGAGGATGTAAGTACGAGACTGCGACATGTTTCAGGGCGCGAGGATTTTCAGGCTTTCTTCGAGAAAACGGAAACGAGCCGACTACGATCGGGGTATCATAGTGAGTTATTGTCGCTTAGAAATCATAGCTCCGTGAAAGCCTACGCCAAACATTTAGTAAAGCTTATATCTTATATGACATCCGAGACGTAGAGTAGAATGACAGCCAGCAACATTAGGCCAAACCTACTCACCAAAAGAGGCAGAAAATCTTCAAAAGATCACTCGCTGTCGTTTCGCGTCTTTGTACTGAGTTTATAATCCGATAGTGTGTTGTCTCAGGTAGACTGTGCAGCGTCGGCCTACATCATTAATGCATAACATTTATAGGCAATACAGACTACTCTAAAGCTAAAATCACGAGGATGCTGCATATACCTCATCGCCATCACACCCGATAGCTCGAGGCCTGTAGATCACCGAAAATCCTTGCACTGTACCTGTACGTAACGAAGGCCCTATGCTGTGCCTCTCCATTGGCGTTGCAACCTCGTCGCTCTTAATCATCGTGTTCAGTTGATAAGTTACTTGCGCTCCATGTTTGCTGATTACGATCAATCATTGCACCTACAACAAACGCGGATTCGTAATAACCATAGCCTAATACGATCTCATACGCATCCATATCCTGGATATAGGATAACAGACAAACTCGAATTTACAAAGTAAGATCAAAGTACCGGTGGTGCCACATTTCGAATCCGAAATGCACTTGCTCGCAATATATTGGATATATGCAGTGTTCACGAAGACGCAATTCATAGATGGAGGACAATCTTTCAGGAAGCCTGACATGTTACTTCGTCGACCTTGCCATACTGGCTGTCATAATGATATCCGGTGGCTTTGCTACCGTTTCACTCACCTGTGCGCCTTTGCATGCAACTTTTCTTGTCGTGGTTGATGTCAACAAGCGATGTGACGCAGTATGTGCAAACGCCCATTTGCACAGAGGATCCTTCTGAGTGACCGACGCGCTATAGGTAACTAATCTACGCGGACTAGTTATCAAATCAAGATATGAGACGAACCGAGACCCGTCCTGTCCGTTTTTGTTATTACGGTGTCTCTCCGCTGTAGCGAATTTCTAGCGGAATCGTTGTGCAGTCAACCGCGAAGCTGTCTGCGGTCCTGAAAACGACATTGATATACATGCAGGATAGGGGGTCTACAGTAGCCCACGTGTACACATAACTATAGCAACACTTGAATTACTTGTATTAGGTTGCATGTCTGAATGCTACCTGTCATCAGTTCAGTCTATTCATATATACGAGCCTAGCCTAACCAGCATTCCCGAAGTCACTTAAAAATTAATCAAAAAGCTAAAAGCCACACTTTTTCATTCGGTATACGGTATGGACAGGCTCATATGTCATGATACGCTTTCTAGCTGGGAAACAGGTAATGAAAAATCAAAACAAAAGTGATATACAGTATATACATGATACAATTGCTTGCGGGATACGGCGAGCGCTTCAATCTTTCAGATGTTACGCAGTCATAGTTTGGCAACTAATGTCAACGACATTTTAATGAATGAATCCCAAACTTCTTTCGCGCATATGCCACGGTATACTGTGTTAGTGGTACACCGAGCAGGCGCGGAAGGGGATCACCATTGGATAAAGAGTTACGTCATTCTCGCGGAGAAGAAATTGCCGCTGTCAAATTCGCCCACACAAAGAACAGAATGAATCAAGATGTCGATGACAGATTTCAGTTGTCACAGGAATGATTTCAGATTGGAAGTTTCTCTGCAGAATGTTATTAACATGTCTACGTCTACCATAGTCAGTCCACGCTCCAAACCGTGTCTGTGATGTAGCCTATGATTGTAAGTTCCTCAATGAACTTTCCATTGGTGATATCCACAATCCGTATGCGTAACCGAAGTTACCACACAGAGCACTTTTTCGTTGGATTCATGGGCGTTCCCTTTGGACAGTCGTATGCTTTTGCGAAATCCTTGTTATTCGTCACAACACCCAATACTCTATAATGCATGATATGGATATGGATAGCAGTTAAGACAGGACAGCCTACTTTAATATAAGCTCAACAACAGGAACCAGACTTCTCATTGTACTACATTATGAAATACATAAAAGTAACAACATCCCACCTAAATTTCGCTGGTGCATGTTGACTATCGAGCAATTGCTGAATATACGATTGCGGGAGACGTTTGATGCACCAAGTCTGGGCGTAACCGAGGAAGAACTGCTTATCGTCAGTTAACGATGAGACGGGTAAATTTTTCGTCGCTCGAGGATTGTTTTGAATGTATTTCTTGTACGCCTATCACAAAAAATATTGGACGATTGGATGACGCTCAAACACTTAAGTTATTACTTAGCATGTTACCATGTAAGATAATTTCAATCCAGCCATGTCGCCGATATTCTCATGAAGAGTAAGATCACCGCGCACCTAAATGAAAACCATGAATGTCGAACGATGCATTGATTGCGTAACTAATAATGACTGGGGCAGATATGTGCGCATTTGCACTTTCAGGAAAAGTCAGATAGCTTAAAGAACAACAGTACTTACGAAATTACTTCCTATACGATATTTCTTGTAAGCCGTCACCACGCAATCTGATTTTGCAAGAAACTTTTCCCCTGTGCTCCTTGACCACCATGGATTCAAATCTCCATACTTATCAACTCTTTGACCTAAACACAAAAACTTCGAGTTGCGCTAACTCGGTCCAGAAGGATCAATAATGAAACGTATTTCTCACCTATCTCGTCGAAGGCATGCGATAATTCATGTCCTATGATAAACCCCAAGCCTCCATAGTTTAAGGAACTGAAATGCAGTGTGGATGTAGATAAATGCGGTCATGACATAGGATGAATAGGTTTGCTCACCTAGGGTATGCTAAACTGAAGAATGGGGGCTGGAGTAATCCTGCTGGAAAAGCCACTCTGTTTTTCCTAGGCGAGTAATATGCGTGCATAGTGTGTGGCAGCGACATCCAACTATTGAGAAATCAAAATGATTGTTGCATTATATGAATGGAAAAATGATATCAGAGAGTTAGAGATGCAAGCACGCACCTGACGGCCGGTTTGGTGCCGAAAGCGTTATCCAGAACTTGTCTTAGATTGCCTTTTATCAAGGTGACCATATTATCGAAATACGTCGATTCATCGAGCTGGTACTAAAAGAAAGCAGGGGTCAGGAGACTCAGGAATTGCGTATACAAATTCACACGCATTCATTCTCACGTTATACATATTTTGCAGAAAGTTTTTGTCTGAAAGCAGATCTTTTGGATAGGCTACTTCATATTTCATAGCTTCCAGCTGCAACAGAAAGACGTATATCCTATATCGTATACTCAACTATATAGACTCTTTTAAACCGATCGCCACGTTTCAACCGCAATATGGACGTCCCCAGTCACTTTGTGAGCAAAAACGGTCACTCATCCTACCAACTGCTGACGAAGGAGCGGGGCTCCGAAAGCGTGTGCAACTACTTTTAACTAAACTGACCCAAGACGTTAAAACATTCATTGTACAACCTTCTCATTAGCAAATCTCTTGGTTGCTTTATCCATCCATTGTACAGATCGGAGATTCTCCTTAAAAGCTCCTTGTATGTTTCGAACCATTTCCTCAACCTTCAGACAAGTAGAAACAGAAGGAAAGGTATATCCAAATATCAATTCACCAGTACTATACACTATTCTCTCGAATTGAAGAGTCAGCCAATCAAAGTTCTTTCACTTTAACCACGTACTTTAGTTGGCATCGTGCATAGCACACCTCACCTCTGTTAGTCGTGAAATGCTGCTGCTGGTAGAAGACAGTGAGCAGCGCACTATGCGGGTCACGGAGCTCGCAATATTTAAGTCATGAATCAAGCGCAATTGCAACCTTGCCCATGCCCGCGCAAAACTAGACGAACCCGCAGCCAGTATATAATAGGCTAAAATTGTTTCAGACTGTCCTGTTTCGACTGACAGCAACTCCTCTTTCCTGGGAAACACTGAATGCATCGTTTCACCAGAAAATGACCGTTAAATTAGGACAAGTAAATGTATTTCACTTAGGCGCAATGTGACAGAGACATTGGGGTAACAAAAATGGATTTACTTGATTTGTGACATCAGCGTTTACAGTCTGTCGCACAAAAAGAGCAGCAGCTGCCCATTTCAAGTACGAATTAACGTCACCCATGCATCGCTCCCACAATGGCTTGGACGGCTGAAAATAAGAAGAAACATAGATTGGTGGATGTGAAGCTGCAATATTTACACCAGTAGGCAAAAAGCAAGGTATTCAAGCTAAATGTCAGCGTTGCAACTACGAGGAAGTCACACAAATATTACTGTCGTGGTTATCTTTACAGCGGGGTACCATTATTCGGCGTGTCTCCTGTACAGATCCGGAAATACTAAGCACGAAACCTAGCACAGACAGGGGTTTGCGCAATCATGAGACGTAATCAAGGATCAAGTTCAATAGATGGACAAGAGTAACCGATTTTAACCTCAGATTATTAGGGTATAAGTATAACATACTGTTCCGCTAAGTATCAGTCTGTAAGTAATCACAGCTCTCCGTTGAATCACGGTCGTTCTTTTTTTTATTTCAACCTAATCGGATTTCAACGATCCCCAACCGTCAGTTACTTTAAACCTAATCAAATCCCGAACCTTGTCATCCAGCTTAATCAAATTTTTAAGCCGTTTCATTATGGCTTTGCCACAAAATACGAAAGGTCGGTTGACGACCCCCACATTACAACGTTGCGTCGTTATGTTAAATTTGAACGTAATTACGTAAAAGCACGGACTGTTTCTGAGCATTGAATAATATGACTTGAAAAATTCATGAGATAGAAGGGGAAGTAGAAAGTTTCATTTTCTGAAAGGTTTCAGTATTAAGCGACGTATAAATAAAAAAGTAAGTGTGTATCATGTAAAATCCGGACTAATATGAGAGGTATGCTACCAAGTCGATGATAATTTCATTAGAAAACTACTCTATCTTTAATAGTCTTGCTGCTTACACCTAAGTACGTAGAAAATGCGCCGATCGAAATCCCGCAGGCCTACGATGTCAGGACTTGGGATGCAACGATGGGTTAGATTGATCGTTGGTAAGAGATCCATGAAATCGTGATCAACATTATCTAGTGAGAGTTTTTGATTAGCCGTGCTAAATTGATTACTTATTGGTTACGGCGTCTGGCTAACACGATGAGTAATGAACGTAAAACTATATCTAGGCTACATAACATTGGCACGATTGGATCTCGATCAGATAAGACAAAGTGTTAACCCTACCGCTTCTCCAAGCACATATGAGTAGAAGTTTTTCCTCGTTTCTTGAAAATTGCGAGAAAGGAATTCCATTCTGCTAAGTACAAGCCTCCATACCATGTAATTGTGTAATGCTCTAGTAAACAAGAATATAGTTTCCCTGCTTACATACATGAAAAAAATTGGATTTTTAGCATGTACTGTACCGTGGATCACTTGCTGATAGGTAGGCTTGCAATTGCTTTAGATAATTGATAGAATACACAAATACGACACTGTTATCATCTTGTCGTTTCCCTTTCAGTTTGGCTATTAATCGCCGCCAATTTACCTGTTGATAAAACAAAGTAATGAAAGAGAGAATGGTTGAGGGCTTGAGGTTGTTAAGACGATGATAGTTCGAGATGTAAGGTTACTGATACGATCACCCATCAACAGTGTCAAACACAAGACGTGTACATGCAGCTTCCCTGCCATGCTTTCGACGTTACAGGTAAGTGTAAAGGGTGAGGTGCAACATGCAACACGTCTCAACTCAACACCTCAACCGTTCGTCATAGATGTCCGTGTAGCCTATACGATCACGCTGTTTGGCGTACTGTCAGCATACGTATAGTCACCATAATAAATGAGATTCCTCAGTCATGACAAGTCCCTAACCTCAGCCAATAGGGAAAGCACGAATTACAGGTGGGAGAGAAAGAATAATAGAATGAGAGTTCTATCAGGATGGAGTTTCAACATTGCCATACCGCTATGCTACAAGCTGCAAGCCTGTATGGTGTCGCGTAGTACCACGTACCAACCTCGGGTCGATTGCGATTTGTATAGCGAAACAAAATCCTCTGCTTTGCTCAAGACTAATAGGATTTATTAGGTTCAACAAGCCATACAAATAGAAACAATCGATGTAGTTATTCTTTGCATCACATGCTCGTAACGCAAATCAACAGAATAACTAAGAAGTAGGAGAGATTGATTGGTTATGGTTATACGCAACATCCACTCGAGTAGGACTATGTGAGTCTAATAATGATTCAGACACATTTGGCCCTGGAAGTGGTGAAACAAATCATTGTAGCTATTTCAACCTTCGGTTTGCTCATACCTATTCGGAATCACCAACGTGGTTAGTCACTCTGATCACTACAATAACGTTACGAATGAGGACCGTGTCCAAGTCCATGCATATTTCATGCACAAGTCAAACCCAATGTCCGATCACACGAAATTCCATGATTGACTGACAAATTTCAACATTTACAATTTTACGCCTCCTGCTTAACGGTATGCGTCTGGTCATTCTTCAATTTTCGCTCATATAAAATCCTTACCCTAATGTCCGCGTTCGTCATTCTGATATCCCTCACTTCCTCCATAACTCAATCCAAAGATCTCGTACAAAGTCTGCTTCGTTTTCTTTAGTTCATTCAGATTCAGTTTACCGTTGTACGGGGGAATCCATAACGCTTACTTATTTTACGAAAAGACGCAATGGCGGGCGCGATCTCAAAGCTATAGGTACGCATATGGCGTGGTCATTAGACTCATTACACCGTACCTGCACCACACAGACTGACGAGTGAGTGCTGCATGCATCGCCACAATAAAATTTGAGGACGCAAGTAGGCCTATTCAGTAGAGACAGTAATTCAGGCAAAATCGAGAACGATCAGTTGCATGCTCTTACCTTCGGACAAATCTTAGTCAATTCTTTTATCGTGGCTGGACGATCGATCTTGATCTTCGTAGAGTTTTCCATCACCTGGTAAACGCTGGTTGTGATATGATAATTTTTTGCAAGAATCAGAATATATTTTCACCTGTGCCAGATCTTTTTCCACCTTATAGATATCGTCAAAAGTATCATTTACGTTAGTAGCTTGAAGTAGACGTAATACCTTCTTGATGAAACGCTCGTATATTCCTAGCAGACGCGAGATACCCTGAACATGTAAATCAGTTACCTATTAGGCAGTGAGTAAATCTTCAAGACGGGGGTTCCAGCTTTAAACGTCGAATGGCACCAAGCATCGGCAACGCGTAGGTTAAGCTAACCTCAGAGGCTTGGCGAACACTTAAGGTTTTCTGCAGACTGGATGCTCGGGTATTCCAGCATTTTAAAGTACAATACTGTGCTATCATGCAGGCGCGTTCCAGTGCATGCGTTCCTGTCAGTCTCTACAACACGTAATTACATGTTGATAGCATAGAAACCGCTAATTAGCAATTATGGGCCAGGAGTGAGTCAGGACGTTTCATCGCAAGGTGAAGGCTTCCAAAAGAAATGTCTTAGACATAACATAAACATGACAGATCGTCAACAGAGTTGTGTACAATTAGCATACTCTACATTTAGAGTGGTGGCGAAAGTATGTGAATAATGTGATACGCCTACGCATCGACTAACCATTTCCATTTGGTCGCTGACGTAGAACATGCGATCCGGAAGCGTGAGTCCTCCGGGTCCTATCTGTAATGTGAAAGACACAACACACATGATAAAATCAATCAAAGTGAATACTTGAAACGACTGACTACCAGCAGCCTATTATTTGGGTCTGATGTCGACCTTGGATGGTATTTGATTGAGAATTTCAAAACGATAGTCGGGATTCTGACGGAGCTTTAATATGAAGTAGTTTGGATTCGTCATATCTCTTAGACAGCCATCAGTAACTTACAGCTAGTTCGTTACTGGTTTCTTCAATTAACCCCGTCTTGAAAAACGCGAACACATTTTGTTCCCCATGAAGCATATTCAACATGGAATGGAAGTTCCAGTTTCCTTGATTCCAATTTCCCAAAGCAAACCAGCCGCCCGTATTGTTGATTGCTTTGAGAAGAGGTAGGGCTCCGAGATATTCAATAGTCTGTGTGTCCATGCATGATTTGAAGAATACTTTTGCCTGCAGAAGGGTAGTAGGCCTATATCATGTACTTTAAAATAGAATAGCTGTCGCCTGACGATGTCGCGATTCAGGGCGCTTAGCTCATGGAGAGCAAAACTTCATGCGAGAAAAGCAACTCACCATCCGTCTACGTATATTTAATTAAGGTTTTGCTACCCTTATAATGATATCTGAAGAATATTAACGGGGCGTTTTGGACAAGGACCCTCTCTCTTATATACAGGCCAGCAACCAGATTTTGATTTCGGAGCGAGCATCATGACGTCACACAAGTTTGGGGAATCAGACAAATGCCCTTGTGGTCGCTTGTAGCTACCAAAGTACATAGCTGCTGCTTCAAAACAACGGGTAATTTGAGAATAGACAATCTCCAAAGGGAGCTATGTCCTCCTCGCAATTCTACAATGTCTAGATATTAAATTGGCCGTACTGTCTTCTCAGCTGCGCTCAGATTGGCGTAGTTTCCTCCCAAATTCTGAGCCGTTTCGTCACACTCATTTGGTCTTATGAGAGCTTGGTAAAGAGTTTGTTTATTCCTCTCTTCCATTTGCGAACGAATCCCGTAATCAGTCTTGTCCGGCGGAATGTAATTACTACGCATCCATCCTCCGCAAGCATACTCGTAAAAATCTAAACATGTAGTGCGCAAACGAATCAAAATACTCCATCTACACATGATGGATAGATAATATTATATTCATTGCATATATCGGGAAGCCTACCTTCACACGGATCTGCTGTTTGGTTCATTTTGCCGATAATGTCCGCAGCTATTTTTATACAATCGTCCGTAAGACATCTACTATCACCTAGCGTAGTCGAGTACATTCTTGCTCTTGTGGAAGACAGAACAGGATCGTTTGTTGATAGAGTTGGGGTCATTTTCCGACCGTTGGCATTCCCCCGTTTATCTGTGGCGAAGTATATCAACAAGGCCACAGCCAGGACCAAGAGAAATGTCAACAGAAGTATGACGTAAAGAGGCTTTGGTTTCGGCAATGGGGTTTTATTTCTCCATTTTGATAGCGGGGTCTTCGCAAGATTTTTTATGTTTTCTAGATCTGGAGAAGTCGCATTATCCTTCTTTTCTATGTCGAAATCATCGTCCTTTTTATTTGTTGGCGCAGTTTGAATATTATTCTTTACACTGTCTTGATATGATGGTGGAATGGCCGATTTATTTTGACTACCCGTATCTGCTTTGATTTCAACTCGACCAATACGTGATTGGTCGTACTGTAGAGTACCCAGAACCGACGGATCGGTATTTCCATCAAAGCCTAAATGTGATTTTCTCATTGCGGATTTCGGAAATATGTGTTTAGTGCCATCTCCACCGAAAGCAGTGGATGATTGGTGACGATTTGCATCTCTCATTAGAGGCTGTGCTGACGAGGCTCCCTCACATGTAGATTGAATTTGAGTAAATTTCAGCGGTGGAGGCGGAAATGGTATGGGAGTAATTGAAGAAGAATCTGGTGATTCGGGTAATAGGATAGTGTTTTTCAGCTTCTGGTTATCGTTGCTTCGCACTACTGGGTAGCGCTGCTCCACGGATCGATAAGGTTCAATTCCTCTCTTTGGGTTTAAAATTTTATCGGATGTTCTTGCCAATTTGCTTCCACCGTCATGATTTCTGGTATCAATTCTGATGACTCCTGGAGGTCGATCCATGCTCGTTACGTCTTTAGTATAACTAACTCTACACGACACTCGCGAGTTACTTGCCAATGACGGATCGGTTGAGAAAGTCTGTTTAATAGGAAATGATTCTTCGTAACTCAGGTTAGAAAGAGAAAGTTTTCGATCGAAAGCTCGTTTATTGGCGCTCGCAGTTCCAAAGTCTGTCGATTCCTGAGGTAGTAGACTGGCAGGATGTGACACACTTGATGGGGCTACCAGTCGCACAGTAGAACCGTTCGGGTCAATCCTTTGAGAAGCACGACTCCCGTTCAGCATTCTGCTGGTTACTTGCAAGACTATAGGCTACTTAATAAGTATTAATGAAAAGTTTGTTGAAACAAGAAATGGTGACTTAACTGCAGTATTTAGGGTATTTACGAAAACTAAGCAGTAGACGAATCTTTTCCCCATACACCATGGTGTACAACTCACCTCTTGAAAATAGTATGCAATATACATATATTTTAACTGATAAGATTCAAACCAATTATGCTGGTGATATATCTCTGGTGTGTACGACTTCGAAAATATTACATAGCTATAACAATAATGCTGCGACATCCCGCATGCCTGACGTCGACCAGAAATATTTATTTTACACTTCATCTGCTCACCTCTCCGTTTAGGCGTAACGGTATAGCTGCATAATCCCCCCGAAAGTGCAGAAAATCACTACTAAAGTACTTCACGACCCGAGTTGGTGATCTGATCATATAAGCTTATTCTTCTCCCGTATAGCTTTTTCGTCAGGCTAGACGTTTGGGCAGCCATTGCTTGGCATTCTCATCACAAAAGCTTATTTCATATCTGAAGGCTGCCGCGAAACTGCACGCCCCGGCTGAATTATTCTCATTAAATAGATCAGATGAAAAAAGACGTCCCTTGGGTACGACCAAGTGATAGCAGAATGTATATCAATTACATTGACCCAAAGCGACAGATTGAACACAATTGCAACAAATCACAGGTAGCCTTCCCATCTGAGAAATCAATGTGCGAAATCAATGACGGACAGTACATTCTGCCGTAACAGCCTCATTTGAAGCGCCAACCTACTTTATCGAGTGGTGTTGATCATTATGGGCGATGTCTTCGCACATCAGATCTACATATTGGGTCAGAATTCAAAATGCGGCGGCCTAATTTGAATCTTTTACCAATCACGAAATGAGCAATGACTCCTTATGCCCTGTGACGACTTGGAATATATCACCCTTTTGTATCCACGATTCCCAAGTTAGTAACTACTAGTTTATCTGTCGCTGCCGGAGACAGACAGTCCGCGCCGCACAATACGATGTAGGAGGACCTACCGATACCTATGGGATGATAAGTAAAATCTTGACATCGAATACATGAATATTTTGCAATTCAGTCGGTGTCGAAGACACTTAGCAGCTGAATTTACCTCCATCTGCAGCGACAACACATTCGAGTGACCGCGGCAATTTTAACTAATGAATAGATATCTCCAAATATATATTTTCGACAACGTGGCCGTGCGTAATCCATATTGCCGTACAAAACTCAGGCAACGTCCCCTAAAAATTCAAGCCACTCACATCATCTCATTCATCTGCTCACTACATTTTTGGCCGGAATGCAACTTCTTGTTCGTCTCGAAGTAGCGTTTAACGATCTTACACGCGCTCTCGATATAGTCTAGCTCCATTTTCATTCAACGTCACGAGCAAACGGCGGATACCTCTCACCGCTAATTGAATTTGTCGCAACAGAATGAGCACACATCGCCAAAAGTTAGTCAATCCCGACTCGTTAAAAATTAAATTACAATAGGTCTACAACTTCAACCGAGCGATCTAAAATAAATCTAGACATGCTTACATTTTCTATAGTCTAGCATCTGCTACTAACTCATATCTACGTAACCGAATTGAGGAATCACCATCTCAAAAACAGAGCTGCGTGGTCGACTAATTGATGGACATGATCTAATTATGCACCCTTTCCGCTGATGGCCCATCGCGGAGTACCTCCACTCGACGGGATTTTCATGGCATGAGTTACCAGAGAATAACACTTCTCGGTAAGAATAACAGTTTTTGTTTCTGCTGAAAATTAATTGACTAAGACAGAGCTAGAACTCACGTCGCCTCGGTGTAGCACGAATTCTGCGCAAACATTTCTCTTAATTCAGACGTTCACAACTTGAAAAAACTTTTGTGCAGGTAGGCCTAGTGATTGCTATACAGTATGTTGTTGAGGTCTCCCAGAATTAAGCAGGAATCGCTTGCAATAGTCGATTAGGGGTTGATTGACTACTGATCAAGGCACGATAGCACACCCATGCCCATTGCTATATTTATTGAACTTTGATCCAGCATATCATAGGGAATCAACAGGCACAACACCCCGTGTAATTAGCGCGGGAAGGAGGGAGTACAAGCTCAAATATGCTAGCGGCATTTCTACAAAGTAGGCCTATAAGCACCTGGTCTGATAGGATACTATACACCCTCCATATTCTCCACGATTTCGACACGCGGCATAGATAATACTGCAATGTTTAAACATATCGCATAAAAGATTTACTATGCATTTAACGTCCGGCCTGCCTTCGTTGATTGAGAATCGTACCATTCGGAGCTCCGGTCCTTCATCAGGAGAGATCTACTGTAAGTATCTCGACAGCAAGTCATCCCTACCCACCCGACACCATAAATACAGACACCGTGCGCGGAAAATGCGTAATTCATGACATTGCTTGCAAGGAACACAAAAGAACGATGGAAGTGTCGCTTTTTTCTATAGAAATCGCATAAAACCATACATCACACGGGCAGTTTTCCTTTTATAAAAACATGCAATATGGTTAAAAACAAGCACCTGAAAACACACTATATATAAGTAATAGAGCCCGCAACATGGCACGCGCCATATCGCTGGAGGATCCGCAGTGAGAAGATTAATCAAAAGCAACAAGATAATAATAGCACTTCGTGAAATCACATAATATACAAATACCGCCAGAAAAAAACGCCGCGCGTACGCGTTAAAATCGCACCACCGAGTTACAAATTTACAGAAATTAAGTTTTGTCAGTACAAATACAGAAACGCCTTAGTTAATGCTAACGTGTAGATTCAAAGAAGTAATATTTACGAGGTCGATATTTTCATCAAATCCTCAAAACGGGATCGGTTACGCAATAGAACTCTCATATCCTTTCCTAATTATAAAGCAGCAAGCATTTGCGTTAAGAAAGATTTTTCACCTCAATTCAAACCTAATTAAGAACTACATACAGAGACAGCGACAGGAATTTCATCGGATAAGAAACAAAAACATTTAAGAGGACGTCGGTAACACTGCTCTGAACATCAATGAACCAGGCTAGAAATTAGTTATGAAAAATAATTGGCAGCCTACATTTTATAAAAAAAAATGATTGACAAGATTACAGTATAGGCCTACTGCTCCCATATCATCCAAAGTTTCAATTATTTCATTCGTTACAAGTTTGCCGCTTACGTATTCTAATATTACCCAGTTCATACAAACATATCATAACGAAACTTCAACACAGACTCAGACACTTTCTATTGATTTGTAACGTTACATGTTGTCAGCGCACACACACGTCGCTCACACCGTGCTTGTCATAGTTGAACAAAGCTGTTCTAACTTCTGCGATAGTCTTTGGTTTCTCGCCTTAGGGTCGCTATCCAACGCTTCTCGGACTTCTTGGTGATACTTTTGAACGTATACATAAAGCTCCGTCAGAGCGGCCTGATTCACACCGCTGCCTCGGCCATGAACCTAAAAAAATGGCGCCATGTAATTGTAACCAATGCGGACCATTAATTAAAACGCAGACTGAAATTACCATAGATTCGTCACGCAAAAAGCCCTGCATATCGTGAGATCCGAGGTGATCCATGGCGGAAATTTCGTTATAATAGCTGAAAGACGGAAGATTGTATTAGTTTTAAATTCCGTTGCAAGGATTGTCAAATGTCTAGTAATCACAGAAGTCAGTTATTCTTCCAGTGTAATCAAGCTCCGGTATGCAATGTGACTAATCCAATACGTCTGTGGATGGCATTACGGAACTGGGGGGAGTACAGGACTTGGCCATCGCTGGGCGATTATTGCACAGAGAGAAACGATTTACTGAACAAAACAACTCTAAATTGTTTCGTGCTCTAGTGCTCGATAACTGAAGGTACCGCTAACTTTGCATCTGGGAATGCGTCGTGGGGTTCTGCTGCGCGATACTGCCAATCATTGATTGGTGATCAAGGTCACTTGAAACTCAACCAAAACTATATTAGCAATCTACCTTACGCCGTATGAAAACAGCGGTCTTCTTACAATAAAAGAGGCCGCGATCGCCTTGGAATAAGCCCTTACTAGAAAACCGCTAATAGAATTAACATATCAAACACATCTTGCCTTGACTGATGACACATTTTGCAAGCACCAATCTGCGAGAAGACATCAGAGATTCTGCATAGCTGTTGCTATCCTCTTCAGTAATTCAAATACATCTTCTTTTCAACCAAGCTTCCGATACTCTTTCCCAAGTTCCAACCTACTGTACACCTCTCAACGTTCTTACTTGTGACTACCGATACTTTATAGTAGATATTCCACGCAAATTTCCACTGATGCATTTATACCTACATATATATTTTTCTATCTAACCAAGAAATGTTTACGCTTCAGTGATGCATTTGCAAATCTTTTTTATCTGCTACTTAACAGTACCTGTACCTGCACCTGCTGCAAATCCCGTCTACTGACTGCATGTCTTCGGCGGCGAAGTCGGCTTGCATTAGACGCACAACTACAACCATAATGCAGTCACAGTAGGAAATATTCAAGGAACAGCTTAAAAAAGGTAACGAGGCACGACTAGGCAACTGTTAGAAAATTGCCCGAGACATGTCCTGAAAGATAAATTGAAAGCCAGAATATCTGTTCAAAATGTTCATGACTGTATACACGGTGATCAATTACCTCTACTGTAGAGTAGGTGGTTGCAGACCTTCTCAAATAGCACCGTTGGTACATCGGCCCTGGCCATATAACACCCGTGTGCATCCGTGAAAGTAGGCCTATACAACAACGGCACCGAACACAACTTACTTGACGACCCAACTTTTGTAATTCTGGACTTCCTTTGCATACAATAGTTTCCCAGAGGGCGAGTCTTTGCTCAAAACTTGATCGGTCGTCGAGCACGAATCCATGAACGCACCGGCGATGACGCTCAAACAAGAATCGACCAGAGGCGATTTTTTTATGTCAAACAAAAATTCGGGATTCTTGATCAAATTCACCCAGAATCGTAACGGAAGACTGAAAAAATAAAATAAAAACATGAATCACAATATGTCATATGTATGTTATTACAGTATCAGGTATCTAGAGAACCACTTTGAGCAACATTGAGCATCTGACATCGCCGATTCCAGCACTCATGAATCCTAATTTTAACTGTCCATTCCATGTAGAAGAAACCACGTGTGGATGTGAAACTGTGCACACAATCTTGGTGAAAGTACATTCATGCTCAATTGCTCCTACGGTAGATTTATAGCGCTGACGGCATGCTCACTTGCACAGGGCTGTCAAACTAAATATGCCAATCGCAGAATACATAAATGAATTTTTTCATTTCTACATGCAGGCAAGCATTGCTGGGCTCTGTGTCAAACTAATCAAGGCACATCCACAGTATCCTTACATTTCTCAGAAATGAGACCACCCCATCACTGGCTTGGGTCATTTTTATAAGAACATATCGTATGCCTGTATAATATTTGCAAGATTGCCACCCTTACCTGTTACTCTTCCATGTGTGTACGATATCCGGGTCTGTTATACCATATTGGTTCGCTTGTTCATCAAAGAAATCATAGATATGTTTTATAGCAAGAGGTAAGGCGTGGCCTCTTTGAACAACGCTGAATATCGTTTCGAATAAATCATTTACGAACTTCTGAATCGTACCCTTGAAACAAAATAAAAATATTTCAAACCGAAGTCAATACTGAATTTCTCTGAAATATCACTGGGCATTATGTCCAGCAAAGACTATTCCAAGAAATAAAAGTCATGTACGGTGTAATTTTTGCTCGACCAAGGTTAGACCTGCTTTATCGTGGTCACTGCTCAGTTATCCAAGACAGGAGTTGTTCAAACCTGGCTGCAAGCTGTAGTGGTAAATCACGTCAGTCACAAAAATCGGTAGGCACTGGGTTGAAATCCTGACGACATTGTACTAAATATGTTTAAAATAGGGTGTGTCCTCGCTAGACGAAAGGTGCATTGCTGATAGTTTGAACGCCGTGTGGCGGTTGAGGTCAAAAATAGCAAATATTTGAAAAAAGCTGTAAACAGTACCAACCTTAGTAGCTAATAATCGCGTGAAATAAATTTCTGACACCATATTCTCTCCTGTGCCACTTCCATCTCTCAGTTCGCTGTCAATGGCTTTCATCTTAATATGAATACAACAGGTTACAGACTACCCCGACTTCATCCACATTACCCCAATGACATACCAAATGAAAGGCTTTCTTCCCATCATCGGGTTGCGTTGGCGTTGATGATCTCGTATCTTGCTGCCCGCCAAAGTGTCTCGGCAAACTGGCACCACCATCTGTTATCAATCTGTAACGAAAATCATAATGAACAAAATGAACTGCTTTGATATTCACATGCATACGCGGTTTATCAAACAGAAAAGCGATTAACCAGACAATAGCTGAACTGAGTTCAGTGCGTAGAGGATCGCTTTAGCCCCACAAAAATGACGAGGAAGCCATCCCATCAAGGTATTCATTTAAAAATGCAGTGCATGATTAATGGGTTTAGGACTGCTTTACTGGTTTACAAAATAAACATACCATCTCCAACTATCATGCAGCGATCTACTGCACTCAATCTCAAGCATTACAAACCGAACGAGAGCGCATTACAGAGAAATTACAATTCAACGAACCTTGCACCACTGCCGTTATGAATCATTCCACCAACTCTAGAAGTTAGAGGTTGGTTGGAATTAACAGATTGATTCAACTGTGAATTCTTTTTTCTTGGTACCATCGTCACAACGGACTTGTCGGCAACCTGCGAAAAGAGCACAAACGTGAAAAATTTTCGTTCTGCAACAATAATAAATTATCTAAAACGGGCTGACTCGCGCAAAAATGGTGAATATGACGTCAAATAGTTGATTTGTAATAATTTGTATTAATTAATTTGTAATAATTTGATTTGTAATAGAAATAGCAATGTGCAAAAAAACTAATGCATTGCAATACTCACCTTATAATGATGCAAAGTGTTTAGTCTTCTCCAGCCGCTTTCTACGATGGAAGTGTTGTCCTCATCACTAAGTGGAACACCACCCAAAGTATCTGACGTGATCTCTGAGAAGGAAAACTTGTGATATAAGACTATATTTTAAAACTCAGTGTCAGAGTATGGAAGACTAGCAGTACACAAAAATTCAATACCGTACTCTCGCCATTAGTAGTCCCTGGAAAATGAGAGAATGATCGTGCGCACTTACCGAGATCAAAGGCATCAGGACTTGGATGCTGAGATTGTGGAACGTTTCGGTATTTCAGCCCGATTATCTTCTCCTTAGCTTGTGTGATGGTGTCACAGTCTAATACTCGCACGGGGACTTCCCTACCGGGGTGGTCGGCATCACGAACAATGAGAGTCTAGAGGAAAATTCCAGATAATATTTTAGAGATACGCACCATATACAGTACGTAACAGAAATAGCTGGATAGAATAGAAGAGTTTCATAACAGCTTCACCAGCCAGTCATATCTATTGGAAACTCAAATCACATGATTTTAGACCTTTGGCCCGCATTGCATTGCACCTTTGAACAAGCACAATGATATTATGCTATGTTTGGGAAATTTTGTTCAATAAGGTTCTTTAATCGGAAATCAGTTACAACATTCAACGATAAATAATCTTACCAGTTGCTCATAATTGATGGCTTGCCTCAATAATTTGTCCTGATTGAGAGAGTATTTAGCAAAACCAGTGATGGCATCTACCGGACCTTTATCAAGTTGAGCTTTGATAGCTCTATACAATGTAAAAAGATGTTCTCCAGCGCAGTCCTAGCAAAAGAAAAGATAAATTATTTTCTCATGATGTTGCGGCCTAAGAAATCGACAGTACCAACCTGTAGAAATCCATGAAGGAGCATACTGAACCAGTGCGTGAGCAGTTTCTCAGCAACAGTCTCACTACGACGAAGAAGAAGTTTCGGATTACCTTGGCTTTCAATGACATCTCTGATAAGCTCTTCGAGGAGATCTTCCAATATTCTAAATAGAAGTCAAAAATGCTATGACAATGGAGATATTCCATGCCAAGTGTCCCAAAATTTCAGAGATCTCTTGCTATATACTGTCTCATAGCTGGTTCAAATATTCGTTCAAAATTTCATACAGTACAGCGTGGAAGTTGTGACGATTGTAAAATTTAACTACATACTGTTGATCTGTACAGCTATAGGACTTGTACACCTTGCTTTATGAGTTAATAATATAGAAAATTTACTTAGTGGCGTATTCAAGTCTGTTTTGCAATACGATCATCAATAATCCGGCAAAGTTGCTCCTGTTAAACAAATGAGAGTGATTATTTTGACCAACAAACAACAATAGGCGTTGTACCTGTCTCTCATTGTGAATCGCTTCTGCTTCTCCAACGCATGGATGAACAGTACAAGGAACGTCTTGTTTTCGATAAGTTGATTGAAATCGTCAAACGCCGCGTTGTACATTCTGTGGTTATCACCACGACCGCCGTTACGAAGGTTGATATTAAAACGGCTTTGCCCACCTGCAAGATCAAACACAAAATTTTATCTTTTATATATCTTTTTTCATTCAATGATACATATTGCCAGGACCAGTGGATTCAACTACCATACGCAAAGGATGATTGAAACGTTCTGTAGGCATTGACGTGTTTCATTATAATATCATCCATTTTGCGAAAACTCCTCAGCCACACGCAAGTATGAGATAACATGACACCCATTACACTGCTACAGGTGAAATTTCGCGACTGATAAGCAAGCCAAATTGTACCGATCAAGCTCGGAGAAAAGAAGAATATATGTGAATGGCTTACTGTAAGGCGTAGCAGGTGTGAAGCTTTGTAGTTTCTCTTGCATATCCGGATCCGGAAAGAGAACTCTCATGATGTATTCTTGCCTTGTACGAAACGGTATGCCGGCCGCCGCAATGTTTTCGAGGTCAGATTGCATATCAGTTTGTAGTTCCGCAAAAGCTGAAACACGAGCGCCGTAAGACTCAAATTCATAGCGTTATGAGTGAAGCTGGGTGTGCATTTAGAGAGCAAACGACATGCCACAATGGCAATGTCAGGAGTGATTGATCTACAATCCAGAAAAAACTAGGCCTTCAATCAGAAATACGACACAGGGGCATTTGCGACACCCGAAATTCTTGTGACACACGATCAAATGCTAACGATGTGTAAAGTTTTAGAGTTCTGGAGGACCACCTCGAGCTAACGTCATACCCCTCAGTTCGAGATAGTCAATGACTTATGTAATTAATGATGAAGTATGACATCATGACATCATAATATCTACAGACACCAAGTGATGTCAGAAGCTGCAACGTCATTATCCCCCTGAAAAGCTAGTTGAGGGCCACTTCCAAACTACAAAGACCGAATTTGAGAACGAGTCGGCGATTTTTTTCTGTTGCCCACACATCTCAATTCCATCCACCTTCTCTGCATTCTTTTGCGACTTTTGCTTCCATCATATCATATTTCATTTGCTTCTCTTTGACCTGTTCCATTTTCGTCCTCGCTCTTTTCCAAACGACAACCGCCACAATTCCAATGAGAAGGAACATGCCGATGAAGACGGGTATCAAAATTTTGAGATATTCCGGGAAGCTAGATTCAATCTGAATCGCGCCAACAGGCTGGCTGTAAAATCCGATTTTAACCTGTGGAAAAAAAAGGGAGAAAATAAAATATATAACTAATGGATTATAGTTGGTCGTTGGCCAATTGCCTGGCAGCGAGACTTTACAAACACTTATAGCATGCCCAAGGACTATCAGTGGTTGAGGCACAGCGGTTTCTGCGAAAACACGACTTTGCCCGCACTTTCTAGACAAGTAAAAACGTAAGCTGTTTATTCAGCAAAATTTTCAGCACTACAGCTAAGGACAAACTGATCTTTTTATTCCATAACGACCTTGCCAGTGTTTAGATCAGTAAAAAGTTAAGTTACCCATTAATAAGTATCATTTTCAGTACTACTACCAAGGAAATATATAACATTAATTCAACTCACTGTGACTGGATGCTTTCCTGTTACAATAGCAGGCGGTATGCAGACGAGCTTGTCTTTATCCAAAGCAGACACATTGCAAAAATGGTCTTTGCCGATGGTAACCACGGCTGAATTCCGATCGCAATTTCCAGGGTTCGGGCACAAATTTTGCCCCTAAAATGACAAAGGAAGAGATTGATGATAACTTAACACCATCATTTATCTCTTCACAACCATATTGGTGGAGAATTTTCGTAGGTTGAAATGGAAAGCCAGTGAATGAATGAAGGTGTTTTTACCGACTTCCATCCCAGAACTACACACACACACACACACACAGTGGCGAGTGTGAACATAATAAAGGCACAAAGAATATAATAAAGAAGTCCGTTATTTTGGCATTCCGTTGCGATTTCTTCCAAAGTCCTCGATTTGAGCGAGATAAGACTACTGTATATCGAACAGATAAACAGGCCTAACTAATTTCGTGAAAATTACTTACAGTTATTATTATTGGTCCACTTTTGTGAGAGAGTACATTGCCTCCATCATTCCCCAACTGGTTAAAGAACGGATCATCCGTGTACCTGATTACACCGACGCTTTCCGTCAAACAATCATCAAAAATTAGCGTCGCAGTGTAATTTCCTAAAGAAATCGAAAATGCATACAATAAGCACACTGCAAAGTAAGGATAATATATGGATCAGTCTCATCGAGAACAGAGCAGTTTTGGACACATTTTAGCTCAACGCAAGATAAGATAAAAATCGTTCATTTGCTATATCCAGAAAGTATGATCTACAGATCTAAGATTGTGCTTGAATTGAGCATAATCAAGTGTTTGTTCGGATGTCCACCTATTGGTTTACATCTCAATGGGAGCTACGTTAGTGGGCAAACATGACTGCTGACGCCTTCATTGTGCAACTGAAATCAAACTGGTAATAGCGTTTATCATGTAAGGTAAATGAACGCAAAATACAAGAGAGCCTCGGAAGTTTCTTCCATGTAACATGATTGTGTTTAAATGAAATGAAACCGCTACATTTAAACATGAACATTATACACAGATGGCGTGGCACTGTGAAGTCTTCGGTTTGATTCGGGCGAGAATCAAACCAGGAACTTACTGAGTGGGAGGCAGACAGGACAAAATGTTGCTGACAAATTCATGGTTACTAATAATACCTTAGCAAAATGAACTCACCGATAGGACGTTGATTTATTGCAGGGGAATAACAAACTCTGGATGAGGGATTGTTACCGGCAGGATCACAAACCTACAACAGATGTCAGATGATCAGGCTTAGATTGCAACAACGACGTAAATCTACTTCTATTTCTTCAAATTGCTTACAAAGGAGTCTAAACCGTAAAACTAACCTGAGATGCGACGTGTCCATCAAGGCTGACATGTAGTACGACTCTCTGTGCCAAATCGAGATTATTTCCCGCAACGAGAAACTTCATGCCACCGCTCTTTATTGATTCGTGTTTTCGCAGTTTCAGATCCTTAGGCCAATCTCTTTCGAGTCCAAAACTTTCGGCGTAATTTTTGACTTCACCATCAAAATCCACCTACAGTGTCAGTTAAAGCAGGACATGAGACGTCGAATGCTACATACTGGATCGGTACTCATCTACGCAAACATCCCTGAAAACTAACCGCACAGCTGCCAAAATAGATTGGGCGGGACCACCAATCTCCTTACGGATCGGGCGGCGAATCGAAGTTGTGAAAACAGACAATTACAGCTTACTGGCCAGACAATGCAGCATTACATAGCTTGCATGTAGCCAGGCTAGCAGCCTTCCCCAGGGAATGGGACTCAACACAGTTCATTGTACAGGACTGTGGGGTATTTGGTTGTATTAATGTGGTAGAAACAGACATCTAACTCTACCTCTACCTGCATAATGTCTATCTAATAAAGTCTACACAGATTTCGTTAAAACAAAAGACTTACTTCGACTTCAGCGGCGGTAATATCCCTTTTGTACCTACGACTTCTTCTTGCGCTATGAAGGTGCAATCCGTTTCTAAAAATGTGCAGTCAGCAATGGGAGGTGGCGACAAGCAAGCAAATTGAGATCAACATTCCATTTGACTCAGGGTTGGTAATATATGTGGTTTTGGGATGGCAAACTAACAGTATATTCTCGATAAAGAACTGACCATTTTCCCCCTTGGTTAAACACGGACAATCATGTAAAGAATTGGTGCTGCTTGTGAACTGAGCAGTAGTGACGATAATTATGAGCTTTATCACAGATTAATATCCAATGTAATATAATCAACCAAATATATATATATATATATATATACTATTTGAACTTTTGAAGTACCAGGTACTACCTGATGTGACAACTCAGATTGTCATCCAAGCCGTAGGCATAATCTAATGTAGCATAACCTACTTGTGTCTTTGTTGCTGCTCATAATAATGACGGTGACTCCTACGACTTCTTGTTGCGCTGTTACAAGCTAGCTTGCAATTGAAGGTGTTCTCTCTCATTGAACTCCTGCCATTCCAAAAAGAAAAAGAAATCTAAGTAAACGACAATTTATTTAAATGCAAAAATATGAAATTGGCAAGGGGACCACGGCAAGATGTAGTAACTTATCCCAAGGTAGGAAGATGAGACATAGATCATGCGATTTCCATCCTGTTCAAACACATATATATAAAAAATATGCACAGAATGACACACTCATGGTTCAAAACGTTTGCAAGTGTCTTCAGTCTTTAATTACCTAGCTTACAGAGGGTCTGTGAAGAAAATATGACGGGCCCGGTTCGAAATATATAAAAGCATACAAAACCACCATCAGCTATTGTAGATTATATTTCACAAGCAGTATAGCATCATATTCTCCCTTTCTCAGCGCAGATTCCCATCCAATTAATAGGATCATTTGAACTACGGTTTCT
This sequence comes from Botrylloides violaceus, assembly GCA_030412335.1. NCBI lineage: Eukaryota > Metazoa > Chordata > Ascidiacea > Stolidobranchia > Styelidae > Botrylloides > Botrylloides violaceus. The sequence goes on along the minus strand of JASFYC010000529.1, from coordinate 1,388,237 downwards.
CTCTAGTTGAAGTCACAATACGTGTAATCTGATGCAGATACGCGACTTACTTGTCAACCATACATTCTCTGGAACCGACTCGTACACCGACACCATTCCCGATGTTGAGACTTTGGCCATAAAACGTGATCATTGTACCTCCACTTGATAAACCATGTCTTGGAGAAAACCACGTTAACTTCGGGGTAATGAAGGAGAACATCTGATAGAAGAGAACAAGTTATTAGTATTAAATAAAACAAAAGCTAGAGAGTAAAGACAGGCAAAACCAATATGCCTTAAATTTTAAGGGGAATTTAATATTTCCGAGAAATCACATATTGAAATGATGCAAAACTCCTTGATACATAGCCAACAGTATCTTATTTGAAATATTTTTACAAATCAGATAAACATTAAATAGTAAACCATGTATGCCTATGAATCGATCCAACACTGATAGTAGCCTACATTTGCAATATTATGAAGGAGTCATGTACCGGCATAGTGGAAATGCAGATTTCTGGTCAAAAGCAAAATTATGAAAAATATATACTGAGATTTTTATCATGCTCACGCTCATAAAACAAGAAATTAGCCGTTTATGCCAAAAAATCAACTATTGAACCAATTGCAATCACATACAAAAAGAATGTAACAGAAATGTAGATACCGTACAGTATAGTCACTCCTCTGCTAAGCAACAAAACAAGAATTTAATACCCTGGCAATTTTATTCATGCTAGCAGTGCATGCCTGGTTAGCAACAAGCTTATTCCAATTTTATTCCTTTTCACGAATTGGGAAAAGAAATTGACTTTTAAGATGGGATTACAAAATAATGATGACTGAACGAAGGAAAGTCTGTCACATAAAAAGTTACCAACTTTCATTGGGTAATAAAGTCATCCCACAGTAAAAGATGTTGTATGTAGAACATGCCTACGTCTGTTGGCCTTGCACATTTTCACTACCCCAAAACTGTTTCATTGATCTATAATGTTGGAAGTGTAAAAATGCTAATTCAATTTGACAAAATACCCAACTGACGGGGCACAGCTTGGGTAGTTGACTATGGAAGCACTAGGACACTTGTGTAAAGATAGAGTATATATATATATATATATATATTTAATGGTCACAAATGGCTCAACAACTTGAATGTCTTCCACTTTGATGTTGACATACAATAGCGCCAAACATACACAAACTGATAAGTTAGACAGTCTTGCACAGTAGCCTAATTCATAGGCATAGCTACCTGCTAGGGAATATAACTAGATTCTCACCTTGTGGCTAGAGTTTCTGTAATCGACCCCTTTGCAATTTTCTTTGAAATCCAGCAAACAAATTTGAACATGACCAGACTTTGCGTGTCGCACATTTTCAACGGTGCATATAATTCTGAAGCAAGACATGATTATCAAAACAAAAATCTACGTAAATTGCACAAGACCCATACTTGGAGGATTCCTCGTAGCCTTTTGTATGAATGCGACACGGTTCACCAGCAATGGTGACTTCCACTTCAACTCTGTTATCTTCATCGTTGAATATTCTTCCAAAGTTGACCCCCTCTATTGTGATAGTGGTCATTCCCATCGGAGTGGCAGATTCAGGAGAGAACTGAAATATTTCACCCGTTCTTAGTTGTTATCAGACACAATCTTCATGTGCAGTGCCCGTCACAACACAAGAATGTAAACATAAACAATTCGTCACAACACAAGAATGTAAACATAAACAATGAACATACAAATCTTGGGAGCATAAGAATCATGTCTGCTGTTTGTATCTCAAAACTCTTACATTCATTCATTTGCCCGATAAGGATAAACCCAAACCAAAACTTTGCATATGACTAAATTTCATTTCCTGCTACACTTATGTTCAGAGAGACAAAATATGTAGGCCCAGAGAAGTTTTGATTTTGCATTCTCTCACCAAAACCCACAAAAACTTTAATAGTACAGTCATAAGGCCAGACTCTCCATCCATTCCTGAACACTGTACTTTTGCTATAGGCCAGTAACCAATAACCAATTAAGTTACCTGTCCACAAAGGCTTGCTTTTAGATCAGTGTATGGCAAGGAGTAACAAGTATTGACATTCAAAGAATTCTAAGACGCCTGTGAGTGAGAGTAATCCCAACACACAGAGAAAATTATTTGTTTGATTTATCATGGTGTCAAAACAAACTCATTTCTCATTTCTCATTTCATTCCAAGAAGACTGACCATCTTAGAGAAGAGTTGGGAAATCACCGTAATCCCACTTCGGAGATCATCCCAAAAAGCACAAATCTCGAACCAAATAGGCAGTCTCTGTTACTAATTTAAGTCAACGGTGTATGCGTTAATAAGCCAATTCCTTAATTATATATAGAAACACATTGTACAACTGACTTACATTCATAATCTGTGGATGCATGCAAACTTGTGCTTCATCAAGCCATCCTGGATACACGCCGCCAGATACGCTTTCGCAAGTACCCCCAGTGCATTTATCACACAGCATACACTGCTTCTGCCTTTCGCACCATCCGCATTGCAACTCACGGTCTAGCAACAAACATTTTCCGCAGCTGTCTCCCTTGCCATGCGAGCATCGATACATTTTAACTGTAAAAGACAAACCAACATAAACATGGCAAATACACTTAAATTTAGAGAACTGATTATTTGATTATATCACGGTCGAACTTGTACGAATAGTAAGTGGCGAACAAAAATTTTACCTTCACAAGGTCGACCGCATTGTACAATAACCTGTGCCTAGCCTAGCTCTGTGTGCCGACACATTTTTTGTGTTACAATCATCATATAACAGGTAGACATGCATTCCATCTAAGCTATGGTGAAAATCGATACAGTAGAAGTAGTAGTAGGCCAAAGTCATAGTCCAACGCATAATATCGTTCAATTTTCAATCCAGGAACGGGAAGCCATGTGCAGTGTGTGTAAAATTTCAAGTCACATACCATTCAAATTCTTCGGGTTGTCGACCAGGAATTTATTTCCCCAGTATAAGTCAACTCTAGCATCAGACTCATGCTTGTCAGCAGGCAGGAATCCCTAAAAAGAATCAATGCCAATGCATCATTTTACACAAGTTTTTCTCCGAATTAATGCCGGCAAATTTGCAAATGCTGACATCTATTCATCAGATAACTTTGCCCTCAAAACAAAAATTGAAACATAAATAAGATACTTAAGTAAAGGCTCTGTAGCCTACTTGCATTGAACACAATGGTCCAGCATGATTTTCAGCAACCATGATAAGCTATAAATCCTGTGCAGCAAAAGCCATTTCAACTCCCAGGTTGATCCCAGTGCCAGGCATATAGGGAGGGGTGTGACTTGAGTTCATTAAACAGAACGATCTAATTAGCATATGTCAAATTCCTACCTTAATCGGACCACATGACACATCCACCGTGTTGATAGATCCATTGATAGTCTTTGGTGGTAGGCCATCAATAGTGAACTTGCAGTGAAATTTTGGGTTATGACGCTTGATTGTGTTCAAATTAGCGACCTGCAGTCTTACATTCATTAGTTTCTGCTCGTGAATGTAAAACGGTTCAATGACTTGCGACAGATGTGGGCATTCCTGAAATAGCGTAACATAAAATCAATATCAATAGATTTCAACAAAACATAATAAATAATCAACTATATACAAGTCTTTGAAGATTAAAGAAAAATAATTGGGTTTATAAGGCACCTTGTGAGATTTGTTGTTAGGTGTGATAACAGTAGTAGGGTTCAGCAAGTTGAGCTAGAGTCAATGAGACAGGGGCTTTAAGATGTCAGATTTGAAAGCTTTTAGAAAACGGTGGGTAGCCAGAACAAATTTGAATTTTCAGTTTTGAGGTAAGTTGAGTGTGGATCTTGTACAGGTGCGGTAACATAAAAAATGCCAAGGTTAGAACGATTAACATCATTACATAATACATAGGAACAGATTATCACTTTACCAGTGCCAGTACATTGCATATGTGAGATTCTAATTATCTCTACTATTGACCTAAGAATTCCCATGAGTCAGAGTCAGACTATCCATCCATTCACAATAGTCCAGTCTACTTAATGAGATGAAAAGAAGAGTTTTAGAGTTGCTGGAAATCAAAGTCAATCAAGTCGCAAATGAGGTGACAGTAGTATAATTACCTCTGATTGGTACAAATCCCCAGGGAAGCTTTTACATGAAACTGATCGTTGAATGCATGCATTATCTCCAACACACCAATGGCATTGATAGTTTGCCGAGCCAAGACATTTCTGGCATCTAAAATAACAATGAAATCATATTTTGAAATGCTATAGATAATTTTTACAATAAGAAAAAACTACTTACGTTGAGAGGTAGTTGCAGTCGTAGTATGTAATTTCTGTACTAGCTATAGTTGTGCGCTTTGACTCACCGACGACGATATAGTTTACCGACAGAGGAAGATGAAGTTCTAAACACATTGGAAACGTATAATAGACTGAGGTTCATAAAGCAACTGACGAAACTGAACTCCCACCTTTTCCAGGTAAAGCAGGTATTCGAGATGATGGAGGAGACATGCACGTGATGTAGTCGCCTCTGTATGTGGCATCGGATTCCATGTCCGTACCAAACATGCACTTATACTCGCCAGCATCCGGCTCAGGAATGTTTGACGTCTGCACTCTGATCTAAAAACAAAAATCATGGATATTACAGTTTAGTGTGTAGTGACAACTGACAACTCGAGTCACATTTTACGAATGACTTTATTGAAGTCACTTGGGGTGAACAACAACTTGATTTGAGACACAGGAAATGAAAGTTTCAAATATTGGATGGCATAGATTATATAGACTTGGATCCTTGGTCACTCGGCTACACTTAGAATCAGTGACTTGGTCGCAACACAGCATTACAGCACTAGAAATATTGGTAAGTAAATACTGTAATATATGTAGTCTTTTTCATGTTCAAATTCAGTTGGATAGCGGGACAATACCGTACTGGTAATGACAGGCCTACATATTTTTGGAAGTGTTCATTTTGGTACACTGATGTTTCCAAAAGTGCAAAACAATGATGTGAGGCTGTGAAACGGAAAGCGAACCCAACAGCACCACAAATTACAAATCCATCACACAAAAATGTCCATGAAATCATCATGACAAATATAAATCAAAGTATGGTACTCTTTGTTTAACTAACATCAGGTCGTCTAATTCCAGTTCCAGTCAAAATCCGAAAAATATCACTAGTATATATCATCATTCAGTTTACCAATAGCCCAGCCACAGTAGACAAATTTACAATTGCCTGACAAGCAAGCTCTGACAGGCCCACAAAGTAAGATTGCTCATAAGAATTAGTATAGATATACTACAGTATATTATCACCCTCACTCAGTGAAACATTTCATGTCAGTCCTAGAAACTGCCTTTATAAAGTAACAATTCATTAGATATGATAAATCTAATTTGGTGGTTACTACACTGATAAATATTATGATAGGAAATTCTCCACAAGATGAGACAATGTGAAACCGGGTTAGGCCATGTCCTATGAAGATCGCACTACAAACAATTGATTGAGGACTTCTGCTTTTCTAGCAAAATTAAATCACGCCATAATATTATGGCTAGTGATGTGGCCATTTTGTTGTCAACCATGCCTTGACTGAATACAAAAAAGTCTTTCAATTTAAGACAGGCTTCGGTAATAAAATTTTATGATCAATGGAGGTTGAGTTTGAGCTACAATTAAACGTTGACATAATCAAACCAAGCGTTGCCATACGCCTCACATATTTCACATTCTTCCTACCTCAGAATCGCATGACTGAGATCATTACACCATACACAAACATGTGCCCTCCAGCCTTTCTGGTAGGAAGGATTAGAAAAGACAAGTGTGTCAGTATGAATCGGATTCTCATTACAACCAACACATGAGATGTTAAGATTTACCACATCCCAGTCTTATGAAACCATTCCAACTTATGTCTAAGGTTGATAAATTTTCACCCATTAGGCCTACACTATATATATATATATACCGGGAAACAATTATACACAGAACGAGGCATACTATATCAATTTTGAATAAGATGGAAATCCTGCATTATATTTTAGGAGGAGGCTTTTTTGTTACCTTTTGACCCAAGATCTAGTAGACTGAATGGCCTCAAAGTTTTGGAAGCAGATGCTTCAGACTACTGTCACGAACACGGGCTACGGCACCCGTTACTTTATTTTCTACTTTTGTTGAACATAATATTCTCAGTTTAGGATCGATTTGCTAATGGCCAGTAAGGGCCATACAGTAAGCAATGAGCAACAAACAAGAAAGCCTAACAGCGATAATCAAGCAGAGGCACTGCAACATACCGACAGTGATGCTAAAAGAATTTTAACCATAGGTAGGTATATATAGATATACATAATTTACATAATTTATATATAATATATGTAACATATTCACTGAGGTCCAGTGAGACGCACAAAGTAAGCCTGGCATTTTGTGCCTTTGGTAGCTAGTTGCAGGGTTGGCTCAAAGCTCAAACTCTGCCAATGAGGATTTATTTATGGCTTTCAGAGTGTTTTCACAAAAGACAAACACCTTTTCCACAAATGATATGTTTCAAAGCCAAACAATCAAATCATCAGCAGTACATTAAGTACATTCCAGTTGTCTACGATAAGAGCTTTGCTCACAACATCAATTATTTGTGCACGGCCTTCCTACAATGGCCAAGTGGGTATACCAATCAAAGAATACAAGCCATTAAAATGAAAACAGTGCGCGGCACGAGTTGTGAAAGCATAATAAAATCCCGAGTTTTGAATTCCAATTACCTAATCTGAAACCACAACCTGCTATCATGTCACTTCGAGTCAGAAAAGCGGGATTGAGTTACACTAAAGACAGTTAATAAACAACCACACCAGAGCAAAAAGTCTTTAGAAAAGCTACTGTGCAAACACAAGCTTAGATCTTATAAGGCCACATCTTATACAAGAATTAGAACGTGGAAGATGGGTGAAGTAATCATATCAATCAGAAGCTGTTAGAACTGAATAACCTGTCAACCAGTCTAACGGCCACAAAACTCAGGGTAACAACTTGACACAATGATTGCTTGTGGTCTATCTCATCATATCGCTATCTTCATCAACTAGTGATGACCAAACACATTAATATATCCACTAGCTTATTTGACATTCCTTAAATCCTTCTCTACCATTTCTCTATGAGCATATTTAGTATGAGTATAATGCATACTGTGTAGAGTGTAGTCATACCTTTTATTTTAGTTTTTAGTTGCTGGCAGCCAAAATACCTCTCTCTCTCTCTCTCTCACCCATTCTCATTGGTATGTTCAAGTATATATGTTACATATAAATGTAATATATACCAAGTACTAATTTTATGCACGACATTCACATATTCAGTGTGAGTTGATAAGCCTGGTCAAACCTATTCGTCATCTCATCAGAAGGCACGGTTGAAACGAGGCTAAATGGGCTGGATTCTCTCAATCTGCGTTGTATGGAAGGTTACACTTACTAGTTCACGACTGGAAGAAATATCCAGGGCTGCAGGCTCTGTAGCAGTCAAGTTGGGGCAGTTTGCGACATCTGATGTTGCGTAGTAGTTTGGTCCACTTTCACACATAGATGAAGGGGCGCATCTATAATATACAGAATTCAAGTTTAGTGCTTCATTTAACTGATTATGCCTAGCGTGAACATGAACACTTCTGAAATTAGTCCTGAAAAGCAACTGAAGACTTCTTTTGTTGCCGCCTTGGTGGATGGAGGCATGAGGCCTACTATAGGGTGGAAACCAATCACCACCTTGTTGAGTTATGATGCTTAAATGGATCTTTGATTGACAGTGGCATAAAATATGATATGTAACACGAGTACGGTATGAACATTGGACAGTTCTATGTATCCTGAGCAAATAAAATGTGATTTTTTAAATTTGAACTCAGGAGATTGACCAGGTTCACAGGTTGTGCTCAGGAAACAGATTTGGTGAAGCACTGATTAAAAGGTCAATTTCATCACATGGATTATATATGTGTATGAGGAGCAGTAGATCCCCCTCTATTGACCTCCAGATGTTTTCCCAAAAATGCCTAGGTCTATTCAAATCTTCAATAGCAGTAAAGGACTAACTTTCAATCTGAAGTAGCCTGTGAAAGTGCATAGGTGGTACAATTAGGCTTGTCTGGTCAAAAATGACGAAAATATATAATAGGCCATAGGCCCCAGACCCAGAAAATAGCAGCTCAGAAAGACGGAACAGGCTGTAGATTGTTTTAGCCAACACTCGCAAAATATGCTTGGCTTGTTCGTAATAAATATGTATATACTGTAGGGTAGGCCTAGGTAACTAAACAAGTCTCAGGCTTTAGACTGATGACCATTAGGCTGATGAGCCTGTCACCTCTGACACCTTGGTCAGTCAAAGTATTTACTTTCTCACGGTAACTTCTTAAACAAATGTATGGATTTTTTATTACAACATAGGCCGTTGTCTGGTGAATACACCAACGCCAACCCCCTAGATCTGCCGGTGAGGCACAGACTTTCGTGATAACACAGCCAGACTCCAAATGGTAGCAATGCAAATGCATGAGAGTAGTATGGTACTGCAGTATAATATGTACGGCTACCGGTACTGTATATTATGTAAAAATTATCATCGTGGGAAATATCAGTAAATAAATGTGCTAAACTTACTTATCGGCTAATGTACACCAGCCGCAAAAAGGATCTCCAGCATTAAGGCAGTCACTGCAGGTTGTGAACTTTTGACAGTCATGTAATGGGAGACTTAGCAACTTTCGCTCCGACATTACAAAGAGTCTGGTAAACTCATTGTTTAATCTCATATCAGGTAGAATGGCCGGGCTCCCCATATTTCTCCAATTAATATTCTCTTCACTAGAATCCGAATCAATGACAACTTCCTCATACGGTTTCGGTATTCGTTTCCCAGATGGTTTGGAATCAACTTTGAGCTGTAGTGCGAATAGCAACAAATTTAATGAATTTCAATCAAAAATATTCTTCCGGTCAAAGTTACAACTGAAGTCAAACTAGAAGCTACCCACTGTGTCGAACAAATAGGCCTAAGGGAATGATTTGATTGGTAGGTAGTAGGTACTACATGGAACATAAATATGGCGATGAGTCTACAACGATGGTTTGAAAAAGTTGAAAAACTAAAATTTTAACAACTCAAACCTTCAGAAGTCGACCATCCTGAGTTCCCATAAAAGCAACAGTGTGTCTTCCTTGCTTAGCGACAGCAACAGAGGTTACAATTGTATCATTGCTTTCATATACAGTATATCCGATCATGGTCTCATTCCTCTTGTACAATCCAACAACATCCCAGATGTAAATATCGCCCGAGCATAGAGGAGGCTTTATTGCCAAATTCTGAATAATCATGATAACACTTCAGCATTTTTACACATACGATACAATGGTGTAGGCCTATTGGCAGGCTACATAATTATTTCTGAAATGGCAAGCTAGAGCAATGCACTGTTAATTAAAATATTATATCTGAAGTTCAGTTGCTGAACCCTTCGATATGATTATACAATAAATAGGCAAGGGGTCATCAATAACGATCACACACTTGATTTATCCTCAGTGTCATCATGAGCTGCCTGCCAAAGGCGATTGTGGATCATGGACTCATGGTGCAATTAATGAGTTGGAATATTCTGAAACTTTATTGGTGCCGGTTGGATATGAGTTTTCTAATAGCCTTAAGTTTGGGGTTTGATATTTCTATATTTATAGCCTACTAACCGAACAATACAGAAACTTACAATTTTACTGCAAGAAATGTCTCCTTCTCTCAGCCATTCAATATGCTTCATACTTTCCCCATTCAAGCAGGCTTTAACCATTTGGTAATAATGTGTATCCAATTCATATAGTGGAAACATAGCAAGTGTACTTCCTCCGGCGTGCCTTCCTTCCGTAGCAAAAGAGGCGAAGAAAACATCAGGATTCCCAAAACCGATCGACGTCTCAATACCAAGAGCCATCTGCAGTGAACTGCCAACTTTGGCAGTGGTAGATGCGATAACCCGGGTTAACAGAGTTTGTCGACCAGTAATCCATGTGTGTGAAGCGATAGGAATTTCAAGATACGAATTGGTTGTCGATTTTCCATCAGAGCCTCTCATACACACTTGTGAAATGTATGAGTTGACTTTGTTTTTATTAAAAGTTCCGTCGTTGATTTGTGGGTAGTTTATCACGAAATATCCATTGTGATCGCCGTCAAATGCACTTACAAAATTCACCCGAAAGCCGGCTTCTGTTAGTTCTTTCTTCGTCAAATGGCCGGTGGTTTCTTTTGATGCGGAGGATGACAGCATCGTTTTGTCTTTATTGTTCCTGGGCATTCCTCGACTTGCAATCGTAGGAAATTGCTCATCATCAGAAATTAAATCAGAATCTAGTTCCGTTCTCGGCGATCCAACGTACAAGGAACGCTCTCTTCTATCTCGGCCTTCTCTAGCGACAAAAGCGACCGTCGTTTGATCAGGTCGCATACTGGCAACGAAATCATCAGCTCTTGGATCATTCGAGGGAGAAAAATCATTCAAAACGTGACTCACATTACCAAGTTCTCTTAAATCACAGATTCCTTGTTTTATGTTTCCACAGGCAACAAGTCTGTCATTGTCAGAGTCCAATATTAATAATTTATTGTAGTTATTAGTCATTTTCATTGCTTTGGTACATACAGAATGTGGGTAACAGCTTTCACTGTCGAGTTTGGGTCCAGTTTTTGCGTATTTTTCGAGGCGCAAATCTTCTTTAAGTTGAAAAATTCTGTTTATCCCTCCGATGTAAAGTTTTTTATTCCTGACATCAAATTCCATATGTTGAAAACTGCACAAAATGTCGTCGCAAACTTCCGCGTAAAAATGCTTCTGCTCAGTGCCATATGACGAGCCCAATCCATATGCAATTGAGAGCAGAAAGAGCCACTGGCATAACACGGGGCAGACAATCCCCATTTGGGTATCAGTTTTCTTCGTTCACAGTTCAATAAAATACAGATAGCATATTAAATAAGTATACCAATGATAGGTAACCAACACACTACTTCATTATCTGTATAATATCAAGGCATTGAGGTCAATATTCTCTATCAAATACTAGCTTATACTATACACCAGTAATGAGCGAGCATTACACACAGAGAGAGATCGTAAAGGAATTCCTTTGATGCATTGCAGGTGCAGCCATTACACCTTGTATATCCTCCTCCCCAGTCAGAACAGATGTCAACTGCCAGCATCGAAATTTCTCTACTCCTCCAACCCAAGCCCAAGTAACAGAAATTCCGACATAACGACTACCCCGATTTACTTCTCACTTACCTACCCTACACCTAACTAACTAGGAAGAAGCTATCCCTTTTGTCGATTCGCTGCCCTGACCGGACCGCATCGTGTATCGTACTGTCACTATGCGGACTACTTGCTATACAGTACTGGCACTATAGAAACTCTTCGAAGAGTCTCTACACTGGCACCAACTACAGGCAACTACGATTCCGTCGCCTTCGCCTATGGATTCCTCGTTGCTTCTGCGCATTCCTCGCATAACATAGTGACCTCTGTCGCCACCAACGGATTGAGAAAATTCGTGTTTTTCAGCTGACATATAATATGTTGTTGAGCCTTAGTTGAGCTGCCTCAGTTTGTCATCAAACTGGCGAATTTGTAGTGCAAAGCCATTGAACATCGTAGGCTACTGTATTGCTAAGCCAATTTATCAGCAAATAGGTCTACCTTGAATACACAGGCTGTATGGGTTTCGAATTTATCTTTGCCTTACCAGCTATATCCCGGAGCTAGCTATCTTCCCGGTGTATCACTGAGCTATAAATATAGAGACTTTATACTATTACTATAGTCATTATTTATAGTGTCGGTATCTGAATGATGTCGATTAGTACTGAACTAGACTTCGGAGAACGGATAGAGAAAATCGTGAAGATTCCCATGAAACAACCGGGTTTTTCCGTTATCAAATCCGACTATGACGTAACATAAACATCCCAGAAAAACATTTTCTGGATCATACGGACTTTGAGATGTAGCAGTCTTACTATAGAGTCTCATTGTAGAGTCTCTGTAGTCTGACGGTACGATATACCGGTAGTTTACTCGATGGAATCTTCAGGAGGTGACGTGACTTCACATGAGGTGAGTAGTGAGTATATTGGGTGGGTTAGGGGAATGAAAATGTGAGTATTCACTTTGTAAATATTCGCAAATACCGACGATTTTTCGCCAGAAAGCAAATAGCGCCAAGGCCAAGGGCCAGCCTTTGCCGCCAGACAATTACTTTTTGTTTGCAGAAAACACTAATTAGTATGCCTACGTTCGCCGTGTAGGCCTACAAGCTCGGACGTTAGCTGCTGCACTGCTCCAGAGTCCAGACCATACTTGCAGATTACCGATGTCTAGGCTACTGCAATCAACCCTTGGATTATTCTTCTCAGGTTCTCACTACTGGATCAGAATCAGGTGAAGCATTGGAGGAGATTAGTGATGATGGTACTGAATTGAACTCATCTGACGGAGAAGAAACAATCTCTGACGGGAGCGATGTTTCAGATGAAGAAAGCTCAGAAAATGAATGTTCATCTTTGTCGATTAGCCAAGAGCAAACTGAACATCCAAGCCAAAGCAGCTTTCAAGAGAATTTCCAAAATTCTGATGATGATATTAGCAATGGGTTGAACAATAGCTCATCACAGCGTATCACCACAGATAGTAGAGTGAGTCTTCAAAAAAGTGAAAAATCTGGAAAGTCTACGGTCAATTCTACAGGAAAGACACTGAAGCAGATCGCAAATTCCAAGCAAACTGTCGTTTCTAAAACGTCAAAAAGTATCCTCAAAAGTCAATCCAAAAGCCGAAACAATCCTGCATCCAGCACAAGAAACATAAGCCGGCAATTAATCAGGAGCAAAAATGAAGCAACATCTAAATCGTCGACTAATGCCAACAAACTTCAGTCCACTAAGAATCATTCTGCCAATCACAAAAGTGATATAAGCTCTCATGCGAATGTCGGTTTACAAAGAAAAAACTCATACAGGAAGGGATCCAATGACCATACACCAAGCAGTGAACATGGCCTCACTCGTTCTGGGACACAGAGAAACCATAAATCACAAAGGCATCTAAGGTAAGTTTCTTATTTCAGGAATCTATGATGGCAATTTATCATAATTGACCAATAATGAGGGCCTACACCGCTGTCAGTTAAGTCATTCACTATCTAGTTGTTTATTACCTATACCGGTACTGACAAGGGCTTGGTATTTGGTTATATTTTATATTATTGCTAGTCAAAGGACTAATTGTTACCTAAGCATATACTGGTATGGGTTTGATTTGCAAATCGAGGACAAATCATGCTAGGCCTATTACATAAAATTCCGCTTTTTGCACTCTATAATGTTTTACTGTATATTCTGTGAAAAATCCGGTTTACAGGTAGGTGTTTGATAAATATATTGCAGAATTCAGCTACCGTTACCAGAGGTTACAGAAACATATCCAGGAGGTAGGCTGGACTTCACACCGCCAATACCAAAACACGGGCGTCCTGTTCTGCATAGTAGTAAGAACGTCAAAACTAACATGATATCAAAGTCAGATGACCATCTTATCATTGACAATCCAATGTCTACAAGAAACGCAAAGTCAACTGGGAATTTAAGTAAGCTTCTATCATGGTAGCCAATTTTGTTAGCAAGCCTAACTAAGTTTCCTTTCTAGAACATAGACCAAAGGGAAAGGCTGAAGAGAGTCATGCACCAACAGTAAAGCTATCGGAAGGTCGGGTGACACTCAATGAGCGTGCAAAAAGTTTCAGAGATGAGAACAGAAAGTTGCGTGGTGACACTTATCTGGCAGCATTCAACGCTTCCAGTGATACCAAAGTTAATAAGGTAAATAATACCAAATGAATAAGGTAGTGCAAAACCTCGCAATTCCTCTGATCTTTTCTAGCATAGGCATCATGAACCCACAAGAAGAAAGTCTTTTGTGAGAGCTCTTCACAAAAAAGATGGACAAAAGAGAAGTACGGGAAAAGGATTCATGACGACTGTGGGAAAAGTTGTTCCTCGTGACCATTCGATAGTTTTAATAGGACAAGCCAATATGAAAGATGGGAAGAGTGTGTAAGTAGATATGGCCAGCGATTGTCGGTAATTTTATTTGAACCATATATCAGTGTAGTAAAATAGATTTACACAATAGGCCATTTTTGGTGTGATTGCTCAACTCGCTGTTTTATATTTCAGAAAAACAGTTGTACTTGGCACCTTGCTCATTGATGATGGAAAAGTGGGATCTGGTGATTCCATTTTGACGGTATCAAAAAATCAAAAAGATTTGATAACTGGTAAGAGAAGCTTATCAAGACTTCCTCGACATAAACGAAATGCTTCAATTGCAAAAGACTCCACACCACCTCAAAAACGGGTCCATCTCTTTGCTAACAAAGTGGGTAAACTGATGATGCTGAAAGGGTTCACTAAAAATACCGCAACCTCTGATGTTTCCAATTCAAAACTGCCAATACAACAAGAGAAATTATCTCCAAATCAACCAGGCAAATTGCCAATGCAACAGCAACGCAACCAACAGCAAGTAATGCAGCGTGTTGTGACACCGAATTTGGAGAACACAGTTCCTAAAAAGTTGAACAAATCTACAATCCCGGATACAGCAAATAAAGCCACACCAGACTTTGGTAAGTATTCTGTCACTGGATAATAGTCAAAATCCTAATAGATTCTTTGATTTGCAGGATTCCTTAGAAAAAAGGAAGAAAACAGTTGGCTCACCGACAAGCCTATCACAAAAATTGTTGCTGATGAGCAGGAAGCTGCTTTCGTGCAGTACGATGATCCGTTATTATCAAATTCCGATGAAGACATTGATGAAAACATGTTAGTAAAGCGCAACGGACAAGTGTTTACAATCGGCAAGAGTGACAGACCGCGTCAAATTTCTAAAGCAGGCAAAGTTTTGCGAAAAAATATTTTGTGGCAGATCCCAAAAGGGCAGGATGGTTGTAAGGTAAATGGCAAGGCTCTGCAACGCAAAATGAAAGGCATTCGGTTAGAAATACGCCGTGCCACAGATGAGACTTCTAAAGGCTGGGTGAAGCATAAATCAACTCGAACATCACACAATATACCGAAGACTACAAAATATGAAATTATAGAAGCGGCAGAAAGTGGTTTAAACTTACCTGTAATAGATTACAGCCAGATGTCAGATATTCGTGATGCATTGATTGGCCTTTCATATGATTCCAAAGACGGTTTTTATAAAATAAAGGATAAAAGAGGACATTTTATGTACTTACGAGGAGAGGCAAATCACTACGATTATATTCCATCCACAAAGTCGGTCCAGTCTTCCCTGTTTCATCAAGCTCTCAACGGATTTGTGTACATAGGCTCGAGGATAAAAAATGTGATAAAAAAGAACGGAAGCCAACACTATTCTGGAAGGGATCCTAGTTATGATGAAATCGCTCCGGAATATAAAGAAATGCAGGAAGGTAGCTGCGACGTTCTTGACTTAATGAACCAGTACAGTCCTGATGAATTTGATTCGAATTCTGAAAATTCAGACGAATCTGACTCCTCATCACATCCATCTCATAAGTATGACACGCCTAGTTCCAGTGACAATGAAATTAACAATTCGCACGATTCACCAACACAAAAGTCATTTGAGAGTAGTTCCGGCCATCAAACTAATGAAACTACGCAGTCTAAGACAGACACAGATGATTATAGTAGTGGATCAAGTCCCTCTAACAAGCAAAGCAATTCTGTAGAACCAACAACAGAAGACCAATCCACTTTGATGCCATCTACTGGAATGGCACCTCTTCATTCAAAGATAGCTAATGGCATCCGTATTCAGACGCCACCTCAAATTGTGATAGGTCGCAGACGGGGTGGTGCAATCTTTAACAGCTCGCCAAGTAATGCTAAAACACCTACTGCTTCAAGACCAGTTTGTCCTCGTCAACGAAATTCAGTTGGAATATCTCCATCCTGTGATTCTATCTACATAAGACGGCAAACTTCACGTAAAATTAAGGCAAATAATGGCAATAGCAGGTCTACAAAGCGACAGAGACATTTTGAACGAAAGAACAGGAGTAAAAAAGAATCTCAGCCTCACAAATCTCAATCTTTCCACGGCTATTTACCCAACTTCAAGAAGGAA
Source organism: Botrylloides violaceus (assembly GCA_030412335.1). Taxonomy (NCBI): domain Eukaryota; kingdom Metazoa; phylum Chordata; class Ascidiacea; order Stolidobranchia; family Styelidae; genus Botrylloides; species Botrylloides violaceus. Next base: position 1,371,936 of record JASFYC010000529.1, on the reverse strand, counting down.
TATGGTTTTCGAGCAAGTTACGATTTGACTTACGGTAGTTGCGGGGATTCTATTTACAACAATGGTGTGATGAACAAATGCGAAAGTGCTAAGTTGAATCAGTCAAAAGCGGAAGGACAGACAAACCAGAAGAAATCTCATGATCCCGAAAGCATACACAAACTGCAGATTGGAACACCAAGGATTAGTGCACGGCATTCGTCAGAAAACTCAGACAAAGAGTACATTGTCAATTCAAGCCATGTTAAGGAGTCTCGTATGATGCCTCAAAGCTCATCCAAACACACCATTCTGGATAGTGCAAGCTATTTGCCAGAATCATCGTCTAGCAACAATAGATATTTTAGCAGTAGCCCGTCATCTACGAATTCATATTCTGTGATATCCTCATCAAGTAATGCAGGAGATGATTCATTGATGGCTTCTGGAGAAACAGATTCAGGATCAACTGCTGAGTCTAAAGAGGATACAAAGCCAGCTTTCATAGGAAAGCATGTAAAAGAAACCCGGGGGATAGAAACAGTCACACATTATATTCACGGTACAACATGTTCAAACGATAATCACATGTCTCATGATATGCCATCTACTTTGAAACAGGATTGTGTGAGTGCCAACAACAACAGCAAAATCTCTGCAGCTAAATCAGTAAAAAAGATGAGAATAGGCCTAGATGTTGTGTCTATTAGCACTAAGTATACACCGCAAAGTAATCTTTTACATCCATCTTGCAATTCCAAGGCAGCAGAAAAGGCTGAACGACTTGATATTAAGAGATATGGAGAAGAATACTCGAATGAATCCAGTTACGAGCACAACGAGTCTGACCTAGGACCTGATAGCTGGGATATATCCGTTAATAGCACGAATGGAATTCCGTCTCCTGTTGTAGTAGATGAGCGTATGAAGGACTTCACTGATGAAAACACAGACAGTTCACAGTATTACGCAGTTGATGAATGCAGTGCAATCGCAACAGCAGGGTTAGGAAAACGTAGACCGAAAGGTTCAAAACCTATTCAAAAGATACGTGCATTACTGAATTATCTTAGAGGAGATGATTTGTTTCTTAACACTTTCCTCGCGAAGAACAATCAGTTGAGTGGCGAAGACGCTAAATTCCGATCTGAAGAATGCTGTATGATGTCTAAAATTAGTCCATTTGACTTCACTAGCATACTCACAGGTGTGTCGCAAAAATGTGGGTGTATAAAGCGGTTTGAACCATTCTTTGAAAAGCTTTATGAGCAAAATGCGTATCAACCAATGGCAGAACGGATTGTAGATTTTTCCTTATATGAAGGGATTAAAATTCACAATCAACTACATCCGTTATATACAGAAGAGGATATTGATGTTTTATGTGATAAGTTAGTGTACAAAGCTATTACGAAAGGCATTGCAGAGTTCACAGTGATACAGTCAATTTCTAGTACATTGCTTGAAATCAAATCGGAAGATCTTCTGGATAATATGACCGTCGAAGACGTGAAAGGAGTCGTGGAAGAAATAGTAGCTAATGTTATCGCTGATGAGGCAATGGAGCAAGGTAGAAGATCTGTTATAGTGGAATCTTTCATAAGAGACTCTGTGCCTAATGTGTCTGCTAGGAAGACAAACCGTGCAAGTTTGACTCCGATGTACCGTGAAGCTATGAAATGTGCGATACTTGAAGAAACAATGGGCTCACGTAAGATGGAAAGTTCTAAGCCGGCAATAACTTCTTCAGATGTGCAACATGACGCGCTAATGCCAGAACGTGAATGTTGTAATGCAAAATCCAGCCACATTTCGATAATATCTTCTAAAATAGTGCGCTCTGCAACATCAATGACCAAAACTGAGTTGTCAAGCAGTTCTGAGGGGAAAATTGAATCACCAAAATCAAATGTATCCCTTCATATCGTATCAGCAGCATCTAAGTCGAACAACGACATCCCTCATCCTTCAGGATTTAGATTGAAGCCAGGATCTTCATTAGATTTTCAAACTGGTGCCAATGCTTATGCGGGGAAACGAAGGACTTCTGACATGACTGATAAGATGAAGTCTGGAATTTCATCTGCTTTCACACAGAGATTAAAACTACAGGGCGATAAATTTTTGTCACTTTGCCAGAAATTTGATGCGAATGCACAATCCAAGTTGCTTCAAAACGAAGCCAATTGCACTGATGTAGACTCAAAGTCTAATGTCGACGCTATTGAAACATCCAGTTGCCTTCATAAAACTGGATCAAACAAAGAACCACCTCATCAATGTATTGTTGAACATTCCAGCAAACTAGTTGACAGCGAGCCTTCTCAACTGCCCTCAGCACTGCACAACACTGTTGCGTCCAGCATTGCACTTTGTGGAAACCACCCTAACGAGCCTGGAACTTCAAGCAGTCGGTCGTATGGTGCATTCAGCAATGATGGCTTGGGAAATGGCAAGTGGATTAGTAAGATCCTGGATTCGGACGAAGAGTTATGTAAGTTATCATGCTTATCAATATTTACGTAACAGTCTAGCGATCCTTTCAATCTTGTTCTATTGTATGGCAGTTGATGATGAAGACGCAGACTCTTTCTGTCCCTACCCAAGTTCACGGCGTAGCACACCACATCAGCAAATCGCAACTAAAGATACAGGGAAGTCAAGTGTTCAACAGACAAGGTTGGTTTGCAATATTTTACAAAATACAAATTTGTTGAGGCCTAAAATGACACCCTGAACAATTCTATGCTTTGAACTCTGTCCCGACAATTATGGGTACGATAGTACGCTTACTGCTATTTGAAAGTGAAGTGTTTTATGCGGCTTAGAAGATGTGAGGTCTGGCATTCATTTATACGGCAACTAACTCGTATGTATTGTAGGCCTACTCATTGTCACAGGTATCAGTCTCTACTGTAGCGCTGCATTTTGATACAGCTACTTTGATTATTTTGGATAAAAATGGCGCAATTATCTTTTTAAAGTGTTTCACCAAAAGTTGAGGAGGAAGAATTGCGAGAAGTGGAGAGAAATGAAAAGGACGTTGTTCAGGCTAAACCAGAGGTGTATTCAGATGCAGCTAGTGCTACAATTGAATCATCGCGACGTATGATCGGCAGAGCAAAGTGTGCAAGTAGTGTACAATCAGAAACAGACAGTGAGAGTGCAGAGGATTTTTCAGAGCAGACATTACAGCGAATAGACAGTGCTATTGAAGAATCTAGTAGCCAGATAGCAAACTCATCAGTAGCAAAATCTTTGAATATCCCCGCTATGTCTACAGTTAAAAAAATGAAAACCGGTGTTATCTCAGCAGTATTGCCTACAAATAGTTCAGTATCGCCAGGTCAGTTCACAGATCATGACGGAGAAGATTTTCCCAAGACTGCCAAGATGAAGAGTATTGATTTAGCAACTAATGAAGCAGGTCTTTTTTCTGAGATGTTGTCACAAAACAGAGAAGGCAGTGTTGATATAAATCAAAGACCAATAACAGAGCGACCACCAGCCAAACTGACTACTCAAGCAGAATACTCCAGGATTGGCAAAAGATGTCATCATCCTAAGATATTTTTGTCATGTGTGCATTGCCGCCAGGCCTTATTTAAGTCGACTAGTAAGCTGCGACATCAGCTGTATCACAGATCTGACAGACATAATTCCCAAAGAAAGCTGGGCAAAGCCAAAAAGATGCCTCAACAATCGTGTCAGCAACAGGACAGCAGCATACCATTCCCATCCGGTGGTCAGTTATCAAGCCGCGAGCATCGTTCTTCAAATGAGAAGGATGAAGCTCATCATAACAAACCTGGGTATGACGGCATGTGGACAAGCAGCATTTTGAATACAGCATCAACTAGCTGCAGTGAATACCAATACGAATCTTCTAATCGGGAATTCTCAAGCGAATCATCATATATTTTAAAAGGAGGTCCAATCATAATTGGTCGTGGCAACGCACAGTTTCCTTATCATTTTAAACCTACCAATCAACTGCCAAATTTATCTTTGCAAATTGGGTTACCGAAAGCTAAATCTTGCGACCAGGCTCAATTACAATCGTTGTATGATAACACTTCGGCGTACTTTCTGAGTTGTGATCAACGAATTGTGATTGGAGGGGAGACTACATCAGAAGAAGATTCTGCTAGTACGAAAGAGAACACAGACACAGCTGTTCATCCGTGTGGATGCAACAAATCTACGGAACAATCACCCATAAGTGACCAACAGCTGGATGGCGAGAAAATTGTTGAAAAAGAGCACACAATGTTTCGTCCGCATTCCCCTACCATTGATGATGATGAAACAAGTGATGGAGATTCAATTGGCGACTCCAATGTCAAAAAGCAGTACAAAGACAGCACACCAACTGATACAGCAGATGCCTCCGTGCAGACCTCAGCTAGAGGGATGATGACTATCTCTTCTGTAGATAGAATCAACAATTCTCGATCCCGCAGGCGTAATCTTACATCATCACTTGATTCAGACAGCAATTCCGATTCATTTCGACCTGGTAAGAGCACAACGACAAAGAAGACTAGACCACTGTATTCAGCACGATCAAAATCTGCATCCTCTGTACACGGAAAAAGATTGTTACGAGTTTCTTCCGATGAATCATTGCCATCAAAGGAGACTGATCGCAAAAGTAGAAAAGCCTCGGTCATGAACTTGTTTGATGAATTGAGGAATGAGTTGAATGCTCTGGGTACGATCATTGACACGAGCAAAATCGGGAAGAACAGAGACGCTGGGATACTCTCAGCTGCTCCTTTTAAACATGAAAGTCAAGTGGATGTTGCAACATCTCATCAAAAGGAGATGCATGCTAATTCAGACACCCGCAAAGAGATCGACAATAATAAGGACACTAAAAACAGTTGAGTAGAATACATTTAAGTTCATCATCATAGTAACTTATTCTCTATTGTTTCCAACAGCTGATAAAGAATTTCGCCAAGTTTCCTTCAAGACACAAAATATCCAATCTACAAGAAGCCTAACACATGATAAAGTTGAGTCTGTTGCCGGGAAACCTTTACGTCGCAATTTGATATTCACAGCTTTTAAATGTACGCCACACGTGTCAGCTAAGCCATCACCAAGGGGACACAAGAGGCTCTCAAGACATGGTAAGTGAATTTCCTTTTGTGAGCCTGTTCTAGGATGTAGTAGTAAGATATGCAAACAAATTTTGGTTCAAGTCATCTTTTCATGAGCTAAATGTGGTTTGTTTTCAATTGTGGTGTTGGCTTCAGACTCGTACGGTGGCAGTTTGCCAAAAAGGCTTCTCGGTAATCAAGAAAGAAGAGTACAGAAACGAACCTCAAAAATTGGAATCAAAGTTGTCAATGCTGCAGTGCCACAAATGAAGAAGCCAGTGTCTGTGACAGATGTATCTGTAGATAGAGATGGACAACAGCAGAGATTTGTAGGTTTTAAAGAATCATGTAGGATGTGCAATTGTAATTGAAACTTCACATTTTGTTCCAGTTTAAACACAGAATGCAAATCGGAAAGGATCGTCAGAGGACACCACCAGGTCAACAGGCGTCGGATTATGCAATGAATGACATTTTGCCCTTGTCAGAAAGAAATGTGGGTGTGATAACTGATCAGAAAGAACAGGTTGGATTTTCATGTGGTTATTCGTGTCACTTAATTGGTAGCATTGTCTATGCTGATTTTAGGATTGTCTTTGCTCAGCTGACTATCTATAAATCAGAAATTATTGGATTTTATGTAGTGAAATGGTCTTCATATAGTAGGACATGTTCGCACTGAAAATGGATGTTTGTAAATGGCTATGTAGACCCTTCCATGGTTTCCAGTCTCTTTGAAAACCCGCACCGTTGCCAGCTGCAAAACATTTTGGAATCGCAATATCATATACCTGTAATTTTTTTTTCGAAAAGTTTCAAAACTGATGACAATCTCATCATTTGCAGATGCAACACGAGTCTATTCATAATAATGTCTCTGATCAGTATCGTGGAAAATATGGAAAGACGGAAAGCCTAATTATTCCAAAGCAAGCAGCACAAGCAAAGACAGGGATTGTTGAAGATTTAGACAAAGCTCCTAATGTAGATTTGGCCGACGATCAACTGCCTAAGAATAATGTTGTAAAGCAAGGAGTGCTTGAAACTAGAAATTCTCTTGACAATTGCGGAGTACCACAGACAACAAGCGCCAGAAGACCATCTGTTGAAGTAGGCAGACGATCATTAGTATCCAATAACAGTGTGGACCCATCAGCGCATCCGTTACAATCTTCCCGAATGCTGGACCATCCAACAACAACTCCGGCAATGGATGTTGCTAGGACAATATTCCCAGACATAAGAAGACCATCGTTCTTTTCAAGACCAGGCATGGATGAATTTGGACGTGGTCCTAATATGATAAATAATGCACATCATCCGAACACAGCGAACCAAAATTCAAATCCCTTCAATAACATGCAGCTACACGCGCCAACGAACATTACAATTAATGTTAGTGGAAATGGAACACCTGAAGCAAGAAGGCAATCTCAAGAAGAAAGACGTCGCTCTACAATTCCAAGGCAAGAGATGAAACTTACTCCAAGCAGTAGTGAAATTGCCAACCAGCGCAAAAACTCAATGATGGAATCCTCACCTCAACCCACAAACTTGCTTACCAACGCAGCAGATGAATCAATCGGGACTATTGAAAGGAGCAAAGCAGCTGACTCAGCTGATTTTCGGAGACAGTCGACAGAAAATCGACGTCAATCAGTTCTCTCAAAACAAGGCATCAACGGAACAAAACGCCATTCACAAGATGTCAATGATCTGGACCAGGCCATGATTGAAAACACCAACAATGCAGACACAAGCATAGTACCAGACAATGAAGCACGACGGCAATCTGATAATGTAAGAAGGCAATCTGTTCTGTCAAACCAAAGAGTGGATGACTTGAAGCGGCCTTCTCAAGTTGGCAGTGTCCCCGACTACACTACAGAGGCTACCATAAGTAGCGCCGACATGCCCACAGTAGTACCGAAAGTTAGAAATCAAGACAGGGAAGAACGAAGACGGTCATCAAACTTAAGTCGTGTAAGCAAGAATGAAATGCTTGAAACAGAAGACCGAAGGTATTCATTGGAAGTGAAAAGACAGTCAGTAAGCTCAAAACGAAGCAGCATGGGAGGGACAAAACAGCCGCTATACAGCGGGACAGTTCAATCAACAAGTCAGGTTAACACAAGTGAAATTTGGGAATTAGAGGCGAGAAAGCATTCGGCGGAAATGAGTAGGCAGTCAGTAAGCTCAAAACGAAGCAGCATGGCAGGGACAGAACGGCCGCTATACAGCGGGACAGTTCAATCAACAAGTCAGGTTAACACAAGTGAAATTTGGGAATTAGAGGCGAGAAAGCATTCGGCGGAAATGAGTAGGCAGTCAGTAAGCTCAAAACGAAGCAGCATGGCAGGGACAGAACGGCCGCTATACAGCGGGACAGTTCAATCAACAAGTCAGGTTGACACAAGTGGAATTTTGGCATTAGAGGCGAGAAAGCATTCAGCGGAAATGAGTAGGCAGTCAGTAAGCTCAAAACGAAGCAGCATGGGAGGGACAAAACGGCCACTATATAGCGGGGCAGTTCAATCAACAAGTCAGGTTAACACAAGTGGAATTTTGGCATTAGAGGCGAGAAAGCATTCGGCGGAAATGAGTAGGCAGTCAGTAAGCTCAAAACGAAGCAGCATGGGGGGGATAAAACCGCCGCTATATAGCGAGGCAGTTCAATCAACAAGTCAGGTTGACAGAAGTGGAATTTTGGCATTAGAGGCGAGAAAGCATTCAGCGAAAATGAGTAGGCAATCGATTATTTCAAATCAAACTATGAAGAACATGAGACGTCAATCCCAACTCGATGATACGCAGGACTATGCATCAGCCCAAGTCATGAACGCCGACAAGCGTAACAGTGTACCAGAAAGTATACACTCAACGAGGCAATCTGTAATTCCAGAAGACGTTGACACGAGTTTGGATGAAGATCAGGAATATGAACAGGAAATTAGTTCATCGACAAAACGTCCATCACAATCTACTAATACATTAGACCAAGATGCTGAAGAAGATCTCAGTGATCTCGACATTGATAATGTGCCTGAAGCGGACGAAGTCAGACGATCAATGTCAACTACAACTACAACCTCATCAGAGGAAATGCCAGCAAGGTTGCCCACAAATTATTCATCAGACGGAATCCCAATGCGTGAGCCTACCCACGAAGAAGCATGGGATGGAGTTCACAAAATAACAAATCCAAATCCAGACAGTAGAAACCGGGTAGAAAGTACACCCCAACATATTCAAGCGACAGCAGAAATGAAAGTACGAAAACCCAAGATTTCAAGGAGTCGAGGATCAAGAAAGCAAACCGGACAATATGTAAACACTGTGAATGATTTCGAGACGAATTCGTCCAATTCAAATGAGTACTCGTTGCCTAGAAACCCTTCATTTGAAGACTCATCTGATAGGGAGCAAAATTTTAGAACACCTCTCCGAAATGCATCCCTGAAGGCGAGAGAGGAGAGGAGTTATGGATTATTAGATTCGTGCGTCCACGCAGCATTTCCATCAAAACTGTCAGTTCTAAGCACTGCTCTACACGATCGTGACCAAACCTTTATAAATCGACGAAAAATGTTCCCAGAAATGCAAAGTCACATTAACCTCCCTTCAAAAAAATCACGGGATAAGAGAGCTGGACGAAGGCACAAGCATCGTAACATTCCTCAACGGTGCTGTAGAGAGGATCGTTCAAGCTCTGAAGACTCGACAGACCACTATCAATATCTTGAGGAAAAGAAGTGGCAAAGAAGAGTGAAGCTTCAACGAAAGATCTCCAAATCGTGTACGGCAAGGTGGCAGGAATCATCGATTTTGAATATACTGCGTCGCATATTTTCATCGGATGATATTCAGACGTCAGCCTTCGAAACGTTAATCAGAATTGGTGCTGTGTTAGTTATTGTAATCTATGCTATGCATGAAGAGATATTTGATTACGGTGGAGATTTTCCTACTTAAATATATAATAGATAAACAAAAGTCTGTTCACAATTCGCAGGGCTGCGCAAAAATTAGAATCGCCGTGTGTCAGGCGGGCGGGATTCCAATGCCAAACTATTCAACCAAAAGACTTGTACATGTAGCCTACAATGTATTATTGTTGTACACAACCGGTCGCTTTATTTCTTAGCAATTCGTTTGCTTCTGAAATGTGCAGATTTTATCAATTCATCGGGTTCTTACGAGGTTGCTGCATGGCCTACGTTAGTTAGAACTAAAGTAAGTCATTGTTATAGCCTGCGAGGATTTGAAATTGCAGACACTCGACTTGTGTCGTTGTCATCGCATAGCATCGTCATTGCCCTACAGCTTGAAAATTCACGAAAGTATCGTTTTGGTTTCACCAGAATTCACATTGCCCTGAAGGCCTCGACTGCAAGGTACGGATTCTTGAGTAAAAACAACAGCTATGATAATTCAGATGATCGTGGACTACCATATAGCTGTGGTGGTAATGTTTACGCAACGCTGATAGGCAACAGTGGCTAGATCGTTCTTATTTGCTGTTTATCTCCGCGTAAAAAACACCTTGATTATAGATAGGCCATAACCCATCGGTCTTGTCACCGACGTTCGAGTTTGGCGACATGGAGTACAAGTATTCCGGAAATTGGTGCAGGTCGTTTACTATTTCGTCTTTTTTCATCGTCCTGACGTCAATATGCAATGTAGCACAAACTGCAAGCGGTACGTAGATCTGAGTAGGACTATGTTATGCTATTTCATTCACTAATCACTACTAAACCTTGATGTTCGTGGATTCGATTCAGAGAACTCAAGAAGAGGTGCAACCCCCAAAAATTGTGTTTACAATTGCTTACTCGAAGAGCCTGCGGGAGGTGAGTGAATTCTTGTATTTTGACTTGCATTTAATTGAGCGTTGGGCGAGATATCGCTAAGCTGACCCAAAGACTAATGTACTTAGCCTATGTAGCGTAAATGCATACAGTAGGCTACCGGTAGATCTCGAGGCATGTAGGCTACAGTATAATGTTCTTTGCTATATATAAATATAGCATTCTCGATTTCTCTACCAGCAAGCGATAACTTCAACAAAACCTCATATGTTTGCACGGAAGGATTACCCAACAAATCATTGCATGGAAAACAACACATAGTGACAAAAATTACACCGATTCCAAACTCTTGGATCTTGAAACTGAAAGTCAACGAAGAGGCAATTCCGACGAATCAAAGCCAAGACTACATAATTTTAACATCGAAATACAGCGGTACCGTCACACCCACACCTGAACGCATTATTACCGTCATGTCGCTGCAAGATCATTGTATTTTAAGTGAAAATTCTAATATCAAAAGGTTATCGAAATCAAAGAGTGGCGTCATCGAAGCGTGTAATGGTAAATTGAAGAAGATAAGACAACCATCAGGGAATATCAAGTCACCGGGATTTCCCAGACCGTATCCGAAGAAAAAAACGCCGATTAAGTGTCGATGGAAAATAGCAACCGATCCGGGCAGTCTTTTAGAAATTTCCTTCAAGAATATAGACTTGAAAAGCACAACTCATGATTATCCTCATTCCAAGTCTGCGGTAAGTGGACTAGGTTATGAATGCTGCGGCGCATATTTTTGGACAACTTGGTATCTTCGTTCGCCATGTTTATCTTTAATCGCCTTCTGTAAGTCAGCTGTGGTAAGTAGTACTAGTAGTCTGGGGTAAGTAAACTATTTTCTGGCTGTCGCGGCGTCGTTTTTATTAGGACAACCTAGTATCTTCCTTCGCCATGTTGATTTAACCAACATCTGTAAAGTCAGCTTTGGGACATGTTCTGTTTTTTTTCATGGATGTAGAAATACGAACGATATCGAATTACTCACGGAAAGACCGTGTTCAGTCGTTTCCAAAATTGCAAGGACGAATATGTGACGATCACTGACCCTGTTGCAAGAAAGAACCAACCTGGATGGGTTCATTATGGAAAGTTTTGCGGTGATTGGACAGCGCCGAAATTTGTATCAGTTGGAAACGCCGTCGTAATAACGTTTATGGGATCAAGGTTGGTAAGCTGTGGTTGCAATAGCAGCAATTCAACATAGTAGTCTATATATCTGTAGCTCAATTTGATCGGCCGATCTCAGTTGAAAAGGCTGACCGTTTGCTTGAAAAAATATGGCGGTAATTGCTCAGGCTTTTTGCCTGTCATCAACCCCGGTTTATCCAGTGAGTTGCGACGCTCCGGGTAGCGTATAGAGTTCACGTTAATGTCCGGCCGATTGGCCCCGCGAAATCATTTTACATGTTATAGTTACAGTATAGGGTAGGCCCCTATAGCCTAGTAACCGAACGTAAAAGCATTTTTGAAGATGCAATGAACATTTTTGCTGTCGATCTGAAGGAGACGTCTGAACCAATGTCCAATAGTTCAGGTAGAAAGCAAGGATTTTTGTTGAAATACAATACAGTGAAGCCACCTAGGGGAGTCGTTGTTACAAAAGTCCAGGACAACGATTTGAATTGGAACGATACACGGAATCAATGCAAAGAAATGAGGAAGGATCTTTGCAGAATAAAAGATGTATGCGGGTGAGGATGAACAAAATTCAGTACGACTGTGTTGCAATGCACAACACGTAAGCACGCGGTTCCCCGTGAGCACAGTGTTGCCTGTGAGCACGTGGTTCCTCCGTGGCACAGTGTTCCCCGTGAGCACAGTGTTCCCCGCGAGCACGTGTTTCGACGTAAACACGTGATTCCCCCATGAGCGCAGCAGTTTTCCCCGTGAGCACAGTGTTCCCGCACGTGGTTGTAGAGGTTATATAATGAGATGCCTGTAGGTAATCTTTGTATCGAAACTACTATTTTTATCAACAGTATTGGAAGACCATTTTACGGAGTTGAAAAAGCCAATGTGTGGACTCCAGTCTTGGATGAATACGATGACTGGTTGCAGGTTGGTACATACGCATGTTATCGTTTCCCAGAACCATTGCATACCAAGCATATTAGTCTACGTAGAAACATAACGACTCTACACTACTTATTCACACATATTGCGCTAAGCGGCTGTGTTGCTGTTTCGGGTATTGATGCGTCTCAATGAACGAGGTAGGACGAAGGTAGCCTACTGTAGTGAAAGGCTGTTTGGGTAGCCAAAATCGTAGTCAGACAAAAGTTACGTGTACATATGGTTACATCAGGGATGTCTTGACATCGCATATATAATACGTATTCTCTCCGTTCAGATTGGTGAAGCAAAAGGACAAACCTGCCAAAGACATAACAAGTTGTACGGTCCACCTCAGTGGGGACGGACGGGATTTTCTCGTCCTTCCATAAATCAATTATACTGCTGTGATCCTATGACAACCGTTCCGGATGGGGAAGTAAGTACAGCGTTAAAGAATAAGCGATATCGCTGTCTAGCAGTAGAGGTCACGTGACGAAATTTGCCTGTTATCACTGGAACTATGCCTCGCGAAGACCTTTCTTTATTATGGCACGGACGGTTGGTAAATGCGCCTGGGAGCATATTCTAAACTTTTTGTGTAGACCTTTAGAGATTTTTATATTACGAAAAAGTTCCAATGTTGACGAAGACGCATTATTCTGCCTTTTAGTTTCTGACGGCAGACAATCTTCCCGCGGCTCACGAAGTATTATTGAAGATATACTCCACGGTTCAGAACGGAAGGACGTTTTACAGGTTAGTTAATAACAACTTATGTGCGAATAATTGCCGGTATTAGTTTTAAGGGTCGGTTGAATAGACGACGATTAAAATTGATCGCGCTTAGAGATTCCAGAGTAAGAGCTTGAAAATGTCAGATTGATGTACGCTGTAAGCCGATTTTCAACGATTTGAATTTAAGTAGGCCTACACCAAAACTTTAAATTATCCGATCAAACATATTCTAAATGGTCAATAAAAAGTATTGCGTTAATCGATCAATTGCATATATGCTCTAGGCCTACTCACTGCCATGCAACTAAAAATGGTCTGATTACAGGAAGTAGCTAATGGATCTTTTCAACTAAAATTGTCAGGTTATACTAATATATATCCCTTGATATGAGATTATTTTTGTTATTGAAGAACGCGTGTAAGATATGATTTTCCCTGAAGGTTTAAAAGGAATTGAACTGCGAGGGCCATATTAGTTATAGGCGGTATCCGACGACTGTTGTTGACGAGATCGGATGTGTAGGCTACTTGGTAGCAATTTCGCCAGTGACAGATAGGCCTAGGTCAAAGAGATCCGGTAAGGGTATAAGTGCACACAGGCATAATGTCTTCCACAGCAGCGGATGATGACACATTTTCCGTTTCGTCGTCAACCTCCATCAATGACTCGGCATCAGATCCTCATTCCATGCAAAAAGCCTTCCCCAATCAGGTTGTCATTGCAATATGGTTGATAATGGGAATAATCTGGATTTTTGGATTCTTGGCGAATGTCTTTGCGCTTGTGCTCATCTCACGAATGAAGCGAACCCCTCTCAACACTTTCATCATGGGGTTGTGCTTGTCTGATATCCTCTCGGCAGTCGCCTCACCTCTTTACGTTAGAGCTCTCCTGACTGTTCCAGCGCACTTCCCATGGAATCAACTGATTTGCAAGACGTTGTATCCCACCACGACAGTAGCGTCATCAATAACAATTTCGATTGTTTTAGTTTTGTCGATTTGGAGACTTTACGCAATCCTCCGTCCTCACAAAGCTTCTAACATCATGACATTGCGTAAAGCAAAACTCATCGTCAGTCTAATTTGGTTGATTACAATTATTACATTGGTACCGTTTGCGGCATGGAATCTCGAATTACAAGCTTCAAGTCAAACCGGATTGAAAGTGTGTGCGTTCAAATCCTCGGCAAGCCTACAAAAAGATATATTCATGCTTGTGGATATCGTTGGGCTTAATCTCGTACCGATATCAGCAATCGTCGTGCTGAGCGTTACGTTAGGACTTGCTATATTCAAAAGAATTAAGAAGCGGTCGGCCGTAGGTGCGAGCGGTCAGGGCTTTCGGAAGGATGAAAAGAAGGCTTTGATTCAAGTTGGTCTGGTTGTGGCGTCTTTTCTAGTTGGATATCTCCCGAAATTTGGGTCCCACATCACATGTATGTATACACCCATTAGCATTCGCGTTCTCACTATCGTCACCTTGGCTTACCGTGCTGTGTTGAATCTCACTGAAAGCATAAATCCTGTTCTCTATATACTTGGATCGAGCACCATTTACAAGGCTGCGCGACAAAGTATTATAAGCGTGTTTTCACTCTGGCGTTCTTCACCCCGAAATGGACCTCCGCTAGAGCAGCAAACTCACGAGATACAGAAAAAGCAAAACTCATCGTCGGTGTAAGTTGGTTGATTGCAATCATTGCATTGATACCGTTGGCGGCATGGAATCTCCAATTACAGACGTCAAGCCAGACCTAGTTTTAGGGTGTGTTTATTCAAATCCACGGGGGCGCTGAAAATGCGTATATTCAATTATTCATGCACGAGGATATTGTTGGGTTTAATCTCATATCGATGTCAGTCAGTAGTCCTAATGGTCGTGTTGTGTGATGCGATAGGTATCTCGATGTTGAAAAGAAATGACCAAAAGCAGTCGGTTCAAGTTGCTCTTGCGTCCTTTCTAGTTGGGTATCTCCCGAAATCTAAGCATCGCATGCGTTACATGTTAGGTCCCACGAGCTAGCTATTCTTGTCATACCGTGGTTTGCTGAATTTCACTGAAAGCATCAATTCTATTCTCTACGTCGTTGAATCGAGCGCCATTTCCAAGACTGCCCGACAGTATATTGATCGTGGACCACTCTGCCGTTCTATTGAACCTTTACAAGAGTTGCAAACTCAAGAAGAAAATTCTCACAAAGCACAACAAGAGGAAGCCGTGGGGATAGCCTGCTCTTAGATGTGACAGTTTCAGTTGCATGATTATTTTCCGACTATATGTGTTCATAATAATATTATGGGGGCCTGATGTCAATATAATGATGATGATGGCATGATTAGATGACGGAAGTGTATAATAGGCTAAAATTTGGCATTAATTTTCAGCCGAAATTGACGGTTTAGTTATCACATAATACTTTCAACTGTTACCCATAACCTATACTCTAGGTAGGCCATATATTTTACCTGTCGATATGAGGGCATACCACGCCTTCTCAATTGGAACGTGATGTCACGAAATTCGAGTTCTGTTCAGCTCCCAATTAACAAGTCAAGATATTGACATTGGAAGAAGCTGTTTTGTAGTTCATTTAGGAAACAGATAAAAATACCATTGTTATATTCTACTGTATGGGTTTGTGTGCGTTGTGATGTACCTTTATGGTGAGTAATAAATAAACTGACTCAAGCTCAGCAATTCTCGATTCCTGTTACACCGCGGCAGCTAGAAGTTATTTTTCCTTAGCTTAGGCCTTTGAATGCAAGCTTCGCGCAAGGATATGTACACAAAATCATTGTTAAGTGTGAATTATGTCATTACCTCCCCAGCCCAGACACGATTCAACCATTTTCTAATCTAAGATTCAACCGTAACTACTCGTGGCCCATGATTTTCACCGTGCTCGCCGTGCTTGTGGTGTGAGAATTCAGACAGCACTAAACGCTAACCATTGTTCCAGCGACCGTCTAGCGGGGAAGATACAATTTGCAATCATCGAAATTAAATCGATTCGACCATCTCACATTTTGATCAATTAACAAATTCGATACGGCGCTTCTACGATGCCACGCCGTAACAACTCGAGTCGTATACGACTTCGGACGCTTTTACCATCGAATGACGTTACCAATCACCCTGAGGTATCTGCTGGCGGCGTCGGAAACGCGGGCACGTGGGATTTAGTGCGCTGACCGCGATTAGAACCCTACTGTCTCATGTCGAATGTGAGAGGATAAGCTAGCTAAGCTATCAAATACTGTACAGAGAATCGTCACAGTACGCCCTCTGGGGCGAATGATCATCGAATTCGAAATTTAGATACCTCAGAGAAAATATCGATACTCTGGATGATGGAGAGGTATGGTCTTTCAAAAAAGTATACGACGGAGACTTATCAACTATCATACTCTATTCATCATATCACACAAGGTAGACCTAGACCAATTCTTTGATTCCAAAATAAATTTGCGCAGTATGGAATATCCGCATTAACATTTCAGTGCGACAGAGCCAGTTTACTTCTGTTATAAGCGATTACTTCTCGCTATCGGTCAGATGCGGACCGTTTACTCCTTGTCTAACAAGCCTTGTGATCTGAGGAATTGGAAAATGTCTTATTATCTCTACGCGGCAAAAGAAGATAACTCGGTAACGACACCTTGTGACGTTAAACTGTCCGTAATCTAATGTATAGGTGATTGAATTACAGCAAGGAGTTCAGACTATTTATGTGGGAGTCTCATCATTTCATCCATATCACACCAGGCTCCATTTCGGAGGTTTTCCTAGTCTATTTCGTAACAGCACAAGTTTTATCTTACACGCAAAGACGAACGATCCAAAGCCAGAAAGCATGGTAAGCTCTCACAAAGAGTGTGAGGCCGATTTTTCAATCGTAGGCGCAAGGTACCGCGCATTTTCGCATATCATATAACTTGGGCATTCGTGCGATATAGTCCATGCACGTTTGTTATTATGTAGTAGTTTGTAAAAATCAACATATCCATGTTTTGTGAGCATTGACGCTATATCTTGGTTCATAGGTGAACGGAACGAGGCGACAGCCTGAAACAGGCGTCACATGTTCTACAGCAACACAAAATGTGATCGCACCAGCGGTTCTCATGTCGCCGGGATTCCCGAAGAAGTATAGACCTCTTCTGGACTGTAAATGGAGAATAAGACTGTCAGATTCCGACATTGATTTAGGTGGGATAATTGGAGTAGCCTATATCATTGCGTATATGCTAAAATCGGGGGAATGATTATACTGGGATCGAGCATAGCTTGAACGCAGCGGACCACGGATTAGAAATTGATGAAGGTACAGATCCATGAGACAATCTTACAGGATAATGTCTCGGCTCGCCATCGCTTCCTGAACCAAAAGACGCGTTTTGTCTGATAGCGCATGAGGATGGTTCGTGCCAACTAGCGGATAACTCAGTATGAAGAAGTTTGCCACAAGGGTACCACTGTCCTAACCATCTGACCATTACATTCGATTTCAGGGATGAAGTTACAAATCACGGTAGAAGAGCTTGAGTTGGAGGACGAATCTGATTATCTCTTAGTATACGATGTCACTCTCGACACTGACATCAATGAACTAAGTCACCGCGACGTTACCAAGCAATACACTGGCAATATGAGAAGCACATCCCTGACAACAGAAAACGCATTTCTCCTACATTTCAAATCAGACTATTCTATTGAGAAAAAAGGATTTAGAATAGTCGCCAGGACATTGAACGATAAATGCGGGGGATTCATACGAAATCACGGCGCAACGGTACAATCACCGAACTTTCCGAAGCCTTACCAACCAGAACTTAAATGCTCGTGGATGATTGAAGCGCCGGTTGGGTTCGGAATTGAAATACAATTTTTGAAATTCGAACTTGCCAACAGTACGAAATGCCAGAAGGATGTTGTTAGGATCGGTGCGTCTGCGAGAAAATCTGAACTCTTCTGCGGCGTCCGAGAAAAACCTCCAATTCGCGACTTCAATGATAGAGTGATATATCTCAACTTTACTACTCGCGAACCAAAATCTAAACACAAGGGATTTGTATTTACCGTACGATTTTGGCCTGTTGGTAACCTTCGTAGAAACGGATCCAAAAAGCAAAAGTGCGGACAGCAAAAGATACCACCCTGGTCCTCTGGAAGTGAGCGATCGACTGAGAGAATAATTGGCGGACTTGAGGCGGTCAGTGGAAGTTGGCCTTGGATGATACATATGCCAGATGTGCAATGCGGCGGGGTTCTACTGAACAAGAGGTGAGGTATAGGCTAATACAAACACACCGCACGCATCAACCTACTACGGGTTCGGAAATGCGGGGAGTTGTTATTAGAGAGGAGACAAAATCGGTAATATATTTATAGATGGGTTTTAACGGCGGCCCATTGCGTGGTCGGTGCGAAATTGGACGATGGTTCTTGGGCGTTAAAAACAGGATACCGGAATTATACGGTTGTTGCTGGTAGACATCACAAGACCACAATCTCTCAAACGGAACAGGTGCTTGGAATTCAAAATATCATTGTACATCCCAAGTAAGCTGCAATCTAACACTTGTTGACTTGTTCAGGGATAGAGTAGGCAGCAGAGTGTTGCCTATGGGGCAGTATCAGACCAACTGGCCCGGCCCACAACAATTCACATTCTGCCCAATCATCAAACCCGCCTATGAACCCAGGTCTTTTTCTTGTCCCAGGCCCACCGGCGTGTTTGTAGGCAGTTTCGGTACATGTCCCAGCTCCCAGCACTGGTGTCAGGTGTCGGAACGGAGCAAGCGACTCCAGTTCTTGTCGACACGCCCGGAATGATGACCATTTCAATTTCCATATATTTTTTATTCAGGTTCGACAGAGTGCAGCTGGGCAATGCTGGAGAAGATAACCCGCAAGGCATTCCGATCAACGACATCGCATTGATACTGCTCAAGCAAAAAGCATCATTCGTGCCCAAAAATGTTGCACCTATATGCTTACCGACCCAGGTGACTGATTTCAACGCTGGTGATCAAATATCAATGTTGGATATTCAGATTGACTTACATCAGATTTACGTCTCACATAGTGGTTTAAAGTTAAGCCATGGCCTACTTTAGTCATAAATGGTTAACCGCTGATTAGAAGTGTCAGATAGAGTGACATATATATAGCTAGTAAGTTACGCGATATGTAAAATGAATTTTTCACAGGACGTGGCAGTTGGCGAGTCGTGCGTGATCGCTGGCTGGGGAGCGAGAGAACTATTAGCTGCATTGTCGTTAGATTACAAAGACACTTTACACTACGCGCATGTCTATGTGATATCCAACAGAGTATGCAATACATATCTAGACCTTCGAGGAAGCGTAACAAGCGAAATGATATGCGCAGGTATGTAAATGAGCTTAATCTACTCTAATCGCGTCATAGGCCTAGATCACAGCGAAGTTGTTTTGCCGTTACGCCCTGATCGGGAGGTTCCGGGTTCGATTCCCGACCGAGTCCAATCGAAGACTGCTAAAATTAGAACATTGGATTCGATTTCCTCAGCTCACAAACGCTCGTCCTTCCAGATGTTATATACACACGCTGGCAGTGGCTTGTAATTCGAGCAGTCGACAATCGCGGGTTAAAGCTCTGCTCTTTAACACCAGATTGATTAACGAAGGAACCAAGCTAAAGCCATACCCGGTGGGAAAGATCAAATGACGACCTCGATGTTAGGCTACTCTGAAATGCCTGCGTTGTCTGTTAAACGCATACCGTAGCTAAGAATTGTGTAATTAGTTTCGTAAATTTTAGGTTACGAAGGTGGTGGAGCTGACTCCTGCAGTGGTGATTCTGGCGGCCCACTCATGTGTAAAGGCCCCGACGGCGGCTATCAAGTCCGGGGAATCGTTAGCTGGGGAAGAGGCTGCGGAAAGCGCCACAGGCCAGGAATATACACTCGAGTTTATAGCTTTTACCCGTGGATTTCCAACACCATTCTTAAATAAATTTGATATTATACAGATATGTAGGACACCTAAATATTTAGATAGACCTCACTTCCAACTTGTTACTTGCAATACAATCGTCGTTCAAACATCCGACCACCAACGCCTGAGATTTTAGTGCTTGTGCCTACGGTGAGTTCAGGGAGTATGGCAATTGAATACCGAATCCTATAGCAAGACTTATCCACATCTCTGGCTGACGCCCGGAACGGAAGCATGACTTTTCCTAAACTATCTTGAAGATTGGCCTACTATTCCCACTTTCAACGCATAGACCCTGTCGTCTTTCCAAATAGTGTGGACCAAGCCAACATTTCTTGAGGCAAATATCAACGAAAAAAACAAGTGTATTGCGAACGTAACGAAAAAGAATGCGGCATACTGCGCAGACAGCTGAAGTCGAGCGCAATGGCACACGGTAGATAAATCAAAGGCATACGTTGAATAATGAAGAAGAAAAAGGGGGTATGCAATATAATTGAACAAGACCTGCAACAGGAGACTATATAATTAGTTCTACGTGTGGCGTTACGTTCACAGCTACATATAAGCCTATATTGTTGTCAAGATACACTGGACAGAGCATGAAATAAGTGCTGACATACTTATGCACGCAACTAATGATTGAAGGATGAAGTCATGGTAGTAGGATCAGTATACATTGCAGAATGAAAAGGTAACACTATTTGAAGCAATGGGCGGTCAAGAGGTAACTTATTGTTAGTTTGATAACACCGTCTGTGATCGATCCTCCTGTTCATGGCCTGCATGGTTCGGGGATACAGAATCACATAAAAGTTTGTTAGAAATTTGCGAAGGAGCTTTCTTATCAACTGCGCATCTACCAACGTATAGCAACGCTAGACTGAGAGTAACTATTCCAGCGACCTGAAAAAGAACAATGTTGGCTGCCAATAAGAAATACTGCAGCTTTATTGGGGACTATCCGCAAGAACAGGGCTTGCTAGTACAGCAGATCGTAGTGAAATTTCGCACAGTACTTTTTCATGATTTTGAGAATCAGAATGCTGACACAACTACAGAGTCACTCATGAACCCTTACTGTCTATGTTCATCACTCAGGTCAAGGTCATACGATCTCGTCGATTCAAGGAAATCGTCCACGAAACTTCGGAGTTCAGCTACGCAGCGGGTGACGCAAGACCATTAAACCAAGGCATCCCTGAATCATGGATGGGGATTTTTGATAGCGCTAGTGCTACCATTACCTCACGTAAACCAGTTTCATCGATGGACATTAGACATCCTGATATGGACTAGGTGACGAGGGGGGTCGCAAGGTCTGAAAATCAGTCGCCACCTGGCCGAGATAATTGAATATGAATACGCGTGTTGATAAGTAGTTAAAATGAAATCGTATTTTCGGCGCTTGGCCGTTTGACGTACAGTGCGTCATCGATTCACTGTAATTTTGGTTAACGCAAGTCCAGCCTTACCTTGTAGGCAAACGAAAGTACCAGAAAGGTTGATGATAGCTTGCTATTTTGATACAGTAGACAAGATCCTTTCAAACTACAACTTGTTTTATCCAATACCATGCAAGCGCCGTCGATAACGGCACCGAACAGGATCGGACCTGGTATAGTTCCCAGGGTGCGTATCAAAATCCATTGCACGCCGATCGCTAAGGATCGCTGATGGCCAGGAAAACATCTGAAAATACATGCTTCACTTCTCAGAACAAGCAGAATGAGAGTCGTAACTGAGTTAACGATTAGCCAATTTAGGCGCCTCGCGAAAGAATAGCGTGTTAAAATCAATTGCATAGCGATCGCTTGGGATCGTTAATGGGCAAGAAAACACCTGAAAATAAAGGCATCACGTGCAAGAACATGCCGAATCAAGTTTGTAGTTGAATTGGTCATTACCTGATTGCGTATTATGCGCATGACGTAAGAAGAACGAGGCGCCTACGCCTTCCTGATAAACCAGATATGAAACTAGACACCTATACAATCACAACAAGTCATCTCACCTCAACGAGATGTCAACTCCTGGAACAGTACACAGAAAAGTGCTCAAAATAATAATGAACCAACTAAAAAGCATCAGCGTCTCCCATTTACACACCCGAGAACAAATTCCTGGCTTGGCGTCGCTGTGACCTGCAAATGGAACAGTGCGTGTCATATATGTAACCAAAACGACGTCAAAATAATTGGTGATAGCTGAGGTATAGTGGGCACAGCTGCCAGGAGGAACAGTAATCGATCTTACCCGAAAATTGCCAGCCGCCAAGAACAATAATGCCATAAACGAAGCGTGATATCTCAGAGTTTGGGAGGGCTCAAATTGTCGCAAAGATCAGTCATGGCCTACTTTAGTTACCTAGAGTAGGCCATGGATCAGTTGTGACTTTCAAGGACGACTAGGAAGACCTGTGTTTGACAAAACATCGCTAGAGGCGCAGTGGGCGGATGTTATCCTTACACGAAGCTAGCTAAGTGAACGTGACATGCGCGCTGAAGACTCTTTCATTGCAGGCCTCCTTCAACTTGGCTGATCGCGATTAATTATTCTCATGCAGACAGTTCAATTACGAAGCAAATGTGTGTGGGCATGTTGTTTATTATGCAAAACTTGAGTCATGCTGTCGGTAGACGAGGCATTAGGTGGTACGGCAACCTTTCTTCATGTATTTATTATCGTAAATTTCTGGAACGAAATGAAAGAGTCGCGCACTATATAAACTTGAGAAACCTGGGACAATAAATTGAATGAGTTCTTTACGATTGCCTTTGATCATGCCGATGCCATACGATCTCGTTCCAATGTCTATCAATTTCGCTACAAAATTTTCCACTGCAGTCATATATAAGGATATCGCGACTGGCGTCTTTCTTGGTTTATTACGAGCGCTGAGTTAGCTTGGGAAAATCACACGGCTATAATATGCCCGTTCGCGCTGAGTCCGCAGATGTGTAATAAGCAGTTCCATGATTGTGATTATGTAGTGTAGGTCGGATTAGCGTCCATATCCATGCAGCGAACCGTTGCGCATATCACCTCGCCATTAACCCAAAATGCATTCAAGTATAATCCACAGTTTATATAAAATTGTTTACGATGTCGTGCGCACGAAGATATAATGCGAATCCGTCGAGTAGAGTATATTCGGCGCTTGAAACCCGATGCCTTACCCACGAACACATTATAGCCCTAAGTGCAATGTTGGGTTTTCAGAAGTTGTAATGCATAGCGAAGAAATAGGCGACTCATGAAGTACGGCGGTTGTAAAATGCCGTCTTTAAATGATGACGTTATACCGGTTACCCACTTACGAGTTACGATAGCTGGAAATGCACTCCCCGTCGAAAGTGGAAACGGAAACCGAATGATGAGGGACATATTTTAGGAATCCGCAAATTTCTTACATTGTCTTTCACTTTCCTTCTATCGACAAAGCCATCTCAGCAACTTAACGTCGAAACAATATCCCAGCTAGCACATTTGTCCTCAGGCAACTACGACACCCGGATAAAATTGCCGTGACCGCATTTATTATATCAAATTTGCGACGCTACGCGGTCTAATAATTTCATATTCCAAATTCGCGCTGCGATTCATCTTAATCGTAGCAATCGATCAGGTATGAAAGATGGTAACAGCATGATGGGCTTATTCTCACATCTCAATGTTTGCTGTTACGCCAATAAACAACCACTCAAGTCTGTTCCATCAAGTCGTCATCACAGTGGCGTGTACGTATAACCGACACTACTACAGTTTAATAGTAGTCGTCTATTGGACTTTGTTGTTGTTTCAATATATGGCCTTTTCTACTACCTAGGTCTTGTACGCCAAGCCTAGGTCATACTTGTAGTGCACCATGGTGATATAGATTTTTCCGGTTCATAGCCTGGATCATCAGTACCATTTCACAACAGCAACTTTCCGAAATTGCCTGCAATGCCAAGCAGAGTAGGGTACGGATGGTAATTTTAAACCTCCGGTTTCACTGAGCGTTCAATTACGTTGAACCAAAGATACATTATATATCAAGGCGTCGGATTTAACCGCGACGACCAGCGAAATCAGATCCACTGTGCTTCTCGCTTGAGCTCAATTCGCATACAATGAAACGAAGGGGGCATTTGGGCATATGGACGTGTACTTGATCATTGATTGAAAAATTTCTACGCACACATACATCCAAAACGACATCGCCTCATATTTCCCTTGAGACGCAGCTGGAAACCATTCCTACAGTACTTACAACCACAGTAAGTGATAATCTCATAAGCGGCACGGCCTATTTAGCCAAGCATACACACGATCAATAAAAACGTGGATGCAACCAAATATGATGTTGTTTACTGCCATTGGCTAAAAGTTACAGGTAGATTGCCTCCACAAGAATAAAGTCATATTGTTTGTGAGTCAAACTTGATTGAAATGTCAAGACGCACTTCACGAGCTGTATAGTGTGATTGCAAAATAAATAAAACACTTTCCCAGCCATTTGTAGCCTAAACGCTAACGTTGCTTACATCAGTGCTCAGTGACTTGCATCACATGTAAGGGGACACAGGATGCAACGCTTTAAATACCACATCAATACATAACCCGGCGAGTCGTCGCTATTGCCTGAACGACTTGTTGACGTACTGCACTTTGTGTTCATTACGTAAGTAGCCCAGGAATTGCAATATCTGCGACGCAACAACGCATTCAACCACGTGAGGTTAATATGGCTCTACATTCATGATGGGCGTTCGGTACGTTATTATCACAAACGCTGTTCGGTGTTCACCGTTCATAAGCGAATCGGCGATAATTTTGGCACTTGATATAATCAAGACGCTAACCCGATTACAAATAGATCCGCGGAGGCATAACAAGCAAGGAACGGCTAGCTTGAAGGAATGTCAGCGTAATCCGCCGCACGCGACCAGTCTGCTGCTAAATGTATAAGCGCACGGCTTTCTAAACTTTCGGCATCTTCGACAGGGTTGCTGCAGCAGATCACAATTAATTAACGATGGTTATGGTATAAGCATAAGACATAAAGGTGTGGCGTATCCTATCCCTTTTTAATATCGTTACGGGAATAAGGTCACGCAAAAGACCTTGTTGTCACATTAGCATCCTAAGGCTAAAAACATATGATACAATTTGGTTCACTAATAGGGTCAAATGTCATAAAAATCGAACGAGCAGACGATCGATATCCCGCGAACGAACAGCAACAGCGATCGCTCACCGTCTCATTAGCCTATTATAAGTAACGCCACATAAAAGGCGTACGTGATATCGTACACATCTCACTCACGCCTTTATCTAGATAATTTGCGTTCCGCGATAACACACAACTATGAAAATAAGCGGCAGTTTTACAATAGGATAGAACCATTCAACTGTCAAAAGAAATCAGATAGCGCACTGACCTGAGGTAAGGCAAGTACAATGGCTGTACATATTCCGTGAGCTATTATAAAGCGAGCAGCCCGCATAGCATGGGGAATAATAAGTGATCAGATCATCTCCACAAACTGGATTGAAAGTCAAGTCTCGGTTACAGCTACAGTTCCTATTACAGGAATCCAACACAGTTAAGTTGTTGAGATGAGAGTTTTCAAGGCTGTAACAAACATGGTAAAATCTTAAACCGATGAAATAGTTGAATTCGAATGTCTTGCAATTCTACAACAGCCTACAAAGCTTCAACCCCAGAGCACGAAATCTGTGAAGTTATAAAATCACAATCTCATAGTCAGGACCTGTTAGCCTCGTGCTCCAGGATCAAGTGCACATGTAATACTGCAGACACAGGCAATTCGCAGCTATGTCGACCCTTTTTATAATTTATGTGCACAGTACAAGTACATAACATGTAATAGGTGTTTAAGTGACTGAAAGGTATCATATAATAATTCCTAGAAATATAAAATATGCATGTAACACATTGAAACATACTTGAGATGGGGATAAGGCACAGAAATCCCGGCTAAATCTGGATCTTCACAGTCAAGTATCAGTACAAAATGAGCGAGCAAGCTAACCGCACTCACTGCTATACACATTTTGAGAGCACTTTTATGGCTCATCTTCAATCCTACCAT
The DNA here is from genome assembly GCA_030412335.1 of Botrylloides violaceus. Lineage (NCBI taxonomy): Eukaryota > Metazoa > Chordata > Ascidiacea > Stolidobranchia > Styelidae > Botrylloides > Botrylloides violaceus. Next base: position 1,346,103 of record JASFYC010000529.1, on the reverse strand, counting down.
TAAAAATGCCCCAATTAGCATACCACTCGCACCGGCAGGAATACAAACGTAACCTTGAAAACAAAGTTCAAATTGTAGTCTCCAGAGCAACGAAACAAGATTTTAAAATCGCAGTTACCGAATAAATTCGCTGCATCCGCGGCTGACTTTCCGAATTGAGATTCGATGAATTTTGGACCGAATGTAGAAAAACCAGACACTAAAGTACTGAATATTGCTGCAGACAAGCTTAGGAACATAAATGCTTTGTTGGACACAACTTGTATGAGGTCGCTGTAACAAAAGAAGCTTCTAAAATAACACACAACTTGGCAAAATCTACCTATGTACTACATCTTGTGTACCATATCACATCGATTGTTCACAATTGAGTAACAAGCCTTAGGTCACCTTATTCTCGTAAGAGCTTTTGACCGGCATGGACAGAACCGAGTCGCCAGCGATTCGAGTCAGGATAACTCTGTAACATGCATGGAAACAGTTAGAAGTAAAAAGACAAACCTGCAAAAGTTTTTCATTGCCTGGCTTGAGGCAGAAGTGGCACGCGAGGCGAATGTTTCAATGCTGACTCTTCCTTCAGCATTCGACCATGATGGACCCACATCATAATCTGATCGAATAAATGAAAGTGGCTCATAACACGTCCAGATAAACCATGTATATACAGTATTACACAGAAACAGCAGCGGCAGGCAAAGCTAAAACTGACTAGAAAAATGAGTCGCTTACCAATGCTATGATGCTTCTTTATACCATCATTTTTCGGTATCATCTCTTGCATAGTGATGGAGTGCTCCACTTTGTGTTTTTTCCGCACATAGCACAGACACCCCCCACGGATAGGCTTTTCTAGCTTGCTGGGATAACCAAACAGTGGAATACATAGCAAAAATGTTAACACCCCTGTGATGAGAAATCCAATCCACCATGCACCCACCCACATAGGGCTTTCAGGGTTTATATCAGACGGCCTGAAAGAAATCACACTACAACTTGACAACTGCATCCAAAAATCATAAAGTCATAACCCAGAATAAGATTATCTAGATATATATATATAATTATATATATAACCGAATTTGAAATTTTCCAGAGCCGGTAACCCACAGGAGTCAAGATAAAATATATACCAGTATATTAGATCGGATCTATGATGTGACAGCAGTGTGAAATAAGATTATACAGTATAATCAAGAAATCCAATAAAGCAACATCAGTAACATATATTAGTGAATTCATATATAATATATATATATAATAATTTTTTATATAATTGACTGCAGACATAGTAGGCCTATTGTTGCAGCATTCCTTTAGTCAGAGCAACCAATAGTAGCCTATGTTATATTATTGTTTAACCGTTGTGACTCGTGTATGGTACATAAATATGTTGATAGTTGCACTAGGTGTCTCCAAACTCTCCACTCTCCCAATCTGTCTGTCAGTTACAGCTTGAGGGAGCATACACTCCTGAAAATTTTAGGTCATAAAACAAACACAAAAATAATTTCTATTCCTTTACCATTATATACACCACTTGGAATTAAAATAGCTCCTACCATCCCACATACCTATACATACCAGCAAAGCCATTCTGGAACTCGTAAGAGGATTGATAGGGATACAGTATATGTATTTTCTCTCAAATGGGGTGGCACTGGCTAAGACGAATCTGTGCCATACCATACCATCCCACTATACTTGCATAATATGGTATATACCTCCGAAATGACCGGCACTGGCTTAGTGTTAATAAATACGACAGAATTTCCCTCTTTGTGTATTGAAAAAGTATCAAAACCAATTGTCGAGTTATATTTTGGGTGCAATGATCGACATAACTTAGGGACATCCGTCTCTATGCATTCTGTCTTATCACACCTGGTCTGTTATTACAAGGAAATACTGTACTTGATCGCATATCATTCATTGATGTAATCTGGAGATGGCACTGTGTCAATTAGATGTCAAAAATCCAAGGGTCCTGTTGTTAATGACAACATGAAATCTATAACTACATCTACCAAATGTGCAGTTTCCCAAATATAGGCCTTCGGGATTGCGACATCTAGGCAAGTGTGAAAGTGCATTTACTTTAAAAGTTAATAAACCACAACATTGCGGTTTTGGAAATATTGAAAGTTTACGGCAAGTTATTTTTGGTCGCACCGGTATATGGAGACAGTTGCTTTTTCAAGAGGTTGAGTAAGGCATAATAACAGCAATAGATACTAAGCGTGCCTTCACATAAACAAGCTACACAGTGGCACACACAAATAACGAAATAAGTGACTTCCGATTTGAAAGGTTGTAGCGAAACTGCACAAAGTATCAACGACATTTTGCAACACACGGGAACCAACACAGATTAGAACAACTTACGGTTCGTTCACATTTGTGTAAATAGTCAGTAGCTTTCCTCCCAAAATAAACCCTATAGCTGGTCCAATTAAGGCACCAAGATAAAATATACCTGCAAGCATCGTTAGGATCATTACAGTAAATCAAAAATGAAATTAATGAAAATTACATACCAATATGTATTGGGTAGACCTTTTGGCTGACGCTTTCGTCGATCATAGTAACAGCTAAAATACTGAGAGGCGAGCTACCAATGCCAAGAACGAATTGTCCCAAGATGAACACGAATTTCATGTGATGAAACGTGGTCGGGTTGACAGATTGGTCGGAGCAATGATCTAAAAAGTCACTTAAAGCTTCAGATCAAATTACTTTAACATTTCGTTCCATTTACAATTCAGATCCATGGCAATGATCGTAATCCCCATGAGAGAATGATATCAATTCGCATGTCTCTGTCATGTGGCATAATTGATTTCGTGGAGTTAAAACTAAAATCTCGACTGTAAGATCTGTTTGGACATATATGTGCATAAGCAACCTTAATTAAAACAAGATCTCAGTTTTCAATCATTCATTATTAAATGGGCTTTGTTCGAATGGGATTGAGTAGAATTAAAACTTACAAGAAGATTACTGCCGGGGCAAATTATAAGCCTGTATAAGTACTTCAATCTCATTTCTGACATATTCATCGATATCATAGGTTATATATATATATATAATCCACCTGTCATTATGCTGAAGAATGTTTTGACGACAATTGTAATAAAGAATACTTCCGGTAATTCTAACAACAGGTAGTAAATAATAAATCCATAGTACAATAGATACTAACCATGCGGTGCAATATTTGTAAGATTTCCAAGGCAAAGGCCCGGTTTATCATCAACACTGGGCAGTTTATATTGATATGGTCCAATGATAAAATTGGGTAAGGCAAGAATGATGGTGCCGACCGCTATTAAAAACACACCGACACTGATCCATCGAGGTTTGTGTCCTCGGCCACCTGAAAAATTATGGGACAATCAGTCTCAATTAAGCAACGGGCAGTGAACATTTTTCTGTAGAATATATCAATCAGTCATTGCTTGCAGAGTAAGAGAATGTGGAAAGCCTGAAGAGAAGCCCTTCGGGATTTCAAGAATTTATCTTAAACCCAAATCCATCATTGTACAACTCTGCACATTCTGTAAAGCATAAGATTGAATGATAGATGTTTCAACAGGGCATCATGCTTGTCTGAAATAAGACATTGACTAATTAATTACTGAATCTTGATCAGGGGAATTTGTCAGCAGATTGATGAATTGTTCAATAAGATCAACGACGACCTGCCACTGGTGCCACAAGAATGGTTACACTATTTGCAATAGAATATCGGTAAGCTGCCGGCAGCGGCACCATACTTGAAAAAAAGACCAACCGGTACCTAATTACACATATAAAATTGAGGTGTCAAGATATTATGTTCATTCAACCCCATAGTTACAGTACAGCTAAGAAAACTTGGCCAAGTAAACTGGTCATACGGTTAATTGTTATAAATGGTCGTAATTCTGGTGTGGAATGGAATCTAATAGCAATCTCATTCCAATCCTAACGACTTGTTGGCTGATGTTGTTATTTTGCAGTCAATGACAAATAAATAACACATTAGTGTCAATTACAATTCTCTCAGACAATGTGAGGCGGTTATATTCTAGTAAGGAGGCGATTTTCAGTTTGCACATTTCATCATCACGCATGACTGTTCTATATGCTGCTCTTGTAATTGCCTAGAGGAGTAGCAATGCAATTAAATTGACTAGCATGTTTTTACATTTTTAGGAAATGACTTGGAAATAACTCATCAGCCTGGGATAAGTAAAGAATGTTGCCAATATGCTATGCCTGGCCACTTTTAGCATCATTATGTCACATAATAAATAAACTTATAGAATACCATTGAAAAAAAAACACAAAAGTTAACTAGGCCTGACAAATACACCAACGAATAGTTCAAAAATACGACTACGAGCCGTTTATGAGAATTGTCTTGTCGGAATCCTGACGGTTGGACCAGTTTGTGCATTTGTGGCATGGAATTGTAGAGATAGGCTAAGCATCGTTTTTACACCGCGACCAGAAGAAACAAAAGTATAAGCAGAAGTAGGACCGGCCCGGTGCGTAATCAATGGATAACTTCTACCTATTTGTACTATGACCGTATTAACAATTTCACCGAGTTCAATGAGCAGAGAGGAAATGACGAATAGGCTTATCCGCTTAGACTAATAATAGTGAGAGGATATCCTCAAAATATATTCAGCTTTCAGTTTGATGAATATGCAAACTCAATCAAATTACGACATTTATATGGCTATCTATTCCTAGGCACGGGCAAAGTTCTTGACGGGAGCCGCTACTGTTTATTCAAGTAGGCTTATCTTGAGCCGGAATTAGATAGGGAAGCAAAACTTCAAATTTATATGACATATATACTGTATGTCTGCATATAACGGTACAAAGTATACCACAAACTCACAAATAGATTTACAAGCTTTGCATACAAGTAAAAACTGATTGTCCTCCATCGGCTTGACTGTTTGTATATATACATTCATTAGTGTGTACAAATCAATACCGGTAGTGATTATCTATTTATCTTAGGCAAATATATAAGATTGTCAATATACAATGAACCTAAATTATCCTGAAATGTGTTCACACCTGCCATATATTAGCTAATCCCTTGTTATAATCATTGGCCTACTAACGACATTATGCTATACAAATGATTTTGCAATATTGAGTACAGGTAGGCCAACTGTTCACTGTTTATAACATATATATATTTCAATGCCTGCAGTTGCTTGCTACCACACATGGATTCACATCAGCCATATATTAGCTAATCCCTTGTCATAATAATACTAACGACCTTATGCTATACATGTGATTTTGCAATATTGAGTACTGTTCACTGTTTATAACATACCGGTCTCTTTCAATGTCTGCCATGCTTGTTGATAACACACTCACATTGCTATAAAAAAATTGACAACACTACAATGAGCAAAACAAAACTTACCAATATAGCTCATTGGTAAAAGGCACAGGCATCCAGCAATGTCATAACTACTGATTATGATTCCTGATTCCCAGCTTAACAATTGGAAATGGCGTTCGATCGATGTGACATTTACCTAATATATATAAAAAAAATGCGTCATACATAAAATTTTGTTACGTGTGTAAGTCTATAACAAATCATTTATATCGTACCTTCACCAGTCCATTCACAATAATTCCATGGATGACATTTGATATCGTAACAAATATCAAAAAAGATTTAGCATTATTCAGTAGAGGCTGCAAAATCGCTGGAGTGAAGCAGCCCCATCCGTATTTATTGCTTTTAACACGAGAGGACTGTAACTCTAATGGCAATTCGACAGCACCATTTATAGAATCAGAGAGTCCGCTATCACCGATGAATGTGCTACCACTGGACGACTTAGATAGTTCTACCTCAGTGCCATCATCCAAGACATAAGCAGTATCGTTAACTTCTTCCTCGGTTTGAATTACAATATCCGAAGAGTTAGGTTGGGTCGAGATATCCATGTGCGATTCAGATTGAGCAGTACTTTTATGGTGGACATTTCAGCAAAATGCAATAAAGAGTATGGTAGGGTAGAACTAACATGCTTTGCAATTCTAAATCACCCAAAGAATGCAATCAAACAAAGATTGGAAAGTACAATACTATAGGCTCAGCATGCTCCTAGAATTGTGCAGTAGGCCTCGACTAGAGTTAAATTCTGATTCTGGGCTGGGTATTGCGTTCAACGGTTCATGACCATACCAATTTCCAGTGTTTTGACCCATGGATGCAGTTTGGTGAAGTTCCAGGAGATTCACTAAACCCATCATTGGCTGTATTCTGTTTACCATATGTATATATTATGTTCATCCACGCACTGCAGATTGTAGAAGGATGCTGGTTGCATGGATGGTTACAGTCATACAACTCAAAGGTCTCACTTCTATTGTCTGTATTGTCTTACTCTGTCATGTTCACTTGCTCGTCTTCCGCTCATTTGCCTCAGCTGCAAAAATATAGGTACAGTAGCTATTCCAGTTTAATCGAAATTACTGTCATATTTTGCCTTTTGAAAAATGGGTTAAATTTACTGGTCGTTTCAGCAACGTTTCCCCACCATACCCCATTGCCTCCCTTGAACACGTCTGCCCGCGCTCCTCCCGCGCTCCAGCCACCACGGCGAAAGCGAAGTGAACCAGTGGCCAATGGACAGCCGCGAACACGTCAATTCTCTGTATGTGCACTGAAGCGTAACAAAGAAAACAAAACGTTTTTGACGAAGCCATTGAGGTGACAAGGGAACAGGGCACAGAAAAGTGACTAAAACACCAGGCTAGGCCTGGCCACCATTCACCAATCAAGAATCAGGCAGTCACCAGTCTTGCCTTAGTTGATAGAAATTGAACTTGTTCAACGTTGGAACTCCAAACTTCCAGGAAGACTTGCAAAAATGAAAAGTATTTACATGTGCTCTCTTTTTCCCTTCATTCACCAAAGAGCAAGGATGAGGTACTTTCAGCCACCTTTACTAACGATATTCAGGATACCGGATATTCGCATTGAAGGCCTTGTGAACCGTCAGCTGAGCGTGACGGTGAATAGCCGAGGCGATATATCTCAATGGTGGTTTATTCGATTGGCTTGCTGGCTATGGCCGGAAGTTTGTGATGTGCTGCAAGCGCAAGGAAGCTGGTTTAGTATATTCTTTTAGGGCCTTCGGCAGTGGGCTGGAAAATGGTTACTGTGTTACGTGAGTTGTCGTTTGCCGTGTAGTACTCAGTCATGCAGACAGTGGACTACGGACTGAGTTGGGTTCGTGGTATGAGCTTAGGCCCTTGGAGCTTGCACTGCTTGGACAATGGGGTTGCAAGATCGAGGAGCAATGGTGATGCTTGAAAATTATACTTTACAAAATTTTCCTTGCGTAAAACTCGATGACTTCAAATTGTAACAGTAGATAGCCAAAAGATTTGGGTCTAAGGTAAAAAGAGGAGACGTGGGTAATCGCAGGCCAATTCAGTTGCATTATTTTAATGGATGGATAAGATAAGAAATTCTGCTTGATGCTGAGCCAAGATCGTTGTTTAATCACCGTTGTTGTTTTTATAAATCTGGACCACAAACCCCAAGGAAATAGGTTGTACTGCAACTTTCAAATCTGTGGATAGATTAACTAATTTCTCCTATATGGCAAAGAAAACAAACAAACGTGCTGCACTTGTTGGACTGAGTACAGAAGATATTCGCTCCAAGTATGAATTCAGAAATTTACTTGGCACGTACGTTGAAAGGTAATTTTGCCTGTGTTTTTTTCGCTAATGTATTGAGGCTTGTTTTATAGCGGCGCGTTCTCAAAAGTATATCTTGGAGAGAATAAAGAAACAAAAGACATGGTAGCAATCAAATGCATATTTACAAAAACTCTAAAAGGAAAGACACAGTCACTTTCAAATGAAATCAGTGTTTTGAGAAAGTGAGTGAGCTTTGGAATATTGTTGATATGTGAATAATTTAAGGGCAATGTTAGTAGGGCTTCCGCTGCTGATAAATACTGCTAACTAGCATGAAAAACTATTATACCACGCTATATCATAGAAGCAGATATATATAAGTCTGCCTAAAGGAAAGATCCGGGCCATCCAATTCTTTTCCTATTCTCACTTTCCATTTTATAAATTATATATACGGTACTAAATATCTTTAAATTTAAGTTATTGTCTGACCAAAAGTGAAAGCTAAAATGTTGCATTGATTGTTAAGAAGTCTTCACGGTACGCTAATCCTAGTGTAAAGACCTTGAATATTGTGTGATTGTGACTGCAAGAAGGCGCTTTCAATTATGCAAATGCTTTACTTGACTGCCTATCAATTGTCTAGCTATTTTCCATTACTATATTCTTCTACCAGACAAGCGTAGATGAATGAACTGCTTATATGAAAATACTTTATGGCATTGGTTAGAATATCTGCCACTTGGCTTTACTGAGCAGCGTGTATTGACAACAAAAGGAGTGTTTCTGGTGGGTGCCAGAGCAGTTCTGAAGAATTCACTACTCGCACATAAATGCATGGGTAGACAATGTGCAAATGCAGAGTAGAAGAAGCCGGTTGCGGTAAGACTGCCGGTATTTAAGCCATCTTGCTTCAACTATGTCTGTTTGGCTGACCATATACTATTTTTAAATGACCCCTGATCACCACTACACTACGAAGCCACAATATTCCATAATTTGATTGGTTTGACAGTGATGATGTCTGCTCAGGCAAAACAAGTCTTCTAAATTCTACTCCACACAGATTGCAAAAAGCCCAAAATGATGCTATTATTGTTGAGCCAAGATTGTGTTGCAACCGGTTGGACTATATTACCAAATACAAACCGGCGTGGATTGCGGTAGCATGTCGTACGCTAGACCTGAAATATCAAGTCTCAACGGAAACTAAAATTTGATTTAGACCAAGAATGGTCGGTCATCAATTGCAAACCTGGGTTATGGTACACATTTATTGAATAAAATCGCCATCTGCCCGTATTGACTAAAATTCTTTTAACATCGTTAGATATGGTTGTAATTGAGCATGGTGACACCGGTGACATTCTCGTTAGGCTTTTATAACTGATAGCCTATTTTTTGTGGTAACTTGCTTGGTAGGGTACTTATTCGATAATTTCAATTTTCTAGATTGAAACATCCAAATATAGTACGACTATTGGAGATATTTGACAATGCAACTCAAGTGTGTTTAGTGATGGAACTGTAAGTTGCTGCCTTGCCATAATAATATATTTCGATATTTGACTTTCTAATTTCATTCTCCTTGTCCCTAGGGTCACCGGTGGAGAATTATTTGACAGAATATTGGAAAAGGGTCAATACACTGAAAGAGATGCCAGCGAGGTTGTTCGTCAAATTTTTGACGCGGTTGCTTATCTACATGATGCTGGTATCGTCCATAGAGATTTAAAGGTAACAAGCGTTTCCTTCTTTAAATTTTTATGGATGTGCTATGATTCCTAAAATTAACCGAAATTTGAAGCGTTTTAACCCCACTGTTGATTTAACAAAATTGTCTATACTGGTTACTGTATCCGTGGTTCAGTGAAATTGTCAAGTCTGATGATACTTTATCATGCTTTTGTTGAATAAATCAAGGTACCGGTACCAGTAGCCTATTACGGTAGGCTACATTTCTGTCCAGATGCATTTCAGCAGTTTTGTGTTGAATGATTGATGGGTCCTTGCACTTTTACGCAAATATATATCGATCTCTGATGTATTGTGATTGCATTCTAGCTTGCCTGCACACACAGCATGACAATTCTGACAGATTATATCTCCAGTCCTATCTAAAGAATATTTTATCATACGGTTTGACTCCCATGTGTGGAGATGTTAATGTTAAATCTGACATTTTCTCTGTTGGTGACTATACAAACTCATGTCATAGAATAGCAGGGTTTCTAACGATGATGTAGGCCAATACTTCACCCACTTTTAAACAAAAGCTGCACGATGCTTAGTAGCCCATGTCAGTACTTCATGGGAACAGGAATTGATGATGTTTTATGGTGTAGCCTACCCTAATCGGTTTTCTAAGGTTATGATAATAAGTGTGTACACAGCTTTTCATAAGTTGTAAGCCCAGATGCCAAATTAATCACCAAACCATTATCCTGTACATGAAATAATGCCTATTCAAATCGTAGGCCTAGTATAGTCTTATTCATATTTTGAACGTTTATGCATCATCCTATTCCGGTATGCTACCGTTGTTACCACATGAAGCAGCATATATAAATATTTTGACATTTTGATTGCCTTTGTAATATCAATATTCAAACACAATACTGATTTAGCCTTGCCATCCATAGACTGACTCTTATGCAACGTTGGCTGACTATGGTATATAAATTATCTTTCCTTGGTACAATTTTAAAGAAAATGTTTTGTTCTTGTTATATTTCAGCCAGAAAATTTGCTTTACGCTACCCGCGATGAGGACTCGAAAATAATGCTGAGTGATTTCGGTCTTTCAAAAGTGACAGATGAAGGTGCAACATTGAAAACTGCCTGCGGTACACCAGGCTATGTCGGTATGCATTTTTTTACTAGCTGCTTCAATCTTGTTGCATTGTTACAGAATTTGATATAAACCTGGTATTAGCGACTGTAAGGTACCAATTATCATCTTGTCGGTTGTATTATCTCAATTCTCAGTTGGTTTAGAACGGATGATTTGACAAATCTCCTTGTGAAATATTGAGTGGTTTTCTTATTATAGACACTTGCTTGGTTAAGAGATAGAGTAAGATTAGGGAAGCTGTTTTGTGGCGAGGCTTCACTTACATTGACTTTCTTTGGCAGTTGGCACCCCTTTGTCTATCAACAGTCGGTTATAAAATCTGGCTTGCATGTGGAGGGATATGGGTTATGCTGTACATTCAAATGACTTTATTGAGCTATTGGGAATTGTAACTGATCATAATGACTGATCATATTGATGTATTACTGCAACTGATGGCTGTTACAAGTAATGAGATCAGATACAACCTCATTAAGTGTATTGATTTTTGGTGTAGAGAACATTATGAAAGATGCCAACCTTTCACACATGCTCTGAGTTTTCATTAGTTTTTATTCATCACCTCCACATTAATAGTTCTTTGAATACAATCACTAGAAACTACTGTAAATTCCAACCCAACCTGAAACTGTGATTCAATTCATATAGATTGGTGATGGAAACTCGGCTTGACATAGACATTATGAATTTGAATATCCCAAGTCATGCCAATTTTTAGAGTGTTTTCTCCATAGACCTCGTATTCATTGACTTCAAACATAAATTCCAATACGTTATGATATTTCAGCTCCTGAAGTTTTGATGCAACACCCCTATGGAAAAGCAGTCGATGTTTGGTCAATAGGAGTGATTACTTATATATTGTAAGTTACCGTTACATTTTTAATCCTACTTTAGGCCTAGAAATCGGGCTTTTAACGGTTTGATTCGCCTTGGATATGGATACACTATCCACGTTATGTAGGAACTGTAAAAATTCAAATGCATTCCCTGTTTTCTCTGGTAACTATTGACTACAGGAGTGATGTCTTCACTATGATTATAGCCTGGAGTCAACTTTTGGGTACAATAGAATATTTGAATATCTGAAAGGATTTATTAGCCACTTCTCTTTCAAAACACTCAACAAAGTTATGATTATACGCCCACTGGCCTGGTGATTGTGGATTTTTGAAGTAGACCTAGTGTATTATAATGTCGGCCACACTGCCGATTGAGGTTGTTCCACATACTTTCTGTGTACTTTCTTGACAGCTTTATTGTACTTAAATTAATGTTTTGTCATTGGCTACATAGGCGCTTATTACCGAATAATATATTCCCAGAATTTGAAAATGGTTTTGAAAGACTTCTTTATTAAGTATTAGTTCTTTTGGCACGGACAGACGATACAGAAATGTTGATATGGTAACTGTCTTCATGATTTTTCGCTAACCGTTAGCTAATCGTGACGTTATTTGATATACCGGTAAGTTCTGGCAGTACTGAGGGTATTATGATATTGATAACCGATGACAGGAAGTGAGGTTTTGATAACTGCGTCATGAGCTGATGTTTTCAGGCTCTGCGGATATCCACCGTTTTATGCAGACACTGATCCTGAGCTTTTCGAACAAATTAAGAAAGCGGAATTTGAATTCGAGTCGCCCTACTGGGATGAGATCTCTGAAGCAGGTAGGAATATAGGAAAGCAGCTAACGATGTTGCGAGCTTCGCATACCAAATTTAGATGTGGGCTTTATGGTGCATTTACTGTACTTATGTCATTGTAATACCCCTGGGGAATGTTTGCCTGCCTATGCTCTGTTAACTTTACTAACAAAACGTATGTTGTGTAAACACATATCTCCTCCAGTTGGCGAAAAAGATTGCTTGCTACTTCATGCCAAAGCCTTTCCACTCGAACCTATTAATCATTATGGTATATTGCTCTTTTGTTTTCTCACTTCTAATCGGTCAAGAGGTTGTAGTAAATGACCAAGAAATCTCAGCTTTTGTGTTTATTTTGAGGAGTGTAATCCACCAGCCGCTAGCGCATATTCAGTCACGTTGACCAGGTTGCTTTCTCGTCCGGTTCATTGTGCCAGTGACTGTCAAATCTTATTTGGCTTCTGGCATAGTGGTCAGCCACACTCACACACTGTCATAACAGTCACATGCACAATCGCACACACGGTGAAATAGGGCAAGTAGGGAGGCTGTAGCTGTCAATTCATGGGCCTCTGCTTGGAAATGGTTTAAGATTGGAAATTTATTCAATTCAATGAAGGCTTGCCATCACCCAGATTAGGTTAGGTCAAGTATAAGTCAATATCCAGTAGATATTATGGAAAGCACAACGTATCATTCATTGCTATGGAATAAAATTCTACCATGTAGCAGAATTCTCTATAGAAATCAGCCGTTATACAGTATATACTATTTGTGTAATTACAGCTAAAAGCTTCATAATGAAATTAATGGATAAAGAGCCTGAAAACAGATACACATGCAGGCAGGCGATGCAAGACCCCTGGTAAGAGTGAAGTACATCTGCAACAATTTAAATTTTTGTATTATCATTTGAGAAATATTTATATCTTTGAATATGTTTAATGGCCATGTTATCAACATTGATTTAGTCTAATCAGCTTTTTTGCAAGTTGTCCTATTCATATGAATGCAATGTGAATGATTATCTGGAGTATATAAATGTTCTCAACATCGTGGTGAGTCTGAGCCTAACAGGCTTATTCTGGTTGGCTGAATTAAATTTTGGTCATTTGATAGTGATTGCTAATAGGTTGTTTAGGTGATACTCTGTATGGGTAGATGGAGTTCGAAATTGCACTTGAATTGCAATACAATACGATTCAACACTGGAATTGTATCTACTATGCTGCAATACATTTGTGGTTAAAGTAGTGAAATTGAAACATTAATATTTGTCTAGGATATCTGGCGGGGCTGCTAGCAACAAGGATATCAGTGAAGTCGTCACGACAAACATAAAGAAGAATTTTGCTCGAAGTAAATGGAAGGTACAGACACTTTAACTCGTCATCGGAATTTTGTCTGTTTCATACCCCACCATTTTCTTTCAGCAAGCCTTCCATGTAGCAACTGCCACTGCAAGAATGAGAAAATTGAATCTAGGAATGTCGGCGGATAACAGCTGAAAACGCGACATGACGTTTAGCCAATTCCTGGTGACCACGTTAATGACGTTATATGACCAAGAAAATGTGCTGTTTGGCCAAATAGCCTCAGAAATATTTGTTGTTTCGTCTCAACCCTTTGTGACGATAATGTGTGAGTGGTTTACGATAATCCGTGTACCAAGGAACTTGTCGCTAAATTGTACTAATGCTCATGCCTCCATTATTTGTAGTTTCCATCGTCATATACGAGAGGATTGCATTAAATTTGTTTGCATTATCTTTGTGCACTCTCTTGTGCCTTTTAATCCATCTGTTAGATCATACAAGGCATTCCGTTTCAAGTACAGTTTCCATCTTATCATGCAGACGTCCATGGCTAGTTTTTACTTTGTTCTTGTGGTTTTTGCCAATTTTATCATATAGCATGAGATTGTTTTATATATTTTGCCGTTTATGATAATATCCACGGTTTTGCGTGCGTAAATCAAGCTGATATATTAATAAATGAAATGTGGCTTTGCAAATAGGCAATGATCTCTTTCGATACTAATCTAGAATAAATCATTTTTCAAATATTAGAAAAGCACAAGTAATTATTGTTGATCTTTATTTATTGATTGACAATACCTTATTCATCGATGCTCGTTTGTTGTACTGACTGCCTGTGCCCACGTCCATTCAATAACCATGACTTTATCCATAGTATCAGTACACCGTCAAGTTACGCTTTCGTTTGCATTGTATTTCGATATTAGCTACCTGTTTGCTAAGAAGATTTTAAAATGACTGTATTCATTTTTATCAAGTTGAAATTTATTTGCACTTTGTTACTAGAATAGGATGACTAGATCACAGGGAGCACAATTCCTCGTTGAAAGTTTTCCAACATGGCGTTGTCATACGTTGCCAGTAGCAACGGTTCCTAACGTGCTTTACTTGGCGTGCTTACGGCTTGTTTACAAACTCATATCCAAAATTTGCCGTGTCAGAGCCATTCACTTGTTATGAAGGAAATCATCATTGAAATATTTTTCCTTTTGCCCACGGCTACGTCAATGCTAATTGGTCACCATTATAGCCCTCATCATCTTTCATCAATATGTCTCGCATCAAAGTCTGAAACATTTCACGTGGCTGTCCATCAACGAATGAATCTTATCATGGCGTCTTGTGATGACGATATTTATAATCAAAATATTTCAACTTGATCTGGAAGTATAGCCTACGCCCAAGCCATGACAATTAGAATATTGCTGCAGGCTAAGTAAAATGCGTTCAACGGGAAGTTTCCATGTTCGCCTCTGTCGAGTAGCTGATGCTACCAATTCGCAAAAAATCCCATGAGTAATTCTGGTTGCGGTAACCTACGATGCTGTTGGTTATTGCTTTTGCATGTAGGCTATAGGCCTACTTCCCAAACCACATACCCTCGGCATTGACATTTTCATGTGCTCGTGGCGAATTGAACAACATGATGTAGGAATAGGATGTTGGTTTTTTGCTTCATTTACACAGGCTGTGCAAGCTTCCACATCCTCCGTTTTCATGCCTCCCTAGACGCGAAAGCTTGACTTTGCGTTCTCGTTATCCTATCCTAGAATATGACTGCAGGGGGTATGTCATCTCTAAGCAATAATCACTGTTTCGGTAATAAATTTATCAGTGTGAATGATGTTTGCGACAGGATGGAGTGAAATCGTTCATGTAAGCAGATTTGCACTCAATATAACAAAAAAAATATATGATTTCTGTAACAGGTCATTTGTTATTAGGCAGGCGGCGTGGGATCAGTAGGCATAATTACGAACGTTAGCAAAGAGGGCGCTTTTCTGCTACAGTCAACACATCTTGCCAGTCGGGTGGTTGGAGTCAGATATGTGTATTTGACGAGTTTTTAAGCTTATTCTGGGTCCGTGCGCCCTCCTTCGCCAGCGATAATATTCGATGGTTCAGTGGAAATTTTGACCATTCGCTGAGCGTTAAAGGGATATTTTCCTTCGATATCCTTGGAATCTTTTTAATCCGAAAAACTGCCATTCATCAAATCACATTTACGCCCCCGTATGATGTCGCACTTAACCTAAAACAACTCGTACATTACTCAATCATCAACCTTCAGGTTGCTACGGTTACTGGGAAGCCCCAGCAGCTCACACTAAACTAGTTATCTATACTCACACGCCAAGAGATTTTCTTGTTGTTTCCCATGACTTAAATTGGTATTGTACGTGACCATATTTCTAATACCTTTTATGGATGGCGTAGGACTTGAACCTCTTTACACTGGTGGAGTTGTAAGCTCCCTTCAGGACCAGGTGAATGAAACTACTAAACCGGACATTTCTGAAGATGAGTTGTTCCACAAAGTAGAGAACCATTTGTTGGAAAAAATTTCAAATGGGGATACGGAAGCACCATTTCTGCTCGGGCAGTTTTATTATGAGGAGGTAAGGTTCATTCTTTGTTGTCAAAATGTTCACTGCCCCTCAATTAAGTACGGTACCATATATATATATATTCCTATACCTATATATTGTCACAGTCACATTGAGTAGCCTATGTGTAGCCTACTAATATACAACGACAAACGCAAAAAAAAACGTTCCATTGATTCAGCGAAGGTCTGGATATGTGGGCATTTATATCTAACTTTGGCAGTTATGCAACCCCTTTAGCACCTCTTCACGTGTGGCACTTGATATGTCATTGAAAAATGAATGAACTGTGGACAACCTACTGTGCTTGAGAGTTACAGGTAGGCCTAGTTGAAAATTGATCATAGCTGTGTCTTAGGTAGATTGCCACAACACATGTCGACCTGCCTTATTTTATTAATGTGTATGTTTGATAAATGTCCAGGGTCTTCATGAAAAAGCTGTTGTTCAATTCGAAAGAATAAAGGATGTGGATTATCAAGCTTGCTATCAACTAGGAACAATGTATTTTGATGGTGTTGGCGTATCTCTCAATTATGTACGTGAGCACTGATATAGATTTATATTATACAATTTTTTTTCTGATCACATTATCCAATACAGGAAAAGGGAATGGAGCTGATGATGAAAATTGCTACATCTAAAAGCCGGAAAGCTGGACACCTAATATATGCAGCACAGTTCAATATTGGTCGGGCATATTTTGAGGGATATGGTGTACGACAATCTGATACAGAAGCAGAAAAGTAAGGTCTTTAGTTCATCTATCATCAGTGTATCGTATGACGTTATTATTATGGTTAACTCCAGTGGTAGGCCTAGGCCAAGGCTTATACTGTATGTAGGCATATTAGGCTGGTTAATACTTCAGTCTTGTGTTCATCCAACAAGTCTGCATGTGTAGGTTTATACAATCCTATCTGTGGACAAGGCAGACATGTCCTGTATATTTATTGAAGGTGGTGGCTGATGGCTGCCGATGACGGCAATCCAAAAGCAAGTGTTCTGGCCCAGTCAATTCTTGGGATGTTATACTCCAGACCAGACTTTGTAAACTTGAAAAAATCCTTTTTCTGGCATTCAGAAGCTTGTGGAAATGGCAGCCTGGAATCACAAGGTGTGGGTTTGGTAAAATGTTGTTCTTTTAAATCAATCACACTCCGACATGGAATTAGTGGACTTAACATGAGTAGGCCTACATATGACACATTGGTTTGTACTGTACTATCGTATATGTCAGTGTTTTGGGATTGTTGTTACTCTGCTTCCTTATAAAATAATTGTGTTCTTTTGTGTATTGTTGCACCAAGTAGCCAACATTTATGTAGCCTACTGGTAAACACAGAGTTGACAAATCCTGTTCATGTCATGAAGATGATCCCGGGGATATTTAGTGTTTAGCCTCACCTCTGACTCTTTTGTAATCAGACTATTTGTTCTTAATCTGACAAGGAATTCTTGGCGTCATGTACATGCATGGCATGGGCATCAAGAGGGATGTGGAAAAAGCATTGGAATGTTTGAAGGAAGCTGCCCAGCGTGGGAACGTACATGCACAAGGAAAATTGGTGCAATTATACTATGAACGAAAACTATATACAAAAGCATGTGAATTAGCAAGGCGGTGAGTTGACGTTTTGCATTGTCAAATTATATCAGTCGAAATATTTGATATTGCAAGGATCATTGAAATCTGCAGTTACAGTTATAGAATGCAGAAAAGGGTGTGACCTAATCTTCTTAGTCACTGTACTCAGCCCGCACATGCACACTTATGCATGTGCATATCAGATAAGATAATTAATTAATTTTGGGCTGAACAATGCATTGATGAGTCAAATCAGCTATATCTCTATCAATTTCATATAGCCTGTTGACATGAACCATAAATCTGTGATTAACTTTAATCGCTCTCAGTGAATGACTGATGCCATCTGTGACTGCATGTGGCGATGTAAAATTTTATGATTTCTGTTATGCCTGTTTAATAATATTCTGTTCGTTTTGCAGTGTGGTTGCATATACAGACATTGATAGAATATCACAGGAGACACAGTGTCTGCCCACTTACATCATTAAAGGGATCGTAACGGCTGCAGTGTATTTATCAAGGTGTTTGAAACTCGGAAATGGAGTTAAAAAGGATGAAGAGGAAGCAAAAAAATATTTCAGCATGGTAGGCAATTGCAGGAAAGCCCAAATTTCCAGCAACTCGTCACAGCAGCCTGTAGTGTAGACCTATGATCTATCAGCCATTATACTATCAAGTTATGAA
The DNA here is from genome assembly GCA_030412335.1 of Botrylloides violaceus. Classification (NCBI taxonomy): domain Eukaryota; kingdom Metazoa; phylum Chordata; class Ascidiacea; order Stolidobranchia; family Styelidae; genus Botrylloides; species Botrylloides violaceus. The sequence continues at coordinate 1,327,716 of JASFYC010000529.1, read as the reverse complement.
TTGTGAGCATGCAAAATTTGTGTTGGAACAGACGTGATGCCGATTCAAAACCAATGTATTGCAGAAATATCATTATTGTGCATTATACAAGCATGGATAATGATAATTCTCTGTTATTGGTCATGCTATTGTTTCTAGGCATGTGAAATGGACCCCACCTTAGCACACGAGAGTTTCATGAAGATCACCTATGGACTGCTTTGAAGATAACTTGTTCGGCTGGGAGTCCAATTTCATTAAATTGTTTTTTTAGTTTTAATACATTATGCTATTCTGCGAAGTTGTCGAGGCATGGAGCTGCCTAGTGTATCAGCTACGTATTTTTGCAATTGAGGCGCCATATAGCCACGAAGATTTCTTGTTTGACAAGACAATGTCCTGTTTGCACACGTTACAGATTGATAAGTAATCAAGCTACCTCAATCCACCAAGATAGATGACGGTTGGCCTTCTGTGTTGATTAGTGGGCCTGTCACTTCTAAATAAGTATTTCGTCGGCAAGTCCGGACACTAGACCTTGCGAATGAGGTTTCCACCCCACAGTTATGTTGCACAGGTTCAGTTATTCAATTTCAGAACAGTACTCTTGAGCGTTTTGCCAGTCAGCGTCAGGTGCTTTTCTAACAAATTAGTAAATACTGGATCAGAGTGCTTGTAGTGCCACAAAGCGACATCGGAATATGCTTGCTTTTATTTAGAGTCGTTTTATTACACACATTCACATCGAAAGTACAGCCACATCACTGTAAAAAAGGACTATTAAACCAACCGGTAGTGAGTAACCACTATGGTATTGAACAGGATAGAGTTCTTCGCAACATTGGTAAACCCTGCCATCTCGCTTGAGGACACTAGGATCCAGCTAATATATTGAATTGCTGTGTTAGGTATTCCAGTCTTGCATGCACAGCAGTATATAGAAGCCTACAGTTTCAATGCCAATTGTAATTGGGTCATGATTCAAATGGCTTCATCGACGGACCCCTTTTTTGCGTTACAAAACTGACAACAGGTCGGCCAACGTGCAAATTCATAACTCGTGAGGAAATCGACCAACGTTGATGTTTCACTGTAGACACTATCGATGTCTTCACACAATCACTAAACGTACATGATACATAACAAAACCATTACTTCAAAGCAAGTAACATCCCATGATAACTAAATAGAAACAAACACTTATACGGGATTTGAAGCAAACCAATACGTAAGTTGTTAGCAGACTTGCAAGTCCAAAGAGTCAAGTGAATACAAGATAACCAAAATTTCATTCAAGTCAGGATCAAAGCAAAACAACCGACTCCGACAAATGATCATAGATAATTGGACAGATATCAGTTTCAAAAAGACTATAAAACAGAAAACTAGGCAAGTTAATTTGAAGACAACATGCTAACCGCTGTAGGCCGATACACATGAGGTGTGGTGCGCACAATTGCGACAGTCCAAAAGATCAGACACAATCTCATGCATACCCCCATCTTGGTTAGATTCCTAGACTGCTTTCCTTTCTCAAAAAAGTATTGCACAGGGGCTCATTGAATTGCTCCCGAATTCAGACCCTCACATTCACGGGATGCCTCCATAGGACACATGCGCAAAGGTTAATGTCTATTCTGAAAATGCCGAGTTAAACAGGGGGCTAAATGTGAATGCAAATAAATCATTAAGTAGGGTACATGGTTGTACATCAAGACTCACTTATTACTTGGTTGGCATGGCTTCCAACCAACATTGATTCATCTTGGAAGCGAAAAGCAAATAAAGGACCACAAGACTGAAAAATGAGGAGATGAAACAAAGAAATACATCCTTTCTAGCCGTAACAATGGTGAAAGGTGTGAAAAAGATTTGTTAATGTTCAACAGTAGCGCATTTTGTTTCTAGTAGTCGCTCAACATCACGAGACCTTAGCAACAGGAAGATTTGTCATATCAATCACAGCTACAACAAATATATATCATGAATTCCCTATCGCTGCAGTACAGATGCAACGAAACAATATCCAACTTGGAACGGTTGCTATTACTACAGGAAGATACGGCGACTTGACCACATTACTGCATAAAATGTATACACATTGAAGCTGGATCTAGGACGAGTGTACACTGTGCTAGTGTGCTACGGCCTGTAAGCACATAAATTAAGAATGTATATAATCAGCACACGCAAGTGCCCTATCACATAACGCTATGCATTGCCATATGTACACATCGCCCCAATTCCATTCTGTGTTATGTCCTTTTGTGTGTCAATAATTTTCTCCCTGCGGCAGGTCTCCAGATGACAAACGCGAGGAACGCCCAAAGGAAGCTTAATTCCAAACTTTCAAAAAAGAGTCCCAGGAACCGGTCGCCACAGCCATACCATCGCTTGTTATTCCCAAACAACTAACTCTGTTATCATGTCCAGCCAAAACACCTGAAAGAGAGGAACCGCATTGCATTAGACACTACACCAAGATACCCTAGTCAAGGCATCAAAGAGAGCCAAACTCACCTGCTCTGTCTCCTTTCATTGAGTCCCAAACATTGCAGTTAAAATCGTCATACCCAGCAAGTAGCAAACGGCCACTTTTGCTGAAAGCGACGCTGGTAATACCGCATATAATATTGTCTTGTTGATAGGTTGCTAGCTCTTGATCTGCTCTTATGTCAAAAAGACGGCATGTTGCATCATCGGATCCAGTTCCGAATGCCATATGATTTGGAAAATACTATCAAGAGAGGACATGTTTACTTAGACTATGAAATATCATGATGATAATTTGTCTTACATACCGCGACTGCATTGATATCAGATTCGTGTCCGACAAACGTCTGACAACACATACCATCACGAATATCCCAAAGTTTAGCACTTGCATCGCAAGCACCAGAAATGAAAGTATTGTTGTCGTCTGATACAGACAGCGACATTACGTCACCTGTGTGGCCGGTGTATGCAGTAGTTTGTTGTCCAGTTTCAATATCCCACAAAGCGCTGCAAGGAGGAGGATATTTTCACTTCAGGCTAATCCTATCCTGCAGGCTACTGAAAGCTTTGAAAAAATCCAAGCACTCACCACGACATGTCTCCGGAGCTAGTGACAATTCTAGAATCATCTAAAAATCTACAGCAACTTAAATACCCTGAAAAAGAAGAAAATGATAATTGCTTAGATAAGTCCATTTACTTCAATGAGAACATACCTGTATGTCCAGGAAGCTCACGACTGACTTTCACATTGCCTTCTCTTGTCCTTAGGCTATATATTGAGCAGATATTGTCCAGACCGCCACATGCCACAAAATTTCCCGATGGAGCATAGGCGCATGTCATGACCCAGCTAGATCTCAACGGGATAGCATGGACCTGAATATAAAGAGCAATCAGTGTGTTTCTCACCACACAAAACCTACAGCTATGAAACTATACCACCAGGAAAACCAACTAATAAAGGTTTGACTCAAATGTAGATTCAGTACTTCAGGAAACGGCTCACGTTACCACAGCCTATGATGATTTACGCAGTTGAGCCACGCACAAATATTTACAAGCGTTTGCAACTAAAGAAACACTCGCTGTAAATAGTCGTTACCAAATATACTGTTTGTTAACGATTCGTTTCTATGAGCAACTATCACACATGGGAGCAAAATTGCATGGAATGATGAAAGGCTTAATTTATTTCAAGCATCTCTCAAGGAGTGTCATACCTTATTGGTGGAATAGGAGTCCCAAACGATCAATTTACCATCTTGTGAAGCGCTGACAAGGTTCCTGTAAAATATCAGTAGGTGGCTTAAGTGGAAGATACAGTCATTTGATATAAAAAGAGATTAATGCAAAAGTCGAGTAACTTCAAAGAGAAGGTTGGTCTAAAACATAGAAGTCAAGAAATATAACCATGCTGAGTAAGGATTGTGATTCAATCTATCAAGGTTCCTTCGTACTTCCATTTACTGACAAAGTATATTATAAACCAACCTAGAATCTGATCCCCAATGCATAGCATAGATCTTAGCAAGATGCCCCCGCAGGGTCCTTCGTGTTCTCAGCTGGATCCGTCCAAGACATTCAAGATTTTGAGTGACCTGAAATGTTGAAAATTGCAATTGTTGTTACGCATGGTCTAAAGGTGGATAATATGAATGAAGCAGTAGGCTATTAGCACATCAAAGCCTGAGGAAACTGCTTGGCTAACAACTCCCGTGCCCGTATCACTCTAATCATCTGACAAAACCAGCCGCAACTATGATGGTGATGTCAATCAATTTTCAATGTGAGACATCGTAAGATAAATTTTGAACTACTATGGGCTTATCTTCGAAATGAGGGAATGTAAAATATACACCGCAAGCATTAGCACCTATTAAGAGGGAGGGATATTGATTATTCATATCACATCGCAATATCAGCCCATCCCTACACAAAGATCAATTGCAAATGTTAGACGATAGCTCTTAGTACACCATTGGTAATTTTTATAGAAGACAGACTTGAATATAATTATATATATATATATATATATATATACTGGCATTTACAGTCTCGCACAAAGAGCAACCAGGAGATAGAGAATGCGATTTGATAATGAGGAAAGCTGGCAGACAAATGATAAATATAATATAGGGATGGTACGCCAAAGAATTTAAGCAGGTCACGTATGCAGGCGTTGGGTATGACTATGACATGCCGACACAAGCAACACAAAAGCGATATCCTATATAACTCATGCAATGTGGAATGTGGATCACAAATCGCTTAGGCCTATTAAGCACTGTAAAACTGTACAGCAAGCTCCAGTAGGCCTATAGAACATAAACATATACACCGAGAGTGTTTAGCTCACCTTTGATAGAGTTGTGTCTTGGACTGATTTTCTCTGGGCCTAAAATATGAAAGCACAGCATATTTATGCCTGAAACTCAGCAAAGATAAATATATATATCGCCTTACAGCAATTTCCTTTTTTATCCGCTCAGCCTCTAGCTTTAAATCTTCTAACTTTTGTGAATCATTTGCCATGCTGTCAGCTCAAGAAATACACAGTCACAATGACACGCAAGTCAAACCAGCAATTCCGTCACAGGTGAGTCAAGTTCAAATTACCAACCATAAAAATTATATCATTAGAACAACCCTGTATATTATATACAAAGTAGAATAATTGCATCAAGCACGGTCCAAAAAACTATCCTGTTTAACGTTTTCCCTTTCTCAGCATAAAGTTAACACTACGGAAATTTTGACTAATTGGTGTGATACACCTCATGCATATACTAAACGTATACAACAATCTAGTATATCTACCAGCATATTAAAACCATGTAAGTAGAGAAAACCTTTAAATTATGTATATAAAAATCAACCAGCAATACTTTGTATATTCTAGGAATGGCTGCATGCTGTGTGGTTAAATTGACAAACAACCACAACATCAGACAAGACTTCACACAAAGACTTGTAGATACAGTATAAATATATGGGCTGATATGAACGTTGATGCTGGATTAAACAGCATAAATGCTCATAATATCAGCCCCCTACAATCAGCTTCAAGGGGAAAATATTAACGGAATCCATTCATTACTCTAATTGTTTTGCAACTTTACAGACACTCAGGAATACTGCCGGTATATATATATAATATATATCTTTTACCATCAAACCAATGGAAGCCACCACACTCTGCAAAACCTCAAAACTGTCATTGTGGAGAATTTGTTACAATGCCTATCAATTATCCACCTAAAAATATGCTGAACATGTCATAAAAAACAGCAAGAACTATAATTTATTTATTGTAGCGTAGCAATTCTTGTTTTCTATGGAACATAAAAGATCAGGATTTCGCAGGCAAATTTTAGACGACACTTAGGTCATGGAACATTCAGCGCGACAATGCATCGCAGAGAGAAACACAGGATAGAATTTTAACGCTACGGGAGCATTACACTATTTCAATAACACACACTGTGCAGGTGGTGTGCATACTTGTGCTAAGCACTAGGCAAGCACTAGGTTAGACTGGTCGATTTCTTCCATAGAAAATCCAATTACACATAGTGACATTGGGAATGGTGGCCGACATCCCTCTGAGAATAAAGCAGCTTTATCAAAGTTTGTTCTTTTGGAAAAGACTAGTGGCAAAGCCATAAGCCATTGCCTATTATGATCGAAAATTATTAGCTACTGAACCAAGTATATTATACCGGTAGCATCAGTGAAAAAAAAAAAAACAGCAATGACCAGTTTAGCTGGCAAGGGGTTTCGATAGTATATTGGGTTCATCTCTACAGTCAATAAAACATTCACTAGGCGTCTCATTCATCATGGTTCCACACAATCATGTACAAAAGGTTCAAAAAGGCTATTTCGAGCAGTTAACAACAATCCAGAAAGCTATGCTGCAACATTTTGCAATTCCGAACCAATTCGAAAAGTAAATGGTGATGTGGTTAAGCCTACCATTCAACTGTTATCATCAAACTAAACAAGGTATATAATATATATAAATTACAATCCAGGGATGACAAACCTCATAACTGCTTTTACTAAGAGGCCTTTGCACCAATCTTTCCAAAAACGTGGGCCTACACATTATAAGGATTCGTTAAGCAGCACATGGTGAAGGACTGAAGGTGAACCATGAGAGAATGCGCTGGTGAATGTTCAAACATAAAAGACCAACCTTATAGCATAGCCTACCTCACAATTTTCTACTGCACTCCATTGATTTTAGCCACCCACCATTGGCCAAAACTATGTTCATGAAAATAGTTTCTCCAGAGCTAATGTGTCACTATAGTCATTATGCAATACTTCGGAAACTACTGGATTTATACCAAGACATTAGATTCATTCCATATCTATCCCGCAGACATGACGACAGGTATCTAGGGAAAACCTCAAGAGACGGTGTAGAAGGGGTATATAACACTAAAGACGGGTATGGTGAAAGCTGAAAGATAGAGACGGCATCACCTCGCCAGACCTCACCCAACACAGCCATGACACGCCTTCTCTATCATAGGAAATCCTTGGTAGGCCTATAGTTGTCTTATGTGATATCTGCTGGATGCCTGGAATCTTTTTTCTGATAAGCTTGTCTGCAGTACAGTACATGCAGTATTTGTAATAACTTAGTATATCTAATAGAATTCCAGAATATTTCTTGCCGAGCTCCAAAATCATTTGCTTCACGACCTTGCCCCACTACCTGCCAGAAATCCTTGTCTATGATTTCAGCTAGGCCTAAGCCCATAAGTCCACAAGGTCTACGATCTAGTTTTACAAATTCCACATCTGTTTGAGAACTTGCAACACAGCAGGAAGACATCCAATCTCCTCATGCTACAACATACTTGCTGGACAGAACGGGAAACACACAAAGCTAAATAAAATACAGGATAATGAGAGGATAAACAGGCAGGGCAAACAGCAAGATGGTATGCACAGGCAATACGATCAGGGGTGGGGGTGGCAGACGTTCGGCTACTCTGGCAGAGCTACACCTTCAGCCTTCACCTTATCAGTATAACTCCTATATAATTATATATATATATCTAATATACTTGCTGGGAGTTACTTGGCAAAAGTTATGGTTAAAATCATGGCAACAGCCGTATTGCCAGGACGATATAAGCTGTGTGGAGCGGAGCAACCAGAAAACCAACCCCTTCAGAGTTCTGGCGATCACTGGTTCTGCCGTTCAACAAGACTTTACAATCATCTCTCGCTCTGCTTTTGTATTTTAGTCATCCTGCATTCAAAAGTTACTCAACCAAAAGGGCGGGGTATATATATGAGGTGTGCATAATGCAATCGGCACATTTGCAAATCTGTATAATTGGCATGGTTGAACATTCAAGGCGAGGTTGTTACCTCTCTAAACTCTTGAGGTGCTTCAGGCACAGAACGATTTCAACACACACTGACATCCGTGCAAGTCCTATATTAGCATGTAGTGGTGCCACATGGAAGATCCACATTCGAATACAGGTACTGGTATAGGGTTACTATTGTGTGTGCTCAGCGGCAGTATGGCATTGTGGCCACTGGCAATGTCAGAAAAAACACCTGCGGTTAAGTCAGGATCGGGTGATAAGAGACAAACACAGTATCGACATGCTTATTCAAATGGGTGTAGTGACACCAATATTTCAGACACAAAAATATTGCCCCTTCAGTCCAAGAACTTTATGGCGCAACATCATGCACGTTGTCCTCAGTCACACAACTCATCAATAAATGGTACAGCTAGTATGCAAACATGACAACTATGCAAACATTGAAACTAAAGCAGGACACTGTTACATGACATCCTATTCAGGCAAAAATCAAAACCTTAGTCTGCAAACTGTATATTTATAAAACGCTATCCCCATATAGGTGTAGACACCAATCAAGGTGTAAGTACAATGCGGACTGAACTAACACGAGCTATATACAACGGCCAATACTACCCATGCCCCAAAATATTAAAGTTGAAACAACAGACACGCGATTGATAGGCAGTTGCCTTACCGATACGATTGCTGGGCGGGTACCGTACATGCTGTTTATATGTTCAATTCAGATCGTTCCAGACCCTTTCTTAAACGTAACACCAATCAAAATAGACATCCCAACTGCTATATACATAGTAAAGAGCTAAACACGTACACCTGCCTCAAAACCTTACAAGTATGGGCTAAACGAAATCGACGACCTGCATCACTCCAGCCGCGAGGTTACGCCCATTACGTCTGTGTATACGCCTGATGCCGAAAGTCCCGGATGTCGCCCAGCGAAATCAAATATGTCGATATTCGTTTGTCAAGCTGATTCGCTGTCGTAGATTGCAGATTGCATTATGTTTCTGGTTTTTAGACTTCTGTCGTACAAAACGATCGTGGTAGATCATTCATAAGAAACGTTATACCTTTGATGTCAATTTACACAATTCAAGTACCAAACTTTAGGCATAACCTAAACCTACTGAAACCGCACTACACAAACCAGTAGGCCTAATCTGTACCCTGTCGGGTAGCTATAGGCGGGAAAGGAACACATTGTAGGGAGTGTAAAACAACTTCAAATTTCCATAAGTTTTGCAACCTTCGAAGCATAAAATAACTGTAAAAAGTCCGTTTTGGATTTTGATATGTGCTTCTCATCGGCCGTAACCGTGTGATCGGTTCGTTCGGCTTCGCAAAATCTAGGTTTCCAATTGCCGACTAGCACCCGCATTCCGACCTCCGATCTGGAAGAGTTGGGCTTCTGACCACACGAGACGATTTGCGACTTAATGAATGATTTAGATTATTGTTCTCCACTAGGTAATATCGCTATTCCAGAATTCCTAATCATTTGTTTTCAAGGTAGCCTATAGGCTATAATTTGTGATTTCTGTTTAATGAAAGTAAAAAATGATCGGCCTAGCTGATAGCGACTCAAAGCATATCGCAATATGCTGGTATTGCACTCCTCATTCCGTTGTCAGATTAGACTCGATTAGAGCATCTGTAGCCTGTAGGCCACCATAAGTGAGAAGGGGTGCGATGAGTTTTGTTGAGGTCGGAAGGGAATGTTTCCAGAGTTTTGCAGCCCTTTATCGCCATCAGACGGACCTATTATTATTAAATGATTTAAGTCAGGTTGCACCGAGATGAAACGATTCATTATAAAGCCATAACTACAACGTGCACTAAAGCTAAAACGGATGCTGAGGTATAGTGGTAGGTCAAGGTCCAAGTTTCATTCATCGATTTGGAGCAATCTCTTGTATACATCGAAGCCGATGAAGTCATTGGCCACGAAACTTAGAGATCAAGTAATATCGATTTTTCAATGCCGATTCGATAACAAGCCTACTGCCGCAACCGACTAGAAATTTATTGATATATCAGGACAATCGACCCGGATAATCGTCCGCTATTTATCGAGGCCGATGTTCAATATTAACCTTCTTACTAAGCTGACGACCGAAACTGATTCCGTAAATGCGAAGATAAAACAAGTTTGGCGTTCTCTGCAAACTCATTTATATAGGCCTAGTGACTTGACTAAGTGGTGGTGCATCGCACAGATTGACGCAGAGCTACTGCTATAAACTTGGTAGAATAGACATTTCGAAAGACCTCGAATATTAATCATTTCACGCAGCGAGAAAATGCCACCTTACTTTACCCGCAGGTTTCAAACCTAATCCTACACCCAACAATGACTGTCGGGTCAGAAAAAAAACCCTGAACACGAACTTCTGAGACGGTAGCATAGTGGTATATACTGTACAGGCGTACACATAGATTAAAGTCAACAAAAACTTAAATCAAGTCGAATTGCAATTTGAGTGGGGCTAAAATAACTGTAGTAATGAAGTTAGAAGAATGGCCATTACTGTAACTCCTCTCATCTCATTGGCTGTTTGGTTAGAAGAGCCACGTTAACGCGGAGACATTTTGTGCACTAGTTCCGTTCACGCTGCGGCAGGCACGTCGGTAGGTTCGTGATCAGTGCCTAAAGAGGCTAGTATCGACGACCAAGACGGGAAACGTTGCTAATACAGAAACTGTTTGATTATAACTACGGATGAATTGCTGGTAAATCAGCAGCAGCCCACGTAGGATATTTGCCATAATTCCGAAAGAGTCATACACAAATTAACAAGAGACAGTTCCAACTAAGGGATAAATAGCAGTATTTCAAGTAACACAGAATAAACACAAATGGAAGATTGGTGACCATGACCAACTACAGTAGGCCTACACAAAGTTTCTAAAATAGACAGATTAAACTTTTTCGTAATATGCACATGCGCTAGGTATAAGGTATTTATTGCACAATCAAATCACGGTAAATTTTCAAGTGCTTTATTCCTCCTCTGATATCTCAGCGGTGGCATCTGCAGATTGACGAGATGTCGATGGCGAGGACGGCCCACCGAATATCGATGATGGAGACCAAATAATCGGTGACCTTGATCTTGGTGATTCGCTATTAGGACTAGTCCGTCCGGGCGACATCGCCTGCAAGAACGAAATTGATATACAAAAATAAGTGTGATTCTTAATGGCATGTTACTGCCATTTTACAGCTAGAATATGGAAATTCCGGCTTTAAATGTGGATTCATTATCAGATCTTTTCAACATGATGGCATGGCAGGAAATTTTATAATCTGTGAGGGAGAACTTTATTTTGTCAACCAGGAAAGTATCAAGTACAAGGAACATGAAATCATGGTACCGTATTGACAGGGTGGCTCGACATGACTTTCAAGTCTTCGAGTCGGAGCCACCCTGGTGAGTGACCAGTGAGTTAGTGACCGTATGAATTGGACGATTTCTGTAGGTCTAATACAATAAGAGCAATTGGCTGCGTCAAGGTCTGTCATACAACACCAACCATGCTGTTACAACCTTGTCATATAAACGCTACTATAGCCTACAGACGTAACATGACGACTTCATGAGAAAAGTGACGACTCAACACCAATCTGTCCTTCTCTCATTATAGGCCATATAAATAATTCAGATGGCGTCACCGAGCTTTACTTTGCCTATTTATATAACAACAGTAGGATTAAATAAGAACACAACTATGGATTAGTTCAGTTCATACATGCACAAAAATGATCAGTCAATGAAGACATTGATACCGAGTTTAATACATGAAGACTATAAAGGAGGTATCAGTGCAGAAAGCAATGTAAGATATTCCTATATGGGTAAGCCTTCTAAATAAGATTGTTGTATCAGCACATAATGTAGTTTAGCTGAATTTTTTGGACTTTGTTACTAGTCTGAATGTAAAATTTATGAAACTGTGAATATGAATAATACCCAACAGTGGCTACCAATGGCTCTGCTACATTTCCAAGTAAGGTAAGGTACAGTTGCATACCAAAAAAACATACCACAACTCTTGTGACAAAACAGGAGTACAGGACTAGTAAATTTTACCTCGATCAGATGTTCTTTCACTTGACTCATAGCGCCATACATTTGAGTGAAATTCCTGACCCACTCGTTCGATTTCTCTCGCCACTTTTCGAGCACCTCTTGTCTCCGATCATCCAAGTTATGGACAAATGTCTTGTATTTCTCACCCATGTCCTTCACCTTGGCCTACGAAGAAGAAAAAATATTATTCACAGCCTAAAGTGAGTCAGTGATACCCTAATCTATTTTCAATATCTGATGGGTGAAAACAATTATTACTGTATGCAAGATTTTGCAATTGCAACAATTGATGGGTGGGCATCTTATTTCAAAGCAAGTAAGTTGTCGTAAAAATGACCTCTATTATTTAGGAAATTAGCAAAACGAGGCTTGCATGCCATTTTGCCTGATACTGGATACTATTGCAGTCAAAAACAAAATGAACATTATATATTTGTGATTAAAACAGATATTTAGCATCAAAAGCACTGCACGATTAAAAGGATTACATACGGTACGCACACAGACTAGGTTGGTAGATGCGGCATGAAAAGATGTGGTGTGTCCTGAAAATTCCTCCTTGTCAATGTGTCATTATAATTGCAGTCAAACTGGAGGTGATATGCGATATTACACGATTCTCCAATTTCTAATGCAATTTCACAAGAATTACTTCCACAGTCATCATTACCAATTACCATATCCAATTAATGTCTCATTACAAAAAAAGATTACCCCCAGATGGCAAATTAAGCAATCGATTAATTATTGACATCCATTGATACTAAAATAACTTTAATGAGCTATGAGCCATTGATGGGTAAGATAGGTCGAACTAATGTCCAAAGAAGAATTTGAGTGCCAACCTTGAATCAGTCAAGCAAAAGACAGGTTTGTTTATAAGTGATCTACTCAATCAGGGAATAGGGAATTGTATTTCATGACATGATAGTTATCAAATCCCATCTTTTATTAACTGCTCGACCATGCATCTTTCATGGATTAGGTTGTAAATGGTGAACACAACTGAACGAGATAAACCGTAAACCCTTGCAAATTTGAAGCAATCGACATCGAATTCGGATAGAGCATGAAATGAAATACCGTCTTGAAATTTAAGCGAACCAAACACTTAAATATTTGGCAATGGTAAGTGGCATACTACACCAACCCAATTAGACCAAAAGAAAATTTCTGATACAAAAATTCAAATTGATAAAACCCACAGGAGGTGACGAGGTCGGTGAGTCTAATCCCTCATCAGCGATGTTCATAAATCTGGCTTAAACAGAACTGCCAATCTATAATCTCTAGAGTAGAGCAGATCTTGTCAAGTTGTCAGGTTACCTTTACGTTATCCATTGTGGTTTGTACAGCGATTTTCTTCTCTCTCATGTAACTAACATTTAATTCCTTTGCAGTATATCCTCGATCGAGATTGCGTCGAATGTACATGTCATAATCCTAGGAATAGATTTTGAAAATCACTTATGTAGGTCTATTGCAGAGTATAACTGTGATGTAATCTTGTAGGTAGGCTATATATTAAACAGCAAGTATGCTGGGCCAATGACTTAGTATTAAGTAGTAGTAACAATTAATAATATGATCACCTTCACTATTCTAGCAATAACATCGGATGTAGATATCCCTTCTGTTCTTTGTGTTGCACAAAACATACCAGCATCCTTGATAGGCTTATACACGTCACCACTGGAAGATCCTGAAAATAACCACCGGATTTTAATGCCTTGACCAGTTAAAATGCACAATACTGAAATTTAAACAAAGTTGGGCTTACTATGCTGAAAGAGTAGAACATGTTTGCGTCTACAATCAGTTGGTGATGTACGACTCCATGCTGTAAGGTTGTTCCTACAAGCATTTTAACCGAGGCATGGCATCAGTTGTGTATATATCGTTGAAAAACGCATCATAAAACATGATGTGTGATTGAAGGTGTAATAGATGCTTTTTCATAGGTCAGGTCTCAGCTGTAATAGGTCACTCTTCCTGTTTAGAAGATTACTAGAGTGCTCAAAATTTTAACGTGCATAATTTTTTTGTGGGCAAAACCACTGCTCAGATCAGTGGATGAATCTAGCCAATTGGGATAGGGGTATATATAGTACTGTATATACTGGAGTTATATCATGCTCTCAATAGGAAAAGTTGCAGCTAAGCAAGCACTAGTCTATAAACAAAGGTCTGTTTCAAATATCAAAGTACAAAAGCTGGAGGCCTAACCACCGCTTAGCAGCTTAATAGCCAGTTGGTCGTGAGTAATTATTGGCATAACAAAACACAATTATATGATATTTGGAGAAGACTTTGGTATGAAATAATCCTCTCATAAAGTATGTGAATGCTTAAATAGAGGCTAGGCCGATATAGGCGTCTAATATTTGAAGTACCACTAGATTTAAGACAATACACGGTAAGAACCAGTCATGATGCACTGAATACAGTTTGTCAGGTGATGCAACCAGCTTGGACTTTGCTCTAAGCAATTACAAAACAGCAAGGTTGCTTGAATTGTGTTGTTTGCATCAGTTCAGAAAACCCAATGAAATAAACACATCAGTTAGTCATTGGATCCAATATGGGTTTGAAAGTCGTCTTGAGAAACCGGTTTTGGTAGAGTAGACTACCAGACATTGGCCCACCCAAACTCTTCAATAAAAACATCTGATGAGATATTGCAAATATATATTCAACGAATTATGCATGCCCTAGACTGAAAATGCAGATTAGGAATAAGCAAATAGGTAGTAGTGATCACAACCAATAATTACTACTATTAGAGAAGACTGTCAACAATACAAGCCTACAGTTTTATATACTAGGCCTACTTAATTAAAGGGCCACACCATGACTCATGAGCAAACATCATTCCAAGATTGCGTAAGCTATAATATTCATACCAGTGTACTAACCTTTTGGCATTTACAGAAAATGATGGCCAATTCTATCAATTGCACAAAAAAAATTTGCCTACACCCTACATTAGCATGCTTGTGTTTCTCTTACCAGTGCCGTATGGTAAATCATCGTGAGCTACGAAGTCAATTCTGTGTTTTTCTAAAAAATCGGCGTCCAGACTCCATGGAGCATCCTTCACAACTTCATCGACATATCTGCAATGACGGACTGCTTCATAACGCTCCCATTCAGACATAACAGTCTTTCCTTTCAGGCTAGAATATACAAAAAATACACAGTAGTTACAACTTTAACAAGTTACAAAAACATTACAACGTTTTTACAGTTAGTGATATCGGATTTTGTGTTAATTTAGAAAAATTTCTTATATACAACATGTAGGGCAACATGTAGTTTTCATAAGTAATTAAACAAACAATGAGATTCTATTTATAGTCAAAATAGGCATCTTTCATAGTCTACCCTAGGATGGAATGTTGAAATCGTTGAATTCTTTTTAGGTTGCCTACTGTAGGTGTAGGCTATTTGTTTCACTCATGTTTGGTAATTACAAATTTCTAAAATCTCCTTACCTATGTGTGAGTTCATCGCTGCATACTCCAACGATGAGGTATGTATTTGGAAAAAGGCTTTTAGCTTGCATTAAGGCCCTGGCGTGTCCAGAATGAAACATATCATAGATTCCATCAGCATATACCCTTACAGGCCTAGCAGGCGGCAACATTGTCATAGCTTCTTCTTTTGAAACCCTTTTGTATTCACCCAAGTGTAGGCTGCCTTCAGGATTTGCGAAGATGGCTGGTATTGATAGAGCTAACATAGGATGCTCCACATGCTTTTCGGTGTCGGCATCTTCCTCATTCGATGCAGCATGTTTTGCTGATTTCTTTGGAATACTATCTTCATTCAGCAGCACGTCTCCACTTCCTGGACGCTTCCGTGTCATGTTGTGGCTCAATAATTTACAAGTATATCTCTCAAACTGTCATTACTAGCTATCAACGAATGGTAGGTTAACAAATATAATACTATTATCTGTAAAATATCACTATCAAAAATGTCATGTCACCCGGCTCGGCTCCCGCTCCTCCATTTTCGCCGTCTTGACGTATTTGAGGGTTACCCGCTAACAGCATACAAGGCGTTTTGCTACTTTGTGCAAATATGATATGATGACCAAAAACACGGGGTGACTAACTAGACTGAGGTCAGCATCTGGACTTCGATAGCAATTACGGAATTGCCGCTGTCAAACCTTATTTCAGTGTCGGCGCGTCTTCGACTTGCCTGCGTATTATCCACAGTTGCGCACTCCTGCCACCGTTAATCTAACCTTATTATTTCCTAATCTATCCTCCGAACGCAGCAGTTATTCAACGACGGCCCTACGTGCCAAACGCAGAAGTCAGTTCTATCTAAAACTCAGGAGAGTATAGATAACCTACGGGTTAGTTATCTATATAAGGAGAGTCGAAAGATCTCCTGAAAAGAGCGGAGAGT
This sequence comes from Botrylloides violaceus, assembly GCA_030412335.1. Taxonomy (NCBI): domain Eukaryota; kingdom Metazoa; phylum Chordata; class Ascidiacea; order Stolidobranchia; family Styelidae; genus Botrylloides; species Botrylloides violaceus. The sequence continues at coordinate 1,311,365 of JASFYC010000529.1, read as the reverse complement.
CCATTTGAATCGTTTCGGTTCAATGATTTCAACTATCCGCTATAGCGCTGAAATGTCCATACCAGCAAAAGTATCAGAGAAGACGGTTTAATATTAAACCATAAAGAAATTGTAGAAAAATAAATAAATGACTATGACTGACTGTGGTGACTTATTATATTTATTACTATTAAGTATATTTTAGTGATTGGTGACAATGCCGAATTCGTTCGGTCCGGATTCGGGTATTCTACAATCTGCACTCCGGTTCGGTGGTTGCCATGACAATAAAACAAATAACTGGAGTGTCCTGGCTTGCGTTCGTTTTTGCGCCTTTTCCTACGCTATGGCTGATTTTCTAGATATATTCAGGATGCGTCAGTGATTACTGTGACCACTGCAAAACATCAAATCCGGTGTGCGTGTACGATAGGCCTATTATATGTCAGTAACGTGAGGCTTTCTTGGTGTCGTATTACCGGCTGTCGTCTAGTCTTCGGAAATCTGATACCGGTACCCTACTCATGGTATGCGATATACCGAACTGTCTGTATCCTATACGTGTCGTTAGTTATAGTTTAATTTCACCTATAGCCTTGAGCCCCTTGTGCAGCTGTGCCGAAGACCCTCATCCCGCTTTCTCAACAAATCCTTTGTACCGTACTTCGCAGTACCGTATTACCCTATAATGAAGCATATTCTATCACCTGAACAATTTGCAGTCACTCACTGCTAAGCTATTGTAACCAGTGTCATGTGACAAGAGCACACACCGGCTTTGAGGAATACCTGAATTTGATTTGAAATTATATAGGCGTATTATCCCGGTACCGGTATATGAAAACAAATTCAAGGTGCTACAGTTACAGTTTCACTATATATGTTCAGATCTAAATGCGTTAGGTAGCCCTAGCCTAAAATCTTATAGAAAGAAAGGATGTCCCTAGCATCTCGGGGATTTTGAAATACAATAGATTTTATTAAATAATATCATACCGCGGTATTTGTCTAATCCAGATATAACTATATTGTCCTCCTTAAACAAGACCACGAGAAAGGTATTACTACCATGCCATTCGGAAATCATTCGTCTGAAGTCAGCGATGCTGATCTTGAAGGATTTGGTACGACTAGATTAATACCGCCAGGGACAACATCTAATAATCAATCACATACTTTGCAGCTGAAAATGAATTGGAAAAGCTACAGAGAACATGCCGAATTATGGAAGGCGACCGACAGGCTTATACCTTAGAGTCTCAAGACTTGATACGACGTCAATTGTAACTAATTAGTAGGCATAATATCCTGATCATTTTTTGTTGTATTATATTGCATCATATACCTCTTAGGGCAGAAATTGCAAAGCTTCAAAGTGAAAGAAGTGAATTGGTGAAAAATCTTAATTTAGCCGAGAGCAAGTGCAATCAAGACAAGGATAAAAGTAACAGCAATGATCTTCAACGACTCTTGGATGAAAAAGGTAGTGTGCGGCGACACACCATAACAACAGCTTCATTTTTTAACCATGTTATGAGGCACTGCAAACCGCATGTATTTTTGCCATTCTCCAGAATAACTTCAGCATTGGATTTCATCTAAGTCGTCGATAAAAATAGTATTGACGATACTTGTGTCTGCTTCTATCCATAAAATCCCTAGATAGTCTCAAAGATTGCGTGAAAACCTTGAATTTCTCTTAGGAATATTTACTAGTACCGTAGTTGGATGGAGCAGCACTTGGAGCTCTGACACATAAATTATACACAGAATAGTATGCCTACGTAGGACATAGCCTGACAGTTTCGTAATTATGGAACTCATGTAATCCGGTAGCATATTAGGTTGTAAACATTTTCCATGTATAAAGCATTGTCTATCTTGAAGATGCGTGTGAGCAAGAAATATTGGAGGAAAAAGAGGCTCAGAGGGCTCTTGATGAGGAAATCAAGTTGTGGGAAAAGAAAGTAAACGATGAAAGAGTATCGATGGGTGGAAGTGAAGCCACACGTTCATTTTCTCAAAAAACACAAAAGAGAATGAATGTTCTTGAAGGAAGGTTGGACAGAGTAAGTCATCCCTTAAATGCTTGCTGTAAGCTATTGCGTACTATACTGCTCAACAAAAATGTACTTGAATAGTCAAAATTCTTATCATATTCAATTTCTGCAGGCATTGTCAAGATACAATATGGGGCTAACTAAAAATGCAACTTTGCGTGATCACATACAGACACTACGCATTGAGAAAATCCGGTTCCAAGCTTTATACAAAAAGCTTGAAAAAGTAAATTTGAAGCCGTTCTAAAGATCTCATTTTCGTTAAATTTAGGACTGTGTTGTGTTCTGTGTTTTCCCAGGAATTAAAGGATCTCAAAAAGGAGATAGCGCAAGTTATCGAAGCATCAACGCTGGCGTATGACCAACGGGATGAATCACAAAATAAAATTTTACTTCTTCGTGACAAATCGGAAAAAGACTTGCAACAATTTAACGGAGAAATTAAGGTACCGTTGCAGCTGCGAAGATTCAGATATTTTGTTTGATTACAGATGCCCTGAGATTAATCTCGGTCTAATCCATAATGATTCACATGGTTTGATAAACTACCGCCACCGGTACTTTGATAGTGCCATTGCTATGGTTACTGGTGTCGTGTCTGGTGCTGTTCCATGCTATTGCTGGCCTTTACTTTTGCAGTTTCACATTTATCCGAAGCTTTTTTGCAAACTTTTCTTGTTGTTTTATCAGGAATTACAAAGAATTATTGATCATGATAAGGCACTTCGAAATTTCATGGATGTGAAAGGCATCACGAGAAATTCCGGGGAAAATCTTGCCCAGCAAGGTATTTGTACACCTGCCACCGTAATTCAGTTACAAGTTTAAACTTTGATAGTCTGGCCACATAGTCAGTGATGCTGTGTATAACTGTAAGCTCCGTCAATCGCTTGAGTCAACTGCTCTTGTGCTGTGGTTATCGAGTTTCAATTTGATTGAAATCTGAGAATGGTATTACATTACATTGTAAATAGATAAGTCAGCCTAGCAATGTATCAGATAGCCTGTGGATATGGTTGAACCCGTTTACACTTCTATAGGTATTAGCCCATGATAAATTTACCACTAATTACAGCAGACAATTTCATAGTTTATATTTTCACTCATTAGGCCTACTGTGCGGACGAGAGTCAGTCGAGATCCTCACATAGGCTACTAAATCCCTCTGTCAATGTTATTCTAATTGCAAGTCAGGTTACCTTAAATAATAGCATTTTGACAGAATCATTATAGGCCCTACTAGAAGTGGTCGTATCTCATTGTCGTGTAGGTTGGATTGCCACTTGTCTACATTGAATTCTCCCTTTAATCATTCAAGTCTATTATCATTACGAAATGTCTGAAATACATCAAGTCCCAAGTAAAAGGTTGATTCAGCCACTGATGGCATTATGGCAGGCTATAGCATGGACTATCGGGGGATCAAGAATATTTAGACCTACTACCATGTTGATCGCATTTGTGACTTAGGGCGTAACCTGGCTACCTTGACAATTATCTTTTTGTGATTTAATGTGATGAAACCCATATTGTTCAGGAAAGCACACAAAGAAGCGAGGTGATGGCCGACAAAGCATCGAATCATTCGAAATTGCTTTCCGAGAAATTGAGGAGATCACTTCAGAATCAGATATGGACGTGTTAGTTGAAAGATTCATACAAGGTATGCTACTGGCCTGAACGTGTTTGCTATTTATTTTTTAATGCTGTAACCTTCAAAATAGTTTTATTGTTGCATACCCGGTCTAATAGTGGGGAATTGTTCACTACAATTATTTTGAACTTTAAATTTAGTGGAGGACAGCAACTTTGCGCTTTTCAATTATGTCAATGAGCAGAACAATGAAATTGAAAGGATCCGCGATACTATTGAGCAGGTGATGTGACTAATGATGTTAGTGTTTCAACTGTGGGGCGATGATGCTTGAAATCCTTCACAGATTCAACAGAAAATTGCTGAATTTAAATTGGAGGAAAACCGCTTGGAAGATGATCATAAGGCCATTTTATTGGACCTTGAGGAATCTACAAATAGCACTGTTCAAGCAAAATTGTACAACAAAAAACGCCTCAAGAGTACCATGAAAATTTTAGAGCAACTCAAACAAGGTTACTAAACTCCTAATCATCCAATACAGTATCGGTGACAACCAACAAAACAAAGCAGTAATCTACACTTCTCCATCTATAGCCACAGAGTAGACATAGAATGTGATCTCTAGATAGCCCAATTGAATGAAAAACCTCGCATCTCAAGAGCAGCCCTGTAATTGGCTCGCCATTATTGGCAAGGTAGAAGTTAAGGGTAGCTTGATATGTCAATACTATTTACAGGCATATCGTCTTTATTCGAAAAGATCGGATGCGATGGACAATTGCTCAATGACATGCTTGGCAGTGAGGACGGTGTGAAAAATGACAATGTCATGCAATATCTTGGCCTTGTTGAACAGAAAGCAAACGAGCTTCTTGCTGCACAAGCATACATTGATTCTCAGGTAGATTTGCACTATATTCTTCAATAAGATAAAGCTGTGAAGTAATGTTTGGTACCCCTAAAATCCCATGCACAATAAAGCAATGCACAAGTCATTTTGTGTATGTCCTTGTTTGTGTCCACAGGCCTAGAGTCTCCGTTTCTAGGCCTATTGTGGTATGAAGGTATGGAGCATGTTACAATCAGTGATGCGGGTACGTAAGTCTTAGAAATGCTCTGCACTCTTGAGATATACACAAAAATATCTCCTCAGACTCAGATTTCTGTAATCATTTGCAACATGTATCGACTTAGCATTTTATTCTTTTGTGCAGGATCTTGATCGGCCATATAATCCACAAGAGCATGCTCGTTTCATGATTGGCCAAGTTTCAGCTATTCCAATACAACCAATTCTTATATCACCGCCATCAACTGGGTAAGTTTCTTGACAGTGGTGAACTTGATGTGAAAGAAAGTTTATAGCCAAGTACAGATCAATTGCACAGTTGCAGTGAGGCAAACTTGTTTAGTAGCCTACTTTAGTGTGATTTCATGGATGTTACTGGGCAATTAGCAATTTTTATCTAAGTGTATATGTCATCGAAACAGGCCTATCTTATAGTTATAGTTGAGAGGCTATAGTCAGCAGAATGGAATTTTCCAGTGTTGTTCATTGATTTTCAGTGATTTGAGGCAGAGAGCAAAACAGAATAAACTTCTAGCTTCTGTTCTTCATATGAAGTAAGTACTTGAATGGAATACTCTCTCATGCACTTGCTACAGGCAACCTTGAGTGACAGCATTATTAAGAACATATACATAGATGAGTACAGGTAAAGATTTGTGTCATTTTCAAAAGGGTTGAGATTGAGAAAAGAAGAGATTGGCGACGAAACATCAATTCAATCAATTTTGATGTAGAAGACCAAGGAATTGTATATAATTGGATTTTATAGTATTATATTGATTAATTAATTTGATAGTATTAATTTTTTACAATATAGTATTAATAGACCTTTAAACAATGCATCTCACCAAGAGCACTTGACATTCTGGCATGGACTACGAAGGGAGCCACAAAGCCTTCCAGTCAGTCGCCACCTGGTGGGGATAGAATTTTATATATGCATCATGCATTGCTAGTTTCTGCTACTGATTACATTTAATAGCAAAATTACACCGACACGAGTATATAATGTACTGTGATGTCCTTTTAGCTTCCGAGACTCTGAGAACGAGGAGCAGGATGGATTAACGGATGAAGAGTCCCGTCCTCTCACGCAGGATGAACTCAAAATTAAAATAATGAAGCGGGTAAGACAGGCTCGTTGGACAAACAAACAACATGTGAAATATTTCATCAGTGTGCCAATCCAAAGGGTTAGGCCTAATCATAAAATAATGGATATGGGATTGTCTAAGGTCCATGGCCGACTGTGGTTCGGCGGCCACTGATTTACGTTGGACGTAGTGTGGAAATCTTCTGTTTCATCATCTTTAGGTTGCAAAGAAAGAGGCTTCTGCTACTAGACGAGGTTTCGTTTATGATCTATCAGCTGCTAAGAAAAAGTAACATCGCCACCATTTATCAGACGTTGCCACACCAGTTGAACATACGTCGTCTTCCTACCGAAGGTTTTTATGTGGATTTGATACGACGTATGTAACCTCAGCGTTACCTGTACTTCATAGAATTGATTCGTGTATTTTGTTTTGGGTAATTTTCTTCATTTTTATGGTTATAAACTAAAGTACGAAATTTTGGTGCTTCCACTGTGTTGGGTAGTTCTATTAATTCTTGTACGTCTTTAGATATAGTGTTTCAAATTTTGTAAACTGTAGTACTTTACCTGCTGGTGTTTTCATTTTGGAATTAGGAGTTAGTCACACGTGTGTTAAATTTACCTGTCGATTTCTTTCTTACTCAGATTCTGGTTGTGCCTAACGAAACCTATCGTATGTCATATTGTGTTAGAAATTCTGATAGGACGTCCCGTCGACTGCAGCAATCAGTAAGGTGTCATACTGTATATGGTTTTACTCAAATGCCTTCTGACGAACCAAAAATTTGACAAATCCTTATCCTACGCTAAATGATTACGTTCACCGATGCCTGTAGGCCTATTCAGTGGCACTTTATGTCCATGTTCGAATCGGACATACGTTGGTGCGTACATCCTTGCTTCACCCCGCCAATAATTATTACCGCCAATTTGTAAAGTCATCGTCTGATAGTTAGGTGGCCTCGTTTTTAGGATGAGAGGAATAAACGGGCTTTGACTTTCACACTAATTATTGGATTTGTGCATTACTGATCACGCACATGCAGTGTAGTGCCATCTGGCGTCATCACTAAGTAAACTGTCCTGCCGTAGTTAGCTTGCGAACTGTGCAGTTTGCATTTGAAGCGACTAGGGGGGACTAACTAGGGCTTTATACCGTACACGTCATTCATCTGAATATCAACGCCGAAAATAGGAACTCGCAATCATCGTTTTCAAACTTGGGCTGCAAGCAACCGTTATTGCCTTCTGTAAATTTTCTCTATGTACCTTACCTATACATATTACATATAGGCTACAGTTATAAAAAAACGTACTGTAGACGATACTTATTGAATGTTCAGCAGACTTATAGGTAGGCCAATCTATACCTTTTATGTGTTCAAATAACCAACAATACACATTGTTTTCGCAGCTACTCGTAGTATCAGCAATGCTTTTTCTGGGTTATCATCAGACTGCATCTGGGCTGTAAACTGTTATGTTGCCTAATATAGCCTACTATTATACCTATTTACCCTACTTAGACTCAGCAGAGATGCCTATACACACTTGAACACGCTTGAACACACTTGAACACGCTTGAAAAGTTTATGATAACGAAACGCATTCCTTGCCGTCGCCACTAAATCCTTGCTTGCATATACACGTGTAAGATCCCGGTGTATTACGGCATTCACCCCCCGCGCGATCGCAATCGTGCCTTTGCCGACATTCATTGATATCTGCAAATGCGAATCAAAAATATATCTCGTAGGCCTAATTAACAGGCGAACGTTACGATACGACGATTGTTTTTGACCTTGGCCATATTTTAGTAGGCCATGCCTTGGCCTACTTGCCGTATTACCCTAGAAATTGAGCTTATAATTACCTTTGCATAACACTCCATTGCCAACATATCCGGGGTTACAAGTGCAACTGAATGATGGGTTGGCGTTCTTGCAGCTCGCAAATGCGTGACAGTTGTCCAGTCTCTCCAGGCACTCATTGACATCTAGACGACGACAGGTCCGTCGTTACCATTACAAAATGTGGACAATTTTCATCAGCTGTAGGAGTATATTAGCTCGTTCTATGCTATCATTGGCTGTCAATGACATCCTTTCATATGCAATGTTTTGCTATGTCATATGTTTGCTGTTACCTGTACAGGTGTTCCCGTCATCAGCTTGTCGTGTACCTTTAGGACAAAGACATGAGAATCCGCCCCTGTTGTTTACGCATTGTTGAGATTTACCACAGTTATGAAGATTTTCGGAACACTCGTCTATATCTAGATGTTAATTCCACTTATTACACTAATACATGTGTAGAGTAGGCTAGACATTTCACAAGCATGAAAGTGAATGTAGCACATTTTTGAATGTGACAGACTACTATTTAGTAGGCCTATATATCCACGACAAAACCGCGATTTTTCGGACGAAGGATTTGCAAACTATGGCATATCAGGCTAGATGCAAAAGTTTCAGATTTGGTCTTTTGACGTGTCACTTCGACCGTGCAACTGAGAGTTGCTGTCACCACAGCAACATCAACAGTTGCCGTCTGCGGCCCAGGCATTCGGCTGAAAAAGCTTCATCGCGTGTCTCAGTGCGCCCACTAGCGACTGCGTTATTTTTCTGCACCAAATGTGACGTTACCCTTCCCTTCTGTAGACTTTCAGGGTGGATCCGCACCCACTTGTGAAGCACTTTCGTACTTGCAAAACAACTCTACTTCAATGTAAGCCTACAAGTGCGAAATTTTGGTTGCTTAGCATGGGCGCAGTGAAATGCAATGAAACAGCACTCTCCAAGATTATCAAAGTCTACTAGTAAATTTTGCCGGCAACAATCCCAACCTACAGACATATCCTACTATGTCTGGTTCGCTGTGATGTGCTGAGAATTCACCCTCGCACATACCTTGACATTCATTCTCGATGTATCGTCTACCCTCTGGACATTCGCAATCGTACGAGCCGTCCGTATTTACACATTCAGCGTTTTCCGGGCAAGCCCTGCCTTCTGCGGCGCATTCATCAATATCTAGAAAGCAGAAAGGCATTTTTTAATATTTCGCAATTACACGAAGTAAACAACCATCATAAATCCATATACCTTGGCAAGAGCTTTCCTTGTAGACGTATCCTTCTTCACATTCGCATGTATAAGATCCAGCTGTATTCCTGCATGTCGCTTCGGCACAAACGTCTATCTCAGTAAAGCTACATTCATCGACATCTAAAAAGCATGACCCATAGTACGGTAGTATATGAGCTGACCAAACAGTCAAAATAGTGATGATGGTGATAAATAGATCGGTGTTGACAACTTAGGTCCTATATAGCCTAGGCCTACCTCAGTAACAAAATGTTCGTATACAGCTTTCATGAACAGCAACCTAAATTACTAAGGTAAATTAAGACGTTTATCTGTTGCAACGGAATCCAGCAACTAAATGATGATGATGACAGGGTTTAGTTTGGTGTACCGGCTAGCCAGGTCTGTCACACAAGTCTATATTTAAAACCAACTACCGGTAAGTAGAACGAGACCTTCGGTGTAGGTCCTAGGTACATGTCAAGTGCCTGCTTGATTATATACAACTATACGGATATAATCATCAAATTCGTCCTACGGATCCAATCAGTGCCTGAATGCGAATAGGGATATTATAACAGCGATGGAAGGCCTACTAAATTGCTGCGTATCACTAAAGGAAAGCCGGAAAGTACAAAGAGGTTACTTTTGTATTATCACGGTGTAAAGTGGCTTACCGAAACAATATTTTCCGTCTCCCTCGTAACCTGTGGTACATTGACACAGGTAAGACCCGGGTGCATTCTTGCAAATCGCATTTTCATTGCAATCGTTATTTCCGGAACATTCATTGAAATCTGCCAAGTATTATTTCAGTCTATAACATTACAGTAGGCCAACATCAGGCTTGAGTCATTAGACAGAAAGGTGCCACAAACCCTTGCAGACTTTCCTGGTAGATCCCTGGTCATTTCTTCGGGGCACGGAATCTTCTCGGTAACCAAAATTGCACAGGCATTCCGAAGTGAGGTTTTTTTGGACGCATTTTGCGAACCTTTGACAACCTCTTCTTCCGCATAGATTATTCCCTAATAACGGTTAATTTATATATCTGTGACGAATTATTTCAAAGGGAAAATCCTATAGAAACAATTAAACTTTTGCAAATTTGAACGCTTCCCGTCAGCATTGCATTTTAATCACAAAATCAGAAATTTTGGGATCTTTTTGTGCACGTTTTCAAGGCTTCTCTCCACTCTCCTACCTGTTTTGGCCGTGACGTTTCGTGCGTCGCTGGTGGCGTCTTTATTATTGACAGCGAAGGAAACCGCGTATTCTTGCCTTTTATCCAATCCCGTGATAGTTGTTTTGGTTGTCGTTCCCGGCAATGTAAAGGGTGATTTTGGAAATCCGTTCGCGGCCTAGGAACAATGAGCTGGTGCTAGAGTATATTCTACATTTGTGAATGGTGCTGGCCGCCAAAGGGTATCAGTTCATGGAATACGCGAACAGCATAGGCAACTCGTCATATTCAACACATCTGTGAACATACTTGCGTGGACACAAAGCGACTCACCATTGGATAATAAAAAACGATAATACTCCTTTGAAATCCCGCTGGTTTAATCCACTGAAATCGCAAAGCTGTAGAATTAGGATTTGTTACACGGATCTCGCCGATCCGCGAAGGGCCTGTAAAACTATCAAGTAAGAATCAAGGTTATTTTAAAACAAATATACCAGTGTACCCAGTGTAGCTGAAACCGCCGCTTCCGGTCCATAGGCACTCCCATCCCACACTTTAGCAGTAATTTCGTAAGTCCGTCCCGGTTGAAGCTCCGGTATCAACAAACTTGTCATCCTCGATGAGATTTGTCTTGTAACAGTTGGCCACAGCCGAGTCTTCTGTTGCGAATTCACTCTGTCCTCCGCTTCTTCGATCATCGTGTACCCAATCTATATGATAGGCCTAGTTGATAACATTCGAAAACAATTTTTATTGCTATGCACTTCCCTCACACTGTGAGGCAGTTCCAAATTAAGACATATATATATGAATATATGTGACATTGTCACGGACAAGAGCTATATTAATTAGTGTCTCGAACGAAAAACCCCTGATTGGGACATTCGCTAAATTCTTCACATAATTATGTTCTAGGATTTCTGAAAATGCCTTCGCACACATCGGTATGACTGAATATTACACAACATAACGTACCGTTATTCTCCTTTGTCTAGGCTGAACTCTTCTCCACGACAATCGAACGCTCGTTGGGGGCACTACAGATGCTTGAAGTCTTGCGATTCGTTCTAAATTGAAGCACACGCGATTTTCGTATACGGGATATAGTGTTAGAGCACCCGAAAGACTCACCTTCGTTAATCGGCTGCTCCGTACTCGCTAACCATAGTTGTTGTAAATTAGGCTGTAAAAGGTAACCGTTCGTAGTATTGACTACAACTCTGGTAGGCCTACAATTCCTATAATAGCCTGGACTTAGGCTGCCACTTAGGAATACAATATCTTGGGTGGGCAAATCTTGCCAGGCAGTATTCTATGTGAAATAAAGACAGACTAAACTGAGACGTAACTGTTACTGCTGCAATCGTTGACGTCGTTGTTGTTGCTGACGATAATTCTTCTGTTGGTGCCAGAGTTGTTGTTCTTGTTGTCGCTCCCAGTGAAGATATTTCTACCGCAGGGTTTGTTGAAGTCGTAACCGGCCTTACATTTCCTTTGGTTCGCTCGTTTCCAGCTAGCCTAATGCCGTTCAGATCAGCTGATTCCGGTAAATCAATGACATCAAATTCTTCGGTACAAGATTGAGGAAACATGCCGACACCTTCTGTTGCATCTGTAATATGGTGCTGATAGTGAGGCTATAGCCTTTAAGGTAGTATGATAATGGTTGCTTACGATGCTACTTTCCAACAAATTTTATAGCCCACCTTCAAAACGTATATGATAATTTTTGGACTTGTAGCAATCCACTGATCTAGGCCGTTGTTGAAATGTTACTAGGATCCCAATAAAGTCCTGATAAATTTGCCATCCCACCTGAAACCAAATTGGGAATGACAGAGTGTTTTATTTGGCAGCACGAGAAGGCTATATATCCTATTGTAGCAAACCCGCAACCTTCTAATGATTATTACTCAGTAATTATACTTCGGTGCGACCAATGATGACCACTCCACCCTTGCACCAAAGTAGAGACCAGGCATGTGTTGTAGGTTTAACCATTCCGTTTTATCTGTCGAGCGAGCAGCACCTTGTCGAACTGCAGAGTGCCATAGTTTTATCTGATATTTTATATTAAAGTTAGTCTCAGTTCGCCTTATTCAGCAGTCCGCGGACATTGAGAACGCGGCCAAGAGCACACCATACTATGCTGTGTTTTCACTTGCACGAATTTTAAGCTTACTTGTCTGAACGTGAATAGTCCATTTTCCGGCTCGGTGAGTGACTCAACTATGCATGCATGCCAGAATTTTGCGCTGGAAAGGTAACATCCTCTTGGAAATAGAAGTTTAAAAATCCACGACCGTCCCGACAATCCATGACTCGCTTTCTCCAAATCAATTTGTCCAGAACCGCCAACACCCCACTTACTCGTCCATAGAAGCATCGTACTGCTTGCTAATCAAAAACAAAAGAATCAGAATGTTGTAAAACAGTAGGCTACCTATAGGCTAGCCTGCGGTCGAGGGAAGACCGTATCGACCAAGGACATTTTTGATGGGACAGACTTAGTGTAGTTAGTTAGACGACCGCACATGTGTATATATTTGAGATGCTTTGCTTGACTGTAACTGTTTTACATGTTTCAAAAGTCACAAGCATATTTTAGAATGGGAATGAGATTCCTGGCGAAACTCGCTACGATGACGTGCATACGATGTAGGCCTACAGTGTAATCATACCTGCAACTAGGCCGAGATCATCCTTCAGGCTTGTCCCGCCTAACACAGAAGAAAAGTCAACGGTTCGTAATGAAATAGATTAAAAGCAGCCTGTCATTGGCGCAACACTGACCTTCCACGTTTTTCTCCAACGGAACAACAGGCAGAAAAGGACTTTCGCCAGATATCGATCTCTCTATGATGAAAAAATACAATTTTCTGAAGTTGAACTTTGAACTTTTACAACATCTTACTTAGAATTTGACGAGGACGAATGACGGTTTTGGGATTTCGATGAGTAGCTTCTACCTTACGTGCTGCAAAATCGTCAGAAAAGCGATCACCCTATAGTCTATCGGTTATCACAGTGCACTGGGCGCAACATTAGACAGGCCTGCTAAGGAACTCTAGTCCTAGGCCTACATTTTCCATTTTCCCTAATAAGAATACTGTATTGGTATTTCATAAGCTTCTTGCAGTACGGGTGTTTCATCTTTCAACCACCTATGTTGTGCATTCGCAGCATTTTGATGTGTTTCAGTTGTTAGTTTCGCGAATTCGAATTGATCAAGAAGAGACAATTCGGGAAGTGGACTCGCTTTTCAGTTTCCCATTAGATGGCGACAGAGATCGGTTGAACTCAAAGTCTCTCACTCTCGTTGAACTGTGCTTCCCTAACCGTCATCCATAGTGCGTTCATGAACCAGAAAGGCACATTTGAAGAATATTTGTCATAGCATCTCATAAAGCAACCTATAGTTCAGTTCACGTGTCGCATCTCGGTGGCTTAAGCTGATTGTTGAGAATATGCCTAAAGGTGTTTATCAACAAATCATGACTTACATGACTTATGTGTTTTAATTGCCGCGTATAGACGATTATCTTGACATCTTCTCGTCGGACTTTCTATGAACAAATTGGTTTGGTCTCGATAATCGTGTCATTAGCTTTACAAAGCCTGCTACCGGAACGGCTGCAAGGTATATTAGGCCTATGTAGTTTCTGTCTACATCATCATTGGTGCATTAATTTCCAAATTGCTAAGTTGCCAAATGTAGCCGGGATATAAAGCAGGTTCAAATCGGATCGAATGTTTGGATGATCACTCACCTATAATTCTTTTTAATTCTTTATCGCTTTTTGCCGCCGGCTTCGTGCTGTCGAGAACCGTCACAAAAGAGCTTTCCGTCTGGATAATGGTTACGTTCGGGATGATTCCGTCAACAAAACCTTGGAAGTGAAAGTAAATGTCATCTCCGACTTTCAAATATCCATCACTGGCAAAATTTCCGACTACAAAACCAGTGCCATTCCTTCGTCGTTCCGATGTCTTTGCTCTATCGACCTGGAATTATAATTGGCAATAGCAACGTAACCTGTCAGCTTATACAGTCCTGAACAGAACAGTAGCCTATACAACCTGCGCAGTAGGCAAATGGCATAGGCATACTTCCCAGCGGTCCAAACCAGCCTAGATATGCTGCGTATACGCCTACTGTAACAATCAATTTGCAGCAAAGTACAGCCTTTAAGTAAGCAAACTGGCAACTGACTGAGCACACTTCGTAGCGGTACAAATGAGCCTATATCTTGCGTGTATAAGCCAACAGCAACAAGCAATTTACAAACCTGAAAATTATGTACAAATTTTTCGAAAGTTATGGTTACTTTCCAAGTCGTTATTGGTACATTTACTGGAATTCGGACGTGTCCTTCAAAGCAATTGTCTAAAAAAGAACACTTGCATATGCATGGTGACAGGTAAGAGAGCAGGAATTGCTATCTGACGACAGGGTAAGCAGTTTTTCTGTCAGAGCCCCAAGAGAACCGCCATTGACTTCGAATTGCGCTGGAATTTTTTATAAGTGGTTATCAAAGGTTTGGTTTAATTTAATCAATCCGATTGCGGTCTATAACTATGATGATGTCATCGGAAAGGGAATAGGCTATAGGTAGACTAACGTGACCAATCATTGACGAAAGTAGGTCAATGGTGAATCACCTGCTTCTCTCCTAGACTCCGAATTGGTATGAATTAAGACGAAAAGCATCGTAACCAGCTAACCTATACTTAAGCATATCGACAATTTTATCGTTTCAATGTAGCCCTATATGCATCGGTTTTTAGTCGCAGAAGCATAGTGATTTCATAGAACTCACCGAATACATCCCATATATTCAGATGTTGACTCCTTATTACTGTGCTAGAGGCCGCATTTCTAGCGATACATGCGCATATTACCGCGAATAAATAACCTGATGCTGGTGCTGTAATCATCTCATGTAAGAAAATGATTTTTTATTTTAAGTAACTGGAATATCTGACCGGGTGTGAAGATAAATACAAAAATAGTAAAGTAATGAGATTCGAGAGAATATTGCCCGTTTTTCCCAATCATGAGAGAGACAGCTGGCCCGTCACCAATTTTGTATTTCATTATCCTTTAATTCCGAACAAATAACCTTTCTATCGCCGCAAGCTAGACTGTTTAATTTAAGCCAATAAGCGTTTTTGATGTGATAGCCGATCACACCTAATTAAAATCAGGCAGTGTATTGCCTATAATAACTGTTGAGAATGCTGAGACCATACGTGTGATTGCACACAAACTCATGCTATATGCTATAAATTGCCCTACGTCCCCGGCAACGAATCGGTTTAGCGACAGATTGTTGGCACGATTGCAGGTTCGCTTCACCAGTTTCGGTTGGAATTCTATATGGATATTCTGCCGCTCGCTATAAACACGTGCTACGACGATCGAATAGATTCCTATTTCTAGATCGTATAGTGCGTGCTACATACACACGCCTATAGATGAGCTGGTTGTTGTGGCTACGACCGTTTTCCAACGCGATCAGCAGTATTTCTATTGGCGAAATTGGCACGGCCAACGTCAGCCATATCTTACATTGCAGATTAGCCAATGAAACTCTGCCAGGAGCCCTGAATTCATTCGAAGGTGCTAGAAGTTAAGCCGCCTCCGCGCCACCATACCAAGGTCTTCGTGGAACTCAGCAGCGTCCACTAACGGGAGGTAAAACAAACACTAACCACCTCGTGTGTTCTTGGCTTGCTTCTTCTGTTATCTATAGTTTTGCGGCTCATGAATAACTCTTACTATTGGTCTACGAAAGCGAAAAGTTTTAGGCAGAGCTATAAGTTGCAAAACTTAAAAACGATAGCTGTACTTACGATTTACGAACCAGCAAGCCAACTGTGCAGATTCAAGTCTCAACGATGCTTGTCATAGCCTCTTGTATATAGCCTACTGGTGGTGAATTGGTAGGCGGAACAGTATATTATAGCATAGAGACTGCGTATTAGCATAGAGACTATAGTATGAGTAAACTGCATCTCGAGATCAACAGCTCAACAACTCATCTATGGCTGCTCAGTACGACTGCTTTTACTCAAAGTTCCCAAGGCACAATGAATTTCATGCTCTAATGATTACAAGCCAACTCGTTGTGGACTAAGTTCGTTGACAGTTACCTTTGGCCGTCGCGTTGAGGTTCAGGGAGTAGTTTTATTGAGAGCAGTGATCACTAGAATGCTTGTTCGCATGGGAATAGTGTAATATTATGCAGCTGAAATAGGTAGCCACATTGAATAAGTCATGTTTCTTGTTTGGGTCGGGAAATCACGTGAATCTGAATCTTAGATACATGTGGTCGTGGTGGGAGATACGGAAATGTCTCTTGTTCCACTATGCTTGGGTTTTTGTATAAACACCCCAACCTAGGCTAAATCCATCAAAATGGAAATCCAGTAAATTAGAGTGTCAGGATCTGATTTTAGTCAGATTATTTGAAAACTTTTACATTGTGTTATCTACCAGTATATCAAGTAGCAGTCTTCACTACAAGTATGATACGGTACTCGAATGTTGTAATTAGACTTGTAATAAAAAAGATAGTTGTGCGGTGGTCATATATTGGGAAATAAGTTGACAAACTGATGCGTGCTAGCCTGATTTTCGGAGCAAATCCGCGATATATTTAGTGAGTCACTGTGGTTCCGGTTACCGTTACTGAAAATGGGCACTGTATTGTGTAATACCAGTACATGTTGGGTGATACTGGACGATGCTAGGATCGAAACGTCCAAAGATTAGGATGTCAGACAGTGTGTCTCTTATAGAACTCGGTTTTCACCTCTTCTACATCAGCATCCTAGTAAAGTCTACTTCAGCTACAGTAGCCAACATTTAAAATCTGAAAAATCGACTGAAATATTCTGTAACTGCTTCAAACTCCCAGACTACATTGTCCGCAGATTTCTCTGTCACTTCCTCATGAATAGAGTTTTATTTCATATATTTTCACGACCCTGATGTCGCACATTTATACAACTATTCTACGTATAGTTTCCCTATAAGTGATGGCATCAAGAACTCCAAACCAGGTTTCGCAACTTTATGAGAAAGTCATACAGGATGTCATCACCAATGTACGAGACTCATTCCTCGATGATGGGGTAGACGAAACAGTGTTGATGGAACTCAAACAAATTTGGGAAGCTAAGCTGTCTCAAACTAAAGCGGTAGACTCCCCAACTATTGGTGATAGAGTCAGACCGACTTATTCATACACTGCAATGACAGCCCCAAAAGGTCCCGTCCTTTACCAAGTTCCCACTGGAGCGGTTCATCTTTCTGCAGCATCACAGCAGGCACGAGCCGGAGTGCCCAGTATTATCTATCAGCGTGGCAGGAACATAGTACTTCCTACGACGAATAAGATGTTTACGTCATACCAACCAGGTGTAACTACAATCCGACATCCTGTGACGCAGCAAGTAATCCCTGGCGGAGAAACAATCGTTTTAACATCGAGCTCTAATGTACCTCAGCAGAGTAGCAACAAACCAGGATCGTCAAATGTGGTACAGGTTGATGGATCCTCTGATCAACCTAGGAGTGAATCAGAAAACACAAAAGTAACAGATATTCCGCAACGGGTCTCGTCAGCGACATTGAAAAAGCAATTTCCGAAAAGAAAATTACCACCCAAAGTTTTGTTTCAAGTTGATGGTAAAGGTGACTCGTCATCATCCGATGATGAGCTTGCTGATGATGACGATGACGATGATGATGATGACGACGATGATGCAGACGACGACGAAGCAGAGGAATCTCAAGAAAAAGACACAGAAGATGAAGAGCCTTTGAACTCAAATGATGATGACAGTGATGACGATAATGCCGCCGAATTATTTGATGTTGAAAACGTAGTTGTTTGCCAATATGACAAAATACACAGGGCAAAGGCAAAGTGGAAATTCAATCTTAAAGTTGGGATCATGAACCTGGAAGGGAAAGATCATGTATTCCTAAAAGCAAACGGAGAAGCAGACTGGTAGCGAAGTGTGTCTTGTCACTGTCAAAGGCAATATGCAAGATTCTGTTTTCAGGCACTGCCTTTTACTGCATGTTCGTTTAGCACATGCACAAACTCCTTCAAGAGACTGTATTCTATTTATATCCAATGAAACTACCATCAGGAATAGATGTTTGTCAGTGGTGTAAACTCAAATTCATTCTCATGGCTTGAACTAGTACAAAAAGGTAAAGTAATGATGAATTCTAACATTTGGAAACGCATGGATGCTGGAATCCTATAGGACTGGTGTCATCAGCCTTGCTTACGTGTCCCTGTCCAGTTGTTATTTTCCATAGCCTGAGATGGGCATTACGTAACAGAGTCACGATCTGTTGTCATGTTAGTTCACCAGATGCAATGCCTTGTCAGTGTATGATGAATTTATGCTTTTGGCTATATCCGTCTATGGTGGTGGTGATTCCGATTCAGTCAGATTTCTGCTTCTGTAAATCTTGAATGTCTATCAGTTTGCTTGTTGACGTTGCCTAGTGAAGATGTAGCTTAGGGATTGATCAAATTTTTTTTGGTACTGCAATGACAATTTTTTTTTTGGTTCTGCAATGACATGACTTAATAACTTCTTGACTTATCTAGTCTATGTGGAATGCAGCGCCACATCGGAACATCTTCTCATGCATTCAATATTCTTGGTATGAACAATTAGTGTCGAATTGATATGTAGGCTATGTTATGTATCAACCAGCTACAGTTGAATCAATGGATGTGAAACTGCCTTATTCATATTCGTCAAGCTGGCGTATTTGCGTCCTACGTTTTGATTCAGTCACCTCCATGACAGATACTTTTTGGCTACTGGTATCTGAAACTTCTCTTGTCCCGTGGCTGTCCTCGGGAAAATCACAGACTCCAATCACTGCCTTGTTTAGCTTTGTCCAATTGTTTCCAGTTCTTAACTACTAGTACTGAGACCCGATGCGTAGTTTTCCGTTATCGGGAGTTCTATTTGTATATATATAACTTAGGCTGATGAGATGGCGTTTCATAATTTAGTCATTTGGGCAGCCCGTGAGCTGGCTACCTCGTCAGGTTTCATGTTACGAACGCGAATCCGTTGGGGAAATATACCGCATCATGATTTTTTAATGGTTGTATGTAGTTTGCAATAAAGCAGTTTTGGCCTTTTTGTGCCTTTAGAAGGGTCTTCAGTGCATTATGGCTTGCGTAGACAAGATGGGAAAGAGCATTGGCTAGGCGGGCCCATTATAGATGTCGACAAATGAGTGCGTAGGGCCGTTGGCCTACTAAAAAGCGCACAAGAGGGACAACGCCTACAGAATATTCGAACGAGGTGCGATATAAGATGACAAAATGTATATTGCTCTTCTGATAGAAATTAAACTTATCGATAATGCTAACACTTAACAGTAAAGCAAATGTAGACACATAGGCAATTTGTAGTGAACGAGATGCCGTACGCGTCCGTCAATGATATAAAAGTTCTCAATAAAAGTCTGGCCTTGTTCCTTTCGTCCCTCAGGATGGAATCGCCTTTCGTTTTTTCATCTCTCCCGAGCCAGCAGTTCGTCCAGCTATTGCCAAATCTCGAATGCTCGGCTCTTTGAACATTTGAACTGAAAAATACGGGGCCGTATTTGAGATCCAATAACATCGTTTAACACGTTAAGTTCAGAATTTTTGGAGATAGGCTATGCTTTTCGGTCTATCGGTTCCAGCTAGTCGCTTAAATCCCTACAGGTTATATAAGTCTCGGGCAGTAAATCATTCAGATAACAATGGTGGAAGACCTATATATAGGCTTAAGGTTTTTACTGTAGGCTACTTATAGATATAAATTATGACTTTACCTTCAATCGGTTGTGGTATAAAATGAGACGAAGGCCTGTTTTTTCTGGTGCGCGATCCTTTCAACGGCTTGCCGTCTTCGTCGAGGCCAATGAACCAAAGGCGACCAGAATCGGCTTGCTTGTGTGTAGTCGAACTATACATCACGTAGTAATTGTCGTACACTGATTCTTTGAATTTGCACTCAAGTGTGAACGTGTCCTGCAACAGAATTTGCATGTGAACTCTGCCGCGCAAAAATCCAATTAAAAGTAATCGGATTGGCTTACTCGTTAGTGTCAGAATGCTTGAGAATACAACTATAGGAAGAGTTTATACGACAAATTATCTTGGCAATTATTATTCGCTGTGGGTGTAAAGTTGGGTCACGGATGGGCGGGGTGAATATTTTGGCGTCATGACGAATATAGCCTATACACACCCCGCAATTGATCGTCGCCAATATTCATTTAACGTAATTGCAGGGTGTCCTATTTATATCTTGTGGTCCTAATCTTGGACGATCAGCTCATGGAGTCATTTGAACCGCTATAGTAAGCGAGACTTCTATAGCCATAGGCCTACTGCATTTTTAGCTAACACAGACCCATTTGTACAGCGATGTGCCGTAACCCGTAACACGAGGCTCTACAGCGCACCACGTGGATGATAACAACGACCGATTCAGAAATCTGGCCATATCAGCTTGTGTAGCACACAGGTTAGGTAGATAGCCTATTAGGCAGATAATGTGATAATTATTCGGATTTGTTACAATACGAAATGTCAGCTTACCGAGGTGCAAACTCTGCCCTCTGAATTGATTGTGACGTACAAATGAGTGTCACGGTGTTGAATTGCAACGATACGCAATCCGACCGGAACCAGAAAAAATACTGTGCTGTCGTTTTCCTCTTCATATCCACGTACTTGACCGTTCGAGGCATCGACTCCCAAATAAAATCCCTGCCGGCAGTGTAAACGAGTTTTCACTCCCTTGAGCTGTGGTTCTGGTGAAATAGTAGACAACATTTAATACTGTCAGCAGCGGAGGTTGAAGTTGAAGGGACACTATAGTCATTTAGAATAAGTAAATACCTGGTTACTCGTTACTTAGTTAGCGCTAATATCTCGCCACGCCACGCCACGCTGTCCACCACGCAGACCTGTAGCCTACTCCAATTTTAAAACCACGTATGGTAATTGTGTTGATAAGAAATAACAATTTGATTCGTTGGTTGATTGATTGATTGAAGGTTAGAAGGTGCGTTTGCGTACGGCTTTTTGTCGATTATATGTCACATGCCAGTAATAATGCTTCTGTCATTGCTGCGCGAGTTCGGGTTATTGAAATGAGTTAAGGGTTCGATTCGAAAAAACCTGCCGCTATTTTCGTCGCCCTGTAATTAGATGAGCAGAGGTGATGTGATCTGTGGTCGGATCAAAAGTAGGCCTATGTTATCTAGGAGAGTGGCCAATTTTTCGACGCAAAATTTATAAGTGACATTTGGAAATATCAGCTACGTAACCTAAAGCGTGCGACTGTCAGATTTTCTCATTTTCATTCCAGGTAAATTCGCAAGACTTGTCATTCGTACGTTTAACCACACCAAACCAAACCCGTTAGTTGCTTTGGCTTATTAACGATCCAAATCCTATATGTATTTGATACGAAGTTGCAGTTTCCGAGGCAAAATATGATATATGCGAAGAATCGTGAACAAATTATATACAACTGCCTACACAACTACTTATACCAGACTATGCGACAAGAATATTTAAAATGTTGAAAAAATTTCTGATGAGAATAGGCTATAGAGAATAATAAAATAGAGATTGTAGGAAACTCACGCTCCCTATCTTTAGGCAAAAGAGCTATGCTATCTTCCCGTTTATGATGAACCTCAACGCTTCGCCTATGATCCATAATCAGTACTTAGTTTTCATCGATACGCCCGTACACCATGTACCTATCCACCAAGCTTTTTTAATGTAAGAACACCTTCACCTTGTTTGCTGCTTCATCTAAATATCTAACCTTTGGAAAGAATTCTCAATCTCCCAGTTGAAATGAACTCATTCTTGTATTTTCAATCCCATTTAGCCTACTAAGATATTCGGGATATACTTGCTTCTTTATGACAGCTGTTGTGCTGAGTAAAATTAACCATTTCTTTCCCATCCATACATTGTTTCCAGTCGTTTCTTATCATCCCGTTCGCCTTGCAATATACTGACTGGAATTCTTTAGGAAGATCATCACTCTCACTCTCAATAATTCATATTGTCAAAGTGTCCCATTCAAAGAAAGCGCCTCAATATTACAGAAGAAGGAATTTTGAATCCATTTGTGGAGAAGTCCTCGTCGATTGTTTATTGAAAGAACACGACACTGGGTATTCAAGGTACAACCATATACTCAAAAGCACCCCATTTTAAAACGGGCTTATACTATACATTGAGCATGATATTTGACATAGAATAGAATTGTTCAGATCACCTTTGTATGCTTTCACGCCTCCTACACTTTGCTTCATTAACTTATCCATTGTCAGTATTGAGGAATTCTTCGGCGCACTTCCACTATGAGGTTCTTACCTATCTATAGTTACGTGTTTTCCAAACACATGCGAGCCAACTCTACTCCCCTCATCAATGCAAATCGGATGCCTTGTCGCAGCTTTTTGACGAGCCATTGCAAGCGGATTGAAGGGAGAATTCCACTCTGGGATCATTACAGCAAAGCTAAGATTTCTTTGCGTTTGCATATTTTATAAAAGCGTTAGTGGTCCCCTTGTCTCTCAATTACATTCTACATACTTCGACTCGGGATAATTTAATATCGGAAAACTCCACGCATTATATAACAATTAATATGCCTTATATTGCGCATGAATTCAGATCATTTTCGTGCATTAGAATTTTACATACCTTGCCACGGTAAGCACTTGAACATCAAAAGTTACCACAGTATTGTATTACCTGCCAGACTTACCTCTTTGCTGTTCGATGACACATTAATATTTCATGAGGCTAACATCAATAGCGGCTTATGCGGATATGTGCAATTGGAGCATATTACGCAACTATTCCAAGTGCCCAACAGGAGTCAATCTCAATGTTAACAAACACTGAAGGTGTACAGTGCTTCACATTTATTGATTGCAATGACTTACGTTAGATCCAGAACCAATTCTATATGACACGCGAACGAACGCCCCGTCGTTTATCACCAGAGCGAGGAAGCAATAACATTTCGTGTTTCACTACAACTACCAATCAATCTTTCCATTTCACTAAATGACAGATACTGTCAGTAATGTAATAAGATCGCGTACAGTGAATCACTACTAAAGGCTTCTTGCTAATGATTAGTTTATGTAGTCTTGTTATGCCCACGCCAATGCGAAACATCAAAATCATTGGCTATTTTCTACTTCGATTATATTGTGCAGCTGTCTACGTGTAACCTGGAATTTCCCCGTCTCATGCAATTTTAGGGCTACCGAGTGTGAAGCAAGAGATTAATGCGAGCAGCCCGTGTAGAGGCAGAGAGATGTAGACACACAGAGAGTGTGACTTTAGTCTTGATCGAGCAGCAACAAGGGATCAGTAAAGGCCAAATCCATCTCTAATATGCCTAAATGAAGCTGGTTACAGTGCTTGGACCGAAGAGTTGGCCAGGTCTTTTGACCGTTCGAAGACCAGGTTCTACTATCGACCGAGTCAAACCTCGTACTCTGCTTACCTATCTTTATCGGGGAATGTGGGGGTTGTGATTGTAATAATGATCCTGGCTATAACCCCAAGGAGCGAAAAAGCGTAAGCGACCTAGTTTGCACGATCTAAGATTAGGTAGTTGAAAACGTCACAAATTCAAAACAGCAACATCGTCGTTTGTATTTGAATATCGAAATCTTGTATGACACTAAAATCTATCTAACACTAGCCCATTATTACCTTGTCTGTGTGATCTAGATCCGGAAGAAACATTGCGAAGGAGTTCTATGCTACAAACTCTACGCCACAACCTCATATTCATTGTTCGTTAACCACCCAGCATGCCTTTTAGGACGATGCCCGCGAGCGAATATCGGCCTACGATGTGGCAGACACTACGCCTTACCTTTCGGCATTTGCTCAGTTCTGTCAGTACACAAATGTCCGTGATGAATGAGTCGATGCAATTCCTAGTAATTTTAGTATATTTATGTACTCATTTTCTCCCATCTATTCGGTGTTAAGCAAAAGTAGTTCTTTAACTTCTCTTATGATAAAGGGAAATCCAATAGCGCGCCGATGATGGAATGAGATCAAGGCCCCTCAATTTCTCGCACCCTTTTGACAGATGGCGTAAGTTTGACTGATTATATAGATAGTAGCCTAACAGTGTAACCTAAATCCTGAGGATAACGCTGAAGTCTATACGCTCTCTCCTATTATAGTAACCAAGAAGTTGCGCACCCGCACTTTAAGGGCCGAATAGGCCTATAATGCAGTTATATTTTACTGCTGTGCATTAGTCGACCCACCTAATGACAAAAGTACCTCCAGAATAAGCTAGTGTAACATGGTAGGCTAAAGGCCACGCTTCATTCCACTACAGTACGCATATCAAGCAAGGAAGGTAACAGACAAAATATGAACTCTGAGATGTTGACAGCTTCAAAAAAATAAAATTACCTTTGATTTGACGTCACGACTTTACCCTCGAGCATGGAGGCCAAATCTAAAACTAATTTTGATATCGTCATCCATGCTTTCGCACACGGGACGTCGACAAATTTGATTTGCATAAAGTCATAGATAAATTATTCTGTGATTTTTTGATTTATTGGCGTTTCAATTTTCAACTAAATGGATAAAATGGAAATCAGATAAAATTAGTCACATTTTCTTACAAATTTAGCAAGTGAATTTCGCTGTTACGAAACTCGCGCACTCGTGTTGATGTAATAATTAATTATGACACCAGTCTAAACGCAAGTACTGTAAGTTTTCGATGTGCACCAGCTTTGCGTGCAGCCAGGCAAAACAAATCATGCTATCACGTTTCAAATTTTTATATGATTATGACCAGGATTCAAAAAAGTCCCAATGCATGTCGGCCACTGGTATGTCACAGTTTTAAGTAGAGTCAGCGAGGTTCTTTAGACTTACCAAGCCAATGCTACATAATGTGTGGTCAGTAGAGGCGCTAGTAGGCTGGATGCGCTCGCTAATGTCTGGACAAGGCTGTATCAGTTCTGAGTCAAAATATTCTGACAATGACAAGTCATAAGGTAAGTAGAACTCAATAGTAGAGCATCTAGCGCATACAAAGGGGCAGCTTTTGAGTCTGGGGTCTGAAATGTCAACCGGTGAGCATCTGACGTAGGCTAAGCTATCGAACCAGAAAATATTTTCCATTTATAGTCGCGGTTGATTTAGGCCTATGTATCATCATATTTCACATATGCTTCTATAGTAGCTCTAACTAAAATATAAAAGACCTACTCATAGCAACAAAAACAACAAAAATTTAATGAATGTTGAAGTGTTCAGTTCTGATCTAGTACAATGCAATTGCAAATTTTCTATCCAATAAAAAATAGACTAGATCTGAATGCATAGGTAGGCTATACGTCTTTGACATTCATCTGACATTACTATTTGTGACGCAATGACGTGAATTCCTACTCGATATATATATCCGATTTTATTCCTGTGACTGTATGGAGCATCAATAATAAATGTTCTGCCTCTTTCTAAAAGCTCGCTAGTAGACATTACTTTTCATTTTCAGCGGGAAAAGTAAAAAAAATTAAAATGTCGCTAACAGCGCGATTAGGAGCGTGCTTCCATTAGTGACGAATTCGACGCATTTCAAAACTAACCACATATTTAAGGATGTGTAGCTTTTGCGCATTGCTCTAATCAAATTAAAACAAATAAGAAATTGTTAGGGATACCACAAACATATATATATATATATATATTGATTGATGCATGCATTGATGAATCGGTCAAGGTTAATTATTTTGGCTTATGTTTTGTTCTACCATTGCATCCGCCCAAAGGCATTGTGTACTTAATTGTGGGAATTGATTGCCACATTCTATACTAAATTAAAATCGACTGACAGATCTTGTCGCAGACACTCTTAGTAACTTCAAAAAAATTCATTCCGTCATGGGTATGTTATCATACATCTTGTATTGATTGCAATCATCCATCAAGGCTGCTAAATTATCTTGACTTATTGAAATTGACAGATGCTAAAAAAATGCTGTGGGCTGTACGGTGTCATCTATACATTGAAAACATACTACAGGGTCGATGCTGTCATGACTATTTCACATATAGATGCGCAACCAATAGAACGTCGGATAAAAGGTTTATTACAGCCTACATTTGAATTCGATGGTAAGAAATATACCAACCTAAACTTCTTGACTTGCGAATGTTCAATCCTTTGCCACACGGACAATGAAACGGCATGTGCAGAGAAACCTTCAGTATGACGGGAAGAAAAATTTGAGGCATAGCAAGCAGACCGGGATCATCCGCTGATTCTTGACAAAAGTTCCAAAACTTCACCGATTAGTGTAAATCCACAATTTATATGATATTCCCAATCCTGGATGATGATGCAGCCATTAAAATATAGTATCCAAAAGGTTTTTAATAATACCTTATATATAGGATTTCACTGAAAAAAAAACATAGGCTGATGCCAATTTCACATTGACTGACAGTAACGGTTAAGAACATGCTATATGTATTTCTTCATGGGGATAAAGACCACGGAATGAGAGGATAAGCTGTCGTAACAATATACCTATGCGCTTTTTCTTATGAAGATCTTAGTTACTATATACACCAGACTTTAAGCTGTATACTTGTTGAATTCGAGCTACGGTGTTAAACGTGCGCACCATTGTCGTCCGCTTATTCCACTTCATAGATTACAAATTTAAACGCGAATTGATATAAAAATTTCATTTGAATCAAGACATCGTTAAATCAGATGAACGTTGGTAACAGACTAACGAAGCGACTAATGAACATAAAGGAAACGCCTCTTGTCATTCCCCACCAAGCACCAGTACATTCTTATGGAGATTGATATGACATCTTATCATGTGCAATCATCTTCACAAATCGATACCCAACTATTGTGATATCGATAAAATTTCATTCATATATGTATATTCTTTATGACTACTTTTTCTGGAGCAGAAACAACGGGAATGCAAACTGTGTAGCCATAAACATCACAGTACATTCATCAGTTGGCAATAGTTGATTTTAATGGCTATTAAATGAACATTAATTGCACCCTCTTGAGTCATCATTCATTTCCTTAATCTCAATCACCCATTGGGATTATAGCACCACATATAGTGAGATCTATGGGTATCCCATGAACATTTGTCAATCACTGAGAGTTCTTTTACCGGTGGCTAAAAAGGCCAAGGCCGTCTTTTGGTTAGGAAATGCTGATGTATATTTATGATGAGGTTGGGACAAGCGTTATCAAAATAAAGACATTATTCTAATCATCTCATCTCAGAGGCCACAGATGCCTGTCACAGACATAGACTCGAATGCCAAAGATTAAACCCTTGTGATGATTGTCAACAAAGTGAATAACAATCAATCCATTCCGTATAGAATTTCCGTAATGAAATTAGAAATATTACGGTATGATAAACAGCAAAGAATTCTTTTCTGAATTGGTTAGAGGACATATTGTTTGGCTAAGGGGCGTATTATAGCGTATATATATACGATCCGGATATCTCAACAGACTATATCTCCTATAGAACCAAGTCTAAGTTGTACAGTAGGCTAAATGATCTCACTTGACTAGCAACCTTCTCCTTTCCTTTAACTTAAGTAGCGGTTTTGAATCTCACTTCTGACGTCACTGTGACGTTCCTTTCTTGTATTGAACAAACGTAAGCACAACTGCAACATGTAGCGATACCACAATCTGACGCAAGCAAACAAATGTGTTACTAACAGAAGATTCAGAGTAAAGAACTATACTCGTATCACAGGACCAGGGATATCTACACAGTCTAGATATCCCTGCACAGGACTAGTCTATACTGCCTTTTAGACTCCGAATAATCAAGTAACAATCAGATAATGATGAATGACAACTTGATTGCAAACCCGTGGTACAAGGAATAGGTGAAAAACTTCCGTGCAAAGGCCCATACATAACGCACTGCTCACCGACACTACCACGAAGATATATCAAGATACCCGCCACGATTTCTTTCTTCGCAATATATTATGTCTTACTCATGATTGACATAACTCCCTTATACATGACTGCAATTTGCATTCCACGCAAATGCTTTCGATAAGTTACAATAAATTATTTATTGCGTGTGATCATAAGTCGAGGTATACTTCAAATGAAAAAAATAGATGAGGATCGTATATAATCGCTACAAGACAAGACTTACATCGACTCTTACAGTAGCAAAAATTTCAGCAGTTGAAATATTGGAATAGGCCTACATCTATTCACTCGCCTCAATGTAGCAGTCAATAGTCAAGACAGGCTAAGGAATATAGTGAAATATACGTTGCTATACTTAGAACACAATAGTGTACGTTTGACGTTGTCAAGTGGACATTACCGCTGAATTATTTAGGAGCACACGCATTTCGTTTTCACTGTTTCTGTTTATGACTTTCTCCATAGTCTACTACGTATGTTTCAAAACCACATCCAGGGCGTAACCTGGATCTATCCAATTAGGCGACAAGGAATTTCTGGATACCGTGACACTATAAACAACCAATGCGATGCGGCTACGTCAGGCATGGAGATACCTACAGTATCAGCAGAGTGGTCACGCCATAGGTGCGAAAATCGCGACTACTTCCCGCGCGAAACGTAGATGATTTGTTGTCTATTTAGCACCTTCAGGGTTGGCACCTCTGCGCCCTCTTTGGATTGCTTTCCACTTGGCGCGCGCGAAGGCAATATTGGAAATATTTTGTGACAAAAAAGTCTCAATTACAGCCTCAGGTCTTGTCGTCTTAGCGCAGATCGATTGGCGGTTAGATCGGATAGCATTGAAAAGCAATTTGCTGAATGTATAATTTCCAGCGGATTATAACAGTTCGATGTTGCAATTGCAAGTGTGGGCTATATAGTTCTTATCACAGAGAATAAATATATGCATGCTGGTCTTGCGATGCCGCTATGGTAAAAAATGTTACAATTGCTACATGGCTGAAACGTAGCAAACCTGGCTGTGTCATCAGAGCACCTGTGCTGCAGGTAGCCCACGGGCATTCAGCCTGTCAGCATTTGTGTTCCAGGATTTAGCCCAATCCAGGCCACTCTTCTGTGGCTATTCATACGCGGCCACGTAACCTCTGGTCAATTTCTCCTACTATCAGGCTATATACCCATCCTCCAATTATTAGTTACTGACCATCTGCGATATAATACCCCCACCCACCGCCTCTCAAATTTGCAAATTTGAGATTTGCACATCGGTCTGTATTGTATGTAAGCCTGCGGCGTGCAATATTGGTATATACTGCATATAAAATCTAACAATACTCCGAAATTATCTATTTCTCATCAGTGTACTATTAAACTGATAATTTGAAAATGAGGCGCACGATACATTGTATTTTCCTATTCCTAGGTTCCAGTTTGATATCGAAATCAGTTTCAAACGCACCTTGCGGTCAAACGGACAAACTATACGCCTCTGTTTACATTGTCAAAGCAGATAACTCATAATATCTCATCCCTGACCATCGCCATGGCTGATTAACTAATAACTATAATCCAAAGGCAATCAATGAAATATCATTTATTACGATAATGATCAATCATGTCCTACTAAATCAAGTCCTCAGATGCCATCGCTATGATTCATGCATATTTTACATTGAAATCTATCGAGCACACCAGCTCTACATTTAAAGCCTTGGAATACAATCAGACTAAGAGGCTGTGGGTTCGCTATAAAGAGTAATTCGCTGCCCGTAAAGATGATCACGTGATCAACATCCTACTTAAATATTAATGCTGTTTGCGAAATCGCGAATATCTTCAGGGACTTGAAAACGTTTTGCTTCAAGTACGCACTGTGCCATGTCATGATCGAAAAGATGCAATAATGCAATTTGTACAGGAACACGGAACGAGTATAGCTTGTGATGCGAGGTCTGTAATCACGCATTCACGCCACGGCTCTAAGCACGTTGTGAGAGGGAGGCTTGCAGCATAATATCAGCGGTCCGACTCTATCCCACTCCGAACTAACCGACATTCCTTCTCTAATCATATATGCTTTCCAATCGTTACTCACGGGTACCTGTCAGCCAGCAGGGTCGGAGGTATCGATATCCCGTGCTATAAGCATCTGGCATATAGGACTTGAAAGGTTTAAAAGTCATAACTTCAAAACAACAACAACAACAGCAGAGCGCCCGATGGGCCCTATGCGCCCTATGCCTGCTTTGATGTGTCGATGCTCGCTTGTAGATCAGCATCAATCTGACCGCTTGAAACGTCTATATCACCATCATTGGTACTTGGAGCTCTTGGAAATTCAAATTCTGAAACTAACGAAGAAGTATCATTGGAATCGACTGGCGGAGGGGGTACCACTTCGTCATATTGTCTCGGAATGTCGTTATGAGCGGATTCGCCACAGTTGTCTGGATTGCCAACGTTCGCAACAGTCTTGCATACGTCCGGTTCAATGTTCTCAGAGTCGGTGATATCTTGAGGATAATCGGCTAAAATGTTTTCCGCACTTGTTATGCTGCCAGTCTCGTCGGATGACTCACTTTCGTCAGCACCCGCTTCAGATACTATTGAATTAGGCGCTAATTTCGTATCATTCGGCGTCTCATTCGGCGCTAGATTTACCGGATCATCACCAGGAGGAATATTTTCTTGAGTGCCATTCCTGTAAACCGTGATCTCTGGTATGTCAAGAAGATTCGCCGGGCATGCGCGAGGTACAGAACTGTTCACTGGTGCACCACTGGTCGCTTGATTTTGTGGATGGGGGATCGGGTCGTGGTGATGCGGATTTCCCACTGGCTCCACGTCAATCGCTTTTTGTTCGGATGAAATAACGTCATTTGGAACATGTGCGTTGTTGTTATTTACAGGTTTGTGGTTTTCCTTTGGTTGAACGACTTCTTCGTTGAAGTAGCGACCTAGCATCGCCTGATGTCTCGGCTGGGTATTGTCTGCCACGACGATTCCAGAGCGAAACGAAGCAAACGATGATGGTTGTGCTCCGCTCACTTTTATTTGACTTGGCTTCGACGACTCTGCTTGCGTGCTCTGCTGATCGATTACTGGAAGCTGTAAATCGTTTGGCTCATTGTAAATGACATTTGCGAAGCAATTTGGTTTTGTACGAGGTCTCGTTGCAGGTCTGTAAAGCTCTGAAGGAGAGTCATCAATTTCTGGTATTTCATCTCCTACGATTGCGACGCTGCCATCCATTATCGTATGATTGTCGTTGATGTCAGGATACATCATATCAGTGAGGTCGTCTTCAAAGAACTGCGATTCGTCTGCATCCGTCATCATACATGTGGAACAGCTAAAGAAAATGAACGATATCGCAAACTTTTACAAGGCAATAATCGATTGGTTTAGGGTTCGACTGCCTCGATATAGTCAACCAAACTTTGAGTGATCTCGTCGATATTTCCATGCGGTAAAGGCTAATAACATACACCGTCACCGCATCGTATATACTTCCATCCAAACGGAGCCTGTTATTGCTATAAGTACATCGAAGTAAGTAAGGTGTACATTTACCTTATTGACGAACGATCATCGTATACCATGTCAGTTATTGGTGGCGCTGCGTCAGGCATATTCGTTCTGGCCGCTTTCGCCTCCAGATTTCGATTGTTGGGTAAGGTTTCATCACTAATTGATTGAAGTTTCATCCCTGTTAAAAACATCAGTAAGCGATCATCCCATCATCGTTGACATAGGATCAACCAGTATACCATTATCCAGTAGATGACGCAGCCTCGAAAGATCTTCGTTCAATCTCTTGACATCGAATGTCGAAAGTGAAGTACAGTGGGACACAGAGTCGTGTTTGTAGCTGCTTTTTGACCTGTTGTCGAAGGTGAATTGGCGTGGGAGTTTGACAGCGTCGTGATTGGAGCTCATTGGAAGTGAGCGCGTGACGTCGCGTGATAAACGTCGCTTTTCTTCCATCTGTAAGTCCACGATGGTACACACGAGTTGAAAGGTTGCATCCATGATTTTCTCACAGGAATCAATAAGAACTTTAACGTAGACGCCATAATCCTGTGTAAGGGGAAAATCATAGTTTATTGTTTATGGGTGTATGCCGACTTGCCTCGTCACGCCTCACTGAGCTTATGGTTCAATGTATTCTGATCCAAGCTTGGATAAAGAATGAATATCTCAGAGAATACTGAAAAGTCTCCTATGAAATCAAGGGCAGTCAATCTCAGCAATAAAGTCACCTATGAAAATTTTGTGTATTAGAAATGGCCTTGCCTTTTCTTGGAAGGATCCGCTCCTACTTAGGAGCTGCCTCGCTACGTCTAGTAGTTGTTGTGTTAACAGGGATATCCGATCAGACGTTTTTGAAACATCGAACTTGGCTCCATCATCTCGCAAGATAGGTAGTAAATTGCACTGTATGTTAGTGAGCAATTTGCTAGATAACGTGCTAGCGGCGTGAGCACCAAGTTCGATCTTGGTCAATCTAAATAAAAACAATCCATGTACGTTTGACAAGAATAGCTACTAACAGAGAAGGAACTTACGTTCTTGGGTCAAGCATATCAGTCATAATACTGTGAATTTGTTTGCAATGACATGTAATCGGACCATCACGTGATACCACGGT
Organism: Botrylloides violaceus; assembly: GCA_030412335.1. Classification (NCBI taxonomy): domain Eukaryota; kingdom Metazoa; phylum Chordata; class Ascidiacea; order Stolidobranchia; family Styelidae; genus Botrylloides; species Botrylloides violaceus. The sequence continues at coordinate 1,278,551 of JASFYC010000529.1, read as the reverse complement.
CATACTGCGTTTTATCGCAGTGTCAAGCGCCTCAGCAATGCGTACTTGAACTTTTAAGCAGTCTCGTTCTCCAAGCCTCCTCATCAATGTCTGGGTTGTCAATATAAAAAAAACTTTACTAAACGTGATAGTAACAGCGATTAGTATATAAACTTACCTTGATCGTAAAACGGTTCTCCAATGTACCTGACGGTTTTACAGTTGGGCTAAAATCCTTTAAAATAGAAAATTTGAAACCAGTTACCAATCGGCTATATGATCTGTGTACTGTAATAGGTTGAACCTCGGTCGAGTTCGCGACTGGGTGGATTTAGGACCAACCTTTGACCTTTGAGTTACACGACTTATGGAGTGTGCTCAATAGGCATCAAGCAAATACATAGTCATGAAAGCTTGACGAGTCTGATCTACTGTACCAGTCAGGATATGGCACGTTTACGAAAATCTGATCACACAATTACACTAGCTGGATAGAACTCACCCGGATATTATCATTTTCATTGCTCACTGGTAATCTGCTGCTTGAATCAAACTGTGTAGGTCCTTCGATTAGAGTTTGAATGTGAACCAGTTTGCCTTTCAAGTCGTGTATTGCCTAGAAAGTAGATATATGCTCTGAGTTACAGTGTGTCTTTTAGCCAATATGCAGAAAACGCAACCTCTTGAAGATTTCCTCCTGGCGTGCCCTGTCCGCATTCATCAATTTTGTCTGTGTTTTGGTACCACAAGTCAGTGTTCGACTCAGCTAACCCATCTTTTTGATCAATGCGTGGTTTTATCCCAATGTGTTTTATGTATGCATGTAAACTGGTAAACGAAATTGCAATAGAGTTAAAGTTCTTCGCTCATCTGTGTCCTAGAATAGGTGGAAGAACACAACCGACGTACTTCCATCGCTGACAAAGCTAATTCCTAAATTCGAAGCGCTGGTGCTAAAGATTAAGACTAGAGAACTGGACCTATCCCTTACTTTTTATAATAATCTGCAAGTTCTTTCCTTTGCGTGTGCAAATGGTCTTTCCATTCGCCTAAAATATTGACGAGAGCGGAACCAGTGATGGTGTCATCTGTCACAGCGCTGTAAGCGCTCTCTGAGAAAATGGTCATCGAATCGTCCGATTGATATTCTTTATCAATGGGATGTTTTCTGCAATTTCATAGCATAAGTGACGGAATGCATGGATTTGGAAATTGGCCTACCTTCTTTGATCGTGCTGGTATGCTTCTGGGATGTCGTTGGCCTCTTTGCGAAGAGGAATTTCTCGCACTTGTGGGAAATCTTGATCGGCAGTTCTAAAGACTTGTTTTTCAGGAACAACCATCTGCATATCTGCAAATCCAAACCACTTTTTGAACTCTGGTTGTCACTGATTGACAATATTATATGCGCTAATTAGTTCAACTAGAGATACGATTGATAGCAATACGGCAAATAAAATTATTGAAAGTCTCGCTCTGCACATCGTCATTTGTTGCCAGTCTATGAAGAATATGTTTTGGGAGTCTTTTCTGTGGATCTAAAATAAAAGTCCTCACCCACTACATGGCCTACTTTAGTTAATTAGTACCTAGAGTATAGGCCATGCCCAGGCCTACACAATTATTCAATTGAATAAAAGATTTCGTCACCTTGTACATCTTTGCGGTACACGTCACTGAAGGGGCTTTCTGTTCGTTGAATAGGGATCGGATTATTCTCACGCAGCATACCATCGTTGCTTGAAGTTTGCTGGAGAGGAGATTGGATTGAATGTATAGAGTTAATGCAGAAGATTGGTGAATAAATGAACTTTTACGAAACCGAATAAGCCTCGTGAGAGCTTATTCATGTCAATCACCAAATTTACGGTCGTATATCACTGCCGCTAAGCAACGGAATTACAGATATCAAGGATTCAAAACTCAACACTGCGGGGCCTACAGTGCTCAACGAGCAGATCTTTTTATACAATTAAGAGTAACAAGCTATACGATATATGAAACATGGCCATGGGTAATACATGTACATTGCCTACATTAAACAGCTTGGCAATTTGATTCTTTCAGTGAATCTGAATGTGGTATTCGTGGAGTTTTGAAATAAAGGTTTGTAAATTAGACTTACGTTATCCGAGTTCTTTGTTGGTGGCAATGGTGCGGGGCCTTTCCCTCTACTCATGGTAGATGCTTTTAGATGTTGAATTTGTTTCGTTTGATCTGATAAAATAATATATATGTCCGTGAATACTGCAGTTGTCATTGATGAATGCAAAAATTCAACGACCCCGACTGACAATTTGTACTGACTGGTGGCTTCAACCCACCTGATATATCTTCATCGGGTTTCGGAGCCCGCCGCTTTTTTGTTTCATTTTGGATAACGTTTATCTGCTGGAAGTTGAAAAAGTCACAACGAAAATTATATATGGGAGTATATTGTACTCGATTTAATCGAACTATAAGAACAGAGAGCTGCTTTTAAGACTCTTGATCCTCAAATGTTGCATAGGCTTATCCGTGGCCTACTACTAAAGTAGGCAGTGTCTTATCCTATGGTCATTTGTGTCGCAAAACCCACAACATTCTGTGTAGTCACCATCGAGTCTTAGAGCTATTTTCTTCCATCAGAAAGCTCAGGTACATAAGCGCCTCCGACTGGTCACAGGTTAATTCGCCTGCCATATATTTAGCACATCAATCGCGTCTGGAACTTCATCAAGGTGTAGCCGAATCTATTTAATTTATAGCTACCTTCGCTCCAACGCGATCTCTTCCCGATGAGTTGTTGAGAACGTTTATATTTCGCCCATCCCGCGCCTCCAGTTGCGATTGCCTCGTCCTTGAAATTACGACACCGTTAATTATTATATTAACCGGCTTATACAGTGTTAGACTTCACACCTTGGCCAATTTTCACTCTCTTCTACATAGTAAGCTTCATTATTGCTGCCTGTTGACCAAATATAACTTGGAGGAAGCGTTTGCGATGGCGGAGGTGCGTATCTCAACAGGTCGCGATTTCTTGCCATTTTTGAGGTTTTTCGTTTCTGGCATTTCTGTTTTATCTTCAACATACAGGCGGTAATTCCGATGAATACAACTAATAAAGCAACCACGATGATGATGACAGCGTATAAAGGAAGGGCAAGATCTTCGCGCTGCCTGAAACAAAAAACTCGTATTTACGTTTGACAACACATCCTCTACCGTTATAGTCAAATGCATCTGCTTCAAAATTTCCAGAAGCTCTTTACAATTTGTTTGTGCGTGGATGTGGATTGTGAATATAATATATATTTTACCAGCACCCGCATTGCACCTGAATAGTGGGTCGCATGATGCACTGGTCATAAAGTCTATGGGCTATTGGGATCAGCTAATTATACTGTGAAGGCGACATATATGTTGTGGACGAAGGCTAGCCATACGCGCTCGTCTTCTTGCACTTCCCTCTCTCGCCATAACCCCACGCCCACTTTTTGGCAATGTCACATTGGTAGCCTTGCCGGGCAGAAAACGCAATAGGATAGGTGATGATCCTGGTCTACTCTACACGAAGTAGTTTGTTATCTCACCCAACTTCACGGCTCCTTGTAACAGTTGGACGTCGCGTTGGAGAAACAGCCCAAGGTGGAGGTCGGTTGTTCTCTGCAAATGAAACAGTATCAAGACATGAGTGCTGTTAAACTAGTTGTGTCGTGTTCAGGCTAGTATACTATTATCTAATAGGCATATAGTGTTAAAATGCCAGCGGTAGGCTACGGCTACTATGAAAGTTCAATCATGGTCTACATCGGAACTCAAGTAGGTCTTGGTTCAATGTTCGGGGTGCAATTCATGCAAGCAGAGCGCTAGGCCTATATACCGATAAAAGAAAAACTTTTGCGAAATAGTTATTTGTAACATCATGCTGACTCTGTTTCGCACAAACTTGTGATGAGTTGCTTGCTGAACTTCACACGCACCTGCATCTTTGCATCCTCCTACAAGGCACGTCTTCGTGCATTGGGATAATTCCGCTGGCGTGAGATCGTTGCATCTTCCATTTCTGGCACGTAATATATGTTTACAGAATTCCGCTCCTCCTGTGTCAAAGCATTGCTGCGAAACTGTTGGCCCAACTACATATTTTCAGAGAGATATACAACGTAAAAATCCTATCCAATTTAACATCATAAACTTTGACTCACCTCCAAAAATTGTTAGCAATAAAATGACAGCAGCTATCCACATTTTCCCGTTGTGTAGAACATATGCAGGTGATGTATTGACGAGTGTAAAAGCTCTTCCTGCAGCGTAGCACAAATTGGCGTTTGTCGTATAATCACGATTATCATCATCGGCGTAGTCGCTTCCGAGACTGGTGGAACTCGTTCAGTAAAGCGCCGGAGGCGTCGAAGTGAGATTTCGCATCACGAACGTCTGTAAGGCCAGGTTTCGTGGTTGTTCGCTACACATTGCAGACTGGACTCCAGTTATGCACATTGTATTTATATAATGCATCTGTCTGACTATCACGCTCGGAGAATGGATTTAGTGATTACTGTTTTCAAGCCACGTTTAGTGTATTTCTACCTCACCGTTTTATTCTATTCGAACATTGCCGACATACTGGCAGGCGGGTATAAATTCGATTTCCATCCGCGCTGTATATTCAACTGCCTTTTGCGTGGCGCATAACTAATAACTCATTTCATAAAATATGGTCATTGGAGTGATTGCTGGGTTATCTAGAGACGGATTACTTATTGTGGGACACGTGGGTCATAGGTGAAATCGAACAAGTGGCCCCATTTACATTGTTCGGTTCTTATTTAATTCATTTCTTATCGCTTTTGTTGTGACTCCATTATTTCCTTCTGACTATTTTGTTCATTTGTGTTCGGTCACAATGCGGCGCATGTATAGTGCTGCTCCTGGTTCAACTTTTAAAGTACCTTTACTGTTTTTTACCGCATCGTCGTGCCTTGTCTTACCGTGGCGTTACAGCTAATTCATATAACCCACAGTTCATAACTCGTTCATGTTCGCATTCGTCTGCACATGTATCACGCTATCATAGTGGCATAGATGGGATGGTGATTTATATGGCAGAGAAAAGGTCTATAAATCATTTGAACTCATAAAGACCTATGAAGTGGGTGTAACATCATGGAATCACACACGAGAAAATTAATATATTGAGACTGATCCACGATTTTATTGATCCTGTGAGAAATTCAGTATCGGCCTAGTAGCTCCTAACGAGATACTGCTATTGCTAAGAACGATAAGTATATTTTGCTGCCATCAGAATAGTTTTGTGTATTTATGCATTTGGGTAGCCATATTCATTTCTCGTCGCGGATCGTGCCATTACAGAGTTGTCGGCGTGATTGATGGATTGATCAATTCTTTGGCCAAATATCAGGGGGAAAGGTGTTTTGACAATTTACGCCAAATTCGATAACGACATATCAACAGCATGCTTGACCTTGTAGTGGGTGAGCGATTGACTGCTGATCAGGATAAGCTCACTCATCTGTACAAAAGTGCATTATAAATTTAGCAAGCTCAATGATTGTCCATCGACCTATTATCTCATATTCGTGAACCCTTATTGATCAGAATGGCACGATAAACTGAGCCGGCTGGACATTATTCATCAATTGTCGCAAAATAGGACGGAGATTTGGCCGTCCGTGAACGTAATATGATTTACAAGTGCGAAGTTAATAACTGATGTAGCAGGGTCGTTGATTCCATGAGAACTATGGTACGCCTTAAAGATTTTTCTACAGTTGATTGACCTCCTTGTATATTTCATAGCTAAAATGAATAATTGGTATAACAAATTGCAAGTCGCGGAAGATCTGTCAAACCCTGTGGAACCCTTGGCTGGTAAAGACGTAGTAAATTTATACGTTTAGGCTTGCAGGAAACAAGGAAGGGTAATCCTATTGGTTTTAAAACTAAGTAAAACTAAGCCGAGTGGTTTGAATGTCCGCCTACTGGACGCAGCTGGAGGTATTGTAGTCGAATATGGGTTGCGCTGGGTGCCCTCAATCAAACGACGGTTACGCCCACTTACGTCGTGAAATCTACTGCTGTAATCCCTTTTTTATATACGTTTTAGATCGAATCTCAGTGACCGGTGGAAATGCTGCCTCTAACCTGACTGCCACGACCACTCCTGGAAGTAGCGAATGGGATCCGTGGCATCCACCATATGCAATTCGAGTTTCCAGAACGGTCTATAGCATTGTGGGAATTTACATGTCATTTGTTTTGTTTTTATCCATAGCCCTGAATGGTTTGGTCTTATACACAGCTTACAAAAATAGGGTGAGAAATCTGTTTGCTGATAATACGTCGGCCTTTATACCTTACAGCTGTTCCTGGTCTGTATACTAACTTGTTATTCGTATTTGTATCGGCATGGTATCGCTACAATATGTCTAGATTTGTCAAGAAATAAGCCAATTGTAATGCTATAAATGAATCGAATAGACTTGTTGCAGGTTGTGAGGACGCCGTTGAACTATATTGTCATAAATTTAACTGCTGCTGATCTAATCGGCGCAGTTTTCGGCGATACCTTGAGTGTTATGGCGAATGCGGCAGGGCGTTTCTTCCTCGGAAAGCCAATGTGTGTCATCGAGGGATATACAGCATCGGTTTCCGGTAATATGTGGTCGGTAGATTTTGTCTGTGCATAGATTTGTTTATTACAATAATTTTGCCAGGAGTTGCCGGTCTTCTGTCTGTAGCTGTGATGGCCTTTGAAAGATATTTCGTCGTCTGCAAACCTTTCGGTCCTGTTCATTTTTCTGGTCGTATTGCAGGAATCGGTAATTGCAATTTCGGGATTCCTCTTCGCTTGGCTTGCTAAAACAACCCCATATTGCGAATATCTATTCTTTCTCTTCAGGTGTGGCAGTGACATGGGGTTATTCTATATTCTGGAATACACCCATGTTAGCATGGAACGGATATGAGGCTGAAGGTTTTGGCTCTAATTGTGCGCCAAACTACTGGATCACAGATACAGGCCCAAGAAATTACCTCATCGCGTACTTTGTATTCTGCTTCGTGATACCATACTGCACTATATTCTTATCGTACGGAAAGCTGATCATGACTTTGCGTGAGGTAGGCCATCAGTATATATCAACTTGAAATAGGTATACTGTATATAGCCTTTGTAAACCGTATGCGTTAGAGGCGCGCACGATCCGACTGTAGCTCGTTGACGGGGATCTGTGGTTGATGTCAATGCAAAAATTAAAATATAGGCCTTAAATATGTGTATTTCCTTTCCACAGATGAAGAAGGAAAGTATGGTGTCAAGCAGCAGCGGTGTAAGCGCAGATCAGGAAGTAACAAAAATGGTTGTCGTGCTCGTCATAGCATTTGCATTTTGTTGGTTCCCGTACGCTATTGTGGCCATGACTAATGTGTTTCTAGAAGAGGTGAGGAAATGCTTTGGTGATTGATAAAATCGCAATTTTCGCAAATCCTTGGCGCAATATAACCATCGAGGCCAATCGCCTCAGCTGATCGTGACCCACATGGTAACAGGCCTACATTCAAATTTAGCGGTCTTTTTATGCGTAGAAATGATCGTGCAATCCATCATTTTGATATCATTAATACGTTTGTTTCAGAAAATATACTACATGGGCGCATTGCCAGCGTTTTTTGCGAAATCCGCGGCAGTCTACAATCCAATGATATACATCGGACTCAACCGACAGGTATGCCATACTTTGGCGATTAGGTTGCTGAGTATCCGACTTCAGCATAAAAAAGTAGTCAGATGCATTTAGGCTGTTAGAGGCCACGTGGCTTATTTGACCTTAGCGGCCTTTGATAGTTTATTTCCACAATGAGCTCTTGGTGCTTTATTCGAGCAGGCGCGGGTTAATCTGATGATTCCTAGGGGTATCAAGAGGATGCTATTGCGTTCTGGGACATAGCAATCCCTTTTGTCGAAATATGTCATTCGTTGCATTGGATATCTCTTGAGCAGCTCGAAAGTGGAAAAGCCTACGCTCATCGTGCGCAAAGAACTATGCTAAAGTTCCATAAATCCGTTTTCAGTTCCGAGAATGCGTTGTGAAGACCGTTTTCAAAGGATTATTGCCTCGAGATGACAACGCCAGCATGATGTCATCCCAAGTATCTACTACCAAAGTTCAGCAAGCTTAGTGAGAGATTATAAGCGGCAGCAAAATTGACTTGAGTGTGTTAAGTGAAACTGAAGTTGCACAGAGTCCTACTGCCCGTGAAAAACAAAATTCATTCATAATAATAATCATGATAGTGAGATTGTTTGCCCATGCGCCATATATGGACATTTGACATTTTTTTTACTCCACGGAATCACGACGGATGTCCAAAATGTATGACGTCTGCATCAATATAAGGGAGATGAATTGGCCTGCGACTAGCGATCACGGGGTAGTCTGCTTATGTAGTCTGAACGTAATTGACCCGAAAGCGGCCGGGAATAAATGTCGATAGTCCAGGCCACTGCCCTCCACTTTGCTGAATAGTCGATCTATTGCTTTTCCTGGGACCTACTGTAGTGTATGCCTACATGTGGTATAATGTATATGGCTAATGGAGTAGAACTTGATGACGCAGTTTTTATCTCCGAAATATTTTACCCCGTTAGATGACAGTAAAGAATTGTTATTGTTTTGTCGACCAGCTGATCGCCGTTACTTGCTTTGCGTTGTGCAATCTTCGAAAGCAGGAGGTCTAAGTATAGTGACTCTCCGAAGAGTCTCTATAGTCTAAGCCTGTCTGTCATTCAGGTGTTGATTTGCTGCTAGATGCAGGGTTTGCGTTCGCACAAGCGTGAAATTGGTCGATTGTATATCATTTCCCTCATTATGTCGTAGGAAAGGAGTGGTTGGAAGGGCTATTAGGTTGGCCAGACTACGCAATCTACGGAATGAACGATCACTGAGCCTTGGACCAGTCTAGCAGGCCTACCGGTAGCCTATCACTTGTGAGCTGAGGAAGCGGGAAGGTATTGTACGCCAGTATTTGGTTAGGGTTGGTTGCATATGTATGGACGGAAGTATGGGAAGACCATCGAATCAGTAGGCCTACCACCTGTGTTTCAAACTGCATTAGTGTTGAGAGCGCGGCAGGGCAGCTACTAGTATATGTTAGGGATAGGCCTTATGACTAAGACTCTAAGCAATATTCGGGTCTAACCTATCTTCGACCCGTAGCTGTAGATTAATCCCACCATTTAGGCTGGGGTCCGTTGAAGAGGACTACTCACCCCTTGGTCTATTGGTGGTCAGTTTCTACCTAATCAAGGAGTATGGGTTTGAAAGTTTGTAAAGCCGATTGTTGATGCTGGCATATGGTTGAATTTTCAAGCTAACTGCTGTCACTACTCTATCAAGTTGATTCAATATTGAGACTGTCATGCATGATTTGACAGCAACAGTTCATAGTAAATTTGACCCTCTCTTTGTTTTCATATCAAACTTTCAGGCTGTTATATTGGTAATGCATTGACCAGATACAAGCCTCAGAAACATGGGGTTATAGGTCAATATAGTTGTACTGGAATATACCCACCGTGTCTACAAAGTTTCTGCGATGGATCTATCACAAGCAATGTTTAATGGAGACATATGGATAACTAACATAAAGATGTGTCGAATGCAAAATTTCAGATCAGGCCATTTTACTTGCTGTATAACAGTGATTGTTTGTAAATGCAGTGGGAGTACCGGTATGGAAATTGTCACGCCGCAAAGAAGCAATCAGAGCGATGAAGGTACTTTGAAGCTTTGCTACTGTGAGATGTGTAAGCAATTTCGGATATCAAACACATGTTACCTATGTGTAAGGATAACTTGGTTCGGGTGGACCCACCATAGGAGCTATACCCACATATTTTGTTGCAATGGACATGTATTTGTCATCACTGGAAGAGCAAGTTCAATGGAGACGCTGTCATTATCCACACTGTTCTTAGAACTGAAACTTTATTTCCCCCCGGACTCTTCATTATCAGATTGGAAGTCGTCACCTGAAATCTCTTGTTGCGTTATCTCCATTACGGAATGGTCTGTGCCTTTTTTCTTTGGTTTCCCCCACACTTGTCATTTTCATGTAACCATATTTTTGCTCTTGACTTGGTTTTCTTACGTTCCTTCATTATGGTACCATTTAAATACCAGTCATCACAACAGTATATGTGCTGGTAGCAGGGAATCAAATCCAAGGACTAATAGGGCTATTGAAAAGATCGATATAATCAGCTACAACATTAAATCAATGAAGCATGATTACACGAAGAAAAATTGGAAAAACAAGTCACATAGTCCATGTATTACTTTATTCCCGACCTTACAACGCTATGATATTGCACTCATCGTGATAATGAATATTTTTATCACAAATTGCATATTTATAGGAGCTCACGCCCAAGTTCCTGATATTATTAATTTTAATGAATCATCAAGTAACGATACAGTTCAAAAACTTTTGACATCTTTGATTTGTGACCAAATCCCAGCACCCGACCTCTTTTCTCAAACTGAACTAAAAAGCTGCAGTCACTCAAGATGTTATGCATCTTCCCAGACTCTTTTCTCTACTCCCCACAATAATACCATGACCTGTATGTGTGCCGCTGAAAGATGCGACCCAATCCATTCACACACTTGTTCTCATGCTCTCAATCGTGTGATTGATGCTGATAATAAAGCTGGAGTAGACATCAAGATGTTTTCGAAGACAATGTTGAAGTATGCGACACCAGAGACTTATTCACGAAGGTGGAGTTTGGACAATTGTATGGTATGTACCGATTTTCCATTCTATATCCTTTTGGTACTGTAATCCGTTCTTTAGCATGTTATGTTACACTTTGATGCATTCTAACTGCTTAATGTTGTAATGGTTAGGTTGCTGGTTATGGAACTACCACTAGTTTGTTGGTTATGGAACCACCACTAGTTTGTAAGTTAGAGATTTGATCTGAGGGAGTTTCAACATACATGAAATTCCTTCCTTGCAAGGAATAATGTGGTGGATTGGTAAGGTGCCAAACAACTCACTGTCTAATCCATCAACGACATAGCAAGGTGCTGTGCACGGATCTCGTGGACTCTTCATCATTATCGAGTAAAGCCGGAAATTTGTGATGAACTTTTGCCATGTAAGCCTACATCACAGCCTAGCTCCATATATGAAAATATAAGGAAATGTCTGTGGCCAGTGAATATCAACAGACAGACTTTAAGATATTGGTGAGTCGACTTGTATATGAACGTCTTGGTAACTCAAATGGACTTGTGACTCAAATTGGTATAACAAGACTACTGGACTTAGACTTGAAGGCCTTCCATTTTGGCGACTCATCTTAACTTGCGAATCAGAATCAGTGTCTTGATCACAAAGCTGGGTGCTATTACCGAACGAGTCTGCAAGAAAAAGTTCTGTCAATACACCACTGTGTAGAAATGTGACGAAATATGGGATAGTATTCTGAGGTGGTCGTAGAATTCATTGAATTATATTACGATTTATTCAATATGAGCAGAATGGATGTTTTCCCAAGTCAACCGCATCTGAATTATTTATTAGAATTAATAGGCTATGAAAATGTCGTTTTCATGGTTTTTATGTAGCAAGCATGAATGCATGGATGTGCATCTTCCATTAGTATTTTAACGAAATCATGCAAAGCGTAGTGTGATAATTCGCCACATTGGAGAAAAAAAGGACTATGGCATGAATATTATCATATTTACAGTGTCCAGACGCAAACAAATTGCGCGCAAGGTGGAAAATGTTTAATTCTTAACGCTAATATAGGCCTACCCATACTGTATATAGTGTCTTGGACATACCTTACCTACGGTACTGAGACTTACGCACATTTCTTGGCAGGTCCACGTTACTACGTAGTATCGCTATTCTCTATTCATTTAACGCAGCATTTTAGGTTAAAGGCTTTCCGTACATTGTTTCAGTGATGGATGTTGGATGCGTCCAAAACGAGCTTTTCGTTTTCATGCATCCCCGGTCTATCATTGGTATACATTTCAACCAATTCCAAGTACCAAATCTGATGCGTTTTTCTCCTAGTTACATGCGGAGGTCTATATTCTTTTCAGACCGCCTACAAAAATTGGATATGCTCAATGGAACATCGAATTAATGATACTAGGCGAGAATTAGCATCATGCAAATCGGCTGGCCTATGCTCATGTGTGGAGAAGTCATGTCCTTTCTTCAGGGTATATAACCAAACAAAATTGTACGGCGGCCAACCAAGCTTTTTGTGCCAAGGTAAACAGAATGAATATATTGCTAGGTGATCGGAAATTACTCCGGTGTATTTTTGTCCTTGGCCTCTTTTGGCGTATTTAAACAAACTTGGCCGCGCGTAATGTGTGGAGTGTGGGTAGGCTATACCTTAAACACGCAGAAGCTCTCATGTGCTACCATATGTGCTTCTCAGAGAAGTGCTTTGTTAATAGCCTGACTTCCAGACTGGAGGATATCGATGAATAGTAGATTGTCTATCCTAACTAATAAAGCATCGATTAATGTCATTAGTACATCGCTATAAGCACCTTTATTGTATGTTATGCGTGTTTATAGGTTTTCAAGAAGTGCTCTCGGCGGACCAGAGAAGCTGCCTAAAAGATTCTGGGGTATGTGAACACTGAAATGGTTTGACGGATGCTCTTAGTCAGTAACCTTGCGGTGGCTTTGATACTGTACCTTTATTAAAATGATTTTTTTAATTAGATTTTCCTCTATGTATCTCCAGTTAAAAATTTTCGTTGCCCGATTTATTTTTTCAACTTCATAGTCATAACGTCACTGTGCCTTACTATAAAATAAATCTCGTCGGAATTTCATGCCTTGTGCTGAGTGCCTGCGACTCGCTAAGTTCTAGATATAAGAGTTTGAGTTGGGTAGGTGTGTTGTGAACACGACGTTTGTCGGTCGCGATGTTCGTGGAGAGCTTCGCCATCGCCAGGAAAAGCGTGTTCAGAAGTCGATATCAATTGGTGTGTGAACGATGGTATGCCTGCATGTAGGCCTACCATACATAGATTACACATATGCTGCTGCATGGCCTACTACATGTAGCATGAATGTAGTAGGCCATGGCTGTGAATCGTAGAAGTTGAAAACGGCACTATGAATGGAGGATGAATTTTGCACCTGACTTTTACCATATCAGGCAACGTATATGTAATTTAACATTCAGATAAAATCAACTCAAAATTTGTAATTCTGCATTCTTTCAATCCTCAGCGGGCGATACTTCGCTTCGTGTGCCCAATTACTTGTACACCTTGCGTAGAAAACGACTTTGAGTTTGGCGGCGTATCGATTTTATTGATTTATTCTCCCTCTGGTCTACGCTACCTTCCTATAGCCTTTGTGCCTTTTCTGAACACCAACAACGATCAATAACATTCACGAATCACGACACAATTTCCCGGTATCGCCCTAAGTGCGGTAGCGTATCTAGCCGATATTATGCAATGTAGAGCCTACATTGTTCGCAACTTGGCAATTAACGTGGTATGGAATAAATTAGCTTTAGCGACTTGAGCCTACGATAACTCATCTTGTCGTACTGTCTATTGTGACTTTCAAACGCACTACTTAGGCGTTAAGCTTTGTAATAGGACATTCACTACTTTCCAACATCCAACCGATAAGTTGAGCTTTGGAGATCTTGGTCAACTAATCTACTAGGCCTAAGTACAGTCTTCGCGTATTGCAGTTTCAACAAAATTTACTCTACTCATATTGGCTCCCAGTTTAGTCTTTGTCACCCATGACTGCAATGGGTCATGGCTGTGAGCTCTGATACCGACTTAACAAGAGCCTATCTTTGGATTCTTTATTAGACGTGGGTCAATACGTCACAGCCACGTCGTCAGCCTAGACCGGCCTGTACGTGCCATGCCAACTTTTATCGACCCATGATAAGCAAATGCACGAATAGTGTATGTATGCGTCATCGTTCTGTACTTTTGTGAAAGTCTTATGGAGCACAAATTCGCTTTCGGCGAAGATATATTTCAAGTCCCAAGAGTAGTCTCTGACTAAACTACGATTAGTTATCTATACTCTGACGCAGTTCTTCGTTGACTCTCTTGCGACACGTAACGAGAATGTAAAAAAGCGTTAGCCTATGGTACAGCACAGAATATCGGAATTACTTCCACAGCAGCACGAGTAAGCCTACTGACTGCGTATACATGTACAACTAGTACAAGCGTAGTTGAATTGGAGAATCTTATTGGTTAGATCATATATAGAAGATCTACTTTCATAATATTTTACGACCTGTGACCTGATCAGTTAACCCTAGCGCCATAACCGTGATCAACGCGAAATATCCTACGCACATGAATTGTCCTTTTTTGGCTGTCAAGCAAAACGATCATCCCCTTCCCCCAATGACAAATTCTGAAGCGCTATGGAATGCGTGCGGATTTCAGTCATATTGGGATTAAGCCGACGTTATATTTCCATTTTGACTGCACACATATACTTCGATCTCACCCAGGAATAATTCAGTTACACAAAATTACGACAGCATTATAGCAGACAAATTAACAGCGAGACATATCTTTCAACGTCGAACGCTGCGTAAGTGCAATGATAGTGCAAAAGACACCCGGTGTAGAACTATATGAGAAATTGAATGGGACATAGAAAGCGATGCTTTTTAATTTTGGAATGAATTTCAAAAACGCAATATTTGCAGCTTCATGGTTTTCTGTAGGATTACAAAGTAGGTGCAGCTTCTCGTCAGCGTTTACTTTTTCTCGAAGCCCCTGCCGTGACTTGTCTCCGAATGAGCCTAAAAGAAAATACACAGTAAGGCCTACTGCGTGTTACAGTCTACTGCTACTTCTAATGCCATATAGATGCGACTTTCACATTTACATCTGCACAAGTTTTCTTAAGTGCGAACGCTCGCCGTAGGTTATACCAAGGATGCCGCCTGGTCTATATACTTACGCTTTTATAAGCGGCTTCATACTCCTCCACAACTTTCCGAAGAGATAATTGCTCTCCAGTTGATAACTGAGGCGGTACCGACTTTAAGCGGAACTCTTCACCCTCTAGGAGTTTCTGGTAGGTACTAATCTCGAAATCAAGACCTGGAAAACATCATACGAGCCAATTTATATATTTGGGTCGTGACTCGTGACTAGAAGAAGTTTTAATTTACCAAGTTTAACCGCGAGGAGTTCTTGATACTCGCGGAGGCGATCGGCCATCTCCGACTTGATTTTATCAAGTTGGGATTGGAGTTCGGTGATTTGATCTTGGTATCCACCGATATCACGGTTGAACCTGTCTTCGACGTCAGCCAACTGTCTTTCAAGGTAGTCTTTCTGCAATATAACGAATGTATCGTGAGGATAACGGATTTAATATCCAAAATAACAAACTGCCACTCTTACGTTGGAACGGAGGGACTCGATTTGTGCGGTGTGGCCGCTAACACGATTTCTGAAATCGCTGACTTCGGTTTGAGACTCTTTAAGCCGGTTAGCATCACGTGACACGGAGGCGTTGAGGTCGTTGAGCTGGAATAAGAGAAAAGAAGGTAAAACCACGTACCAACAATATAAAACAAACTGAAATTGGGGTGCGTAATTAGAGATCGACCGATATTTGTATTTTCTAGGCCGATACGATAATCGGCTTTCACATGACTCATGCCCGATATCGCTTATCCAAAAATCACGAATATCGGTCTCGGTAATTGATCATTGAGGCCGATATCCAATATTGACTTCCTTACTTGACTAACTGCTGATACCGATAATCGCAAGAATAGGCTACTAATAACGGCCTCGAAAATCGGCCGTTGTCGATAATCGGTCGACCCCTATTCGTAATATCATAAAGATCGTCAGAAAGTTACGCTCAAGCCTATGAAAATGTAGTGTAGCCCACAAATTAACCTGTTCTTTTATGACGTAGTCAAGACATCCCTGTATACTATGGCCTACATGCCCTACAATATATACCTTGCTGCTGTACCAGGCTTCTGCTTCTTCCTTGTTCTTCTTAGCTGCGAGATCGTACTGCGCTCTGATATCGCGAAGTAAGTCAGACAGATCTGGCCCATGTGTGTCCATTTGTACACGTACATGGTCGGTGACTAGTTGTGACTTTAGTTCGTTAATTATCTGTAGGAAAAAAAAGGATAAAACTCAATGTCTACGATATGCTCACATTCATCTTTATGCCAATACACAATTAGCAGTCACAAGATGACGCATTTTCATTTTGTAATTGCGGTTAGAATGGTAAAGAACCTAATTGACGTTTTGCCTTCGACTATACCTAGTTCTTGGCCCATGAAATACACTGTCTATTACGGTATAGATTAAAGTTTCTCACCTCTGTGTGAGCAAGATTGTCGAAGTCCAACTCCTCTCTGAGAGAAATCAATTTCCTTTCGAGATCGACCCTGGCAATGGTGCATTCATCGACATTATTCCTCAAGTTGTCCAACTCCCTTTCCAATTCTTCACGATCTTGAACGGCTGTTTGATATCTAAACAGTAATCCGGTGACAAATTTTACACGATATCATAAGAAAAAGTTATGTGAAAGCATATTGAATCAGCAGCATTTGATCACAACCTACGGAAAGGAGATTTCGCCCCCAGGCTATACAGTTAGCGTCATATGCTCATGTATGGCGGAATGCTAACGCTTGAGACAATTTGGGTGTGGTCGTCAAATTTTGGCTATGTGACAGAGATAAAGGATAACTGTAAAGTTACTTACTCTGCCTTAAGATCTCCAACGTCAGATTGCATTTGCTCTACTTCGGTCTCGATGTGATTACGGTCGGTTTTCAACGCATCAAGAAAGCTTTTCAATCGTCTCACTTCTGCATTGTACAAGTCATCAAGTTGAGATTCATACTTAACCGAAATCTGACGAAGCTGAGCTTCCAAAACCAAGTTCTGTTGCTCCAAGAATCGAACCCGCTCGATATAGGATGCGAAGCGGTTGTTTAACGCCTGTCAAAACAACAATAGGCTTAATAAATTTAAAAAAAAAGAGTTCATACACGAAACGGAACTAAGCCTGCACGTGTTGTGACAAAGATGCAATCAGCTGAATAGTTGGTACCTTCAGCTCGTTCTTTTCCCCAGATCGCATGCTTCTGAACTCTGCACCACCGGCTCCGCCAAGTTCTTGGAGGTCCTTTTCGCTGATGTAGAGACCACCAGTACCCATTCCTCCATATCCCGTTCCATATCCACCTCCATATCCGCCGTTACTTTCGTAGGAATATGAGTAAGAGCTGTTGCCACCCTGCAAAAATTTGATACGTACAGTATAAGCCAGACAGAACAGGCGCGCGTGCTTCTTCTATGCTCTACTGTCTACAACATCGACGTTTACTTACAGTTGGTGATAGGGTCCCATATCCGAAGTCTGACGTTCGTCCAACTGTAGAGTACCTTCCTCCTGACATCTTCGTAGGAGTAGTGTCATTCCCCATAGTACCCGAGTACGATTTCGTGTATACACGCTCAGTTACCACAGATTTAGATGACATGATTGTAAGGCGCTGTTTGTCTGTAAGAAATAGATACATGTATCCAACAGATATGCGCAAATTGTATCCCTACAACTTCGAGGCTAGACAGCTCGCGCATTAGGTCTATAGCGGAGGGCGGTCGAATTCGATAGTCTGCCGGCTTGCATATGCACATCATGTACGCATGATATGCCCCAGTCATGTCTATGAATAGCAAAAAGGACAAAATAAACGGGTTCCTTATCCTATTACGCGTAATATTCTGTCTAATCTTCTTCACTAAATCGTTGTTACATATCTTTCGCAAGAAATTGTTCTTAAACCAGCTAATGAACTTATTTATTTTCAAGTTTTCTACCGAACTTGATCATCGACGAAGGACCATGCCAAACTGTGCCAGTAAACGATCGCCTAGGGCGATTTCTTCGTTGGTTGCAACTTCATAATATTTCAATGATACCATCATCCACAGTAATCTCATTTAATTAGTACTGGACTGTCTGTCTATTTAGCCCTGATAAAGAGCTCCTTTCTTTTGAATGCCATTCATATGCAGTGCGAGATTCTTGCCGCATGTAGCCTACTGTAGCTATGTAACAAGCAAAACCGTTACCTTGACGGCGTCTTCTCTGAGCAGTCGATGTTGAGTGCAGAAGTAAACGCCCGAAGAAATCTTTGCGTGGATGATAGTCCTACCTTCTTCTTCACAATAATCTGTAAGCAGTAATGTCTCGAACATTCGCTTGCCTCTGGCGTAGCTCGACATTTGAAACGCACGTCAGCGCGGTATCACGCCGAACACGTCACAAGTTTTGAGGTTTATCATCATGTTTAGGTATGAATAACAAGGCGTCGGCTAACATTTCGAATGAACAACGAAATTCCAGTAACTTTTAGATCATAAATGCAGCTAAAGAATTATCTACGGAATAAATCTGTTGCAGTAATGGTAGCCTATTCTGTATTTCATTACCCCAATAAATTGAAGAATCACATTTTTTGTAGCGTCAGAGCAAGCGTTTGGTGAATTTCAAGGTATCGGGTCATCTCGTGATTCTTTGATACCTCCTTCAACGACGCATATCCTCCGTCAAAGTCAATATCGCCGCTAGTAAAAATACGTTGACCGTGAGGTCGTGGGTACTTTCCACGCATATTGACTATGCGCATGCCACGTTTCAATGTAAAAAATATGAATAACTTGATTGATGTCAGTCTATTTAACTATCTAGGTTTACCAGAGTACAATCTGGTTGAAATTATTGCGTTGCGCCATCTAGCGAAGGACGTTTGGAAGGAATAATTCGGCTGAACACCTATCGCAAAATCGCTTGAAAATCACGGAACTAGATATTTATTTATTGATTTATTATTCCTTTGGAACAATTAAAGTTTACTTATCAAGCGATTTGCGATAGATTGCGAGATCGAAACACATAGATTCAGCCCATATAAGAGCTTTCATATTTTTTCCCGCTAGTTGAAGCAAGAGTATTTTGTTCATTGTTTTCAATTTTCAGATCGATCACCGGGATTCTGACAGGCAAGACTCGAATATAAGGATTCGCCTTGCATTTGGACCATATGACATGATTTTGATATCTATATATATATCATCGACGATATTGAGTATTGTCCTCGATCGAGACAAGTAGTATGCTCAGTAGTATACACAGCACGCGACTGAATTGGATTCTGTAATTGGACCCTACCAACTCACATTGCTTTGCAGGGATTTAAAATAATTTCTTATTTTTTGTCATACGAAAAAAAAGCGAGAGAGGGAAGCAAAAAAGAAAACTTACGCGTAAAATAGCTAAAACAAACCTAAAATAAAATGAAGAAAGTGGAATAACTCAGCCTGTGGCCTCGCGACGACCATGCACGTTTGGTGCGTTACACAGTGTATAATGCCTGGCAAGTCCGATCAAAAATTGCATGCGACAATGCACCATACAGTAGAGTATGCATTGTTCGGATGGAGATTCGAGCGAAAATGCACAAACTCCGCACATTTTCACATACCAGACTTACACCATGTTATAAGGTTGAGTGGCAGAAGATAGGCAAGTTCAATGGTCAATTCTTGAATAAGCCTATCGCAGGCATTCTTCGGCCAATACTACAGCCAATACTGCTACAATACTACTGTATAACTACTGTATATAGGGAGAAAATGAAGTCCAAAAAAGTCCAACGAATCAACAAAAAAACGTAACAATTAGAAAGCAAACGGAGTACCTTTTGAAATCATTCGGCCTATACGGCCCTACGCGAACGTTTGAAAGGTAAGAAACTTCTATCAAAGCGATTGCACGAACCTAAAGATTATTATATCAGCACAATTTGCATGAATATAGGCCTAAATATACTCAAAGTGTGGTCGATGTCGAGTTCACGAAAAAGCACTAAGCAGAGAGCAGTCTCCTTCACGTAGCTTGAAGATTTGGCAACCAGCGGATCGTTCCACACTTGTTGCTATGATTGATGCGTGGCTGGGAAGGTTGAAGCACATAACATAACATAGGGCGTGTCTAAATCGCTGTGTTTTTGATGAATAATGGGTCTGAACGAAGGGGTGTCTGAAAGGCAACCTCGGTATCTACAGGAATGTGGGCTGACTTTAGGCTATAAATCACTTGATGGGTTCGCCGTGCTGCCCGGGAAATCAACGGAACTGCTATGATCAATTGGAACCTTCAGAGAGTAAGTACATTGCCCGTCTTCCATTTATGGAACCGTGTGCATGGATAAACAGTGTAGTGAATGCATAGTTCGATGCGTTACCAATTTACCACTTGCAGTGTAATGTAGGCTTACTGCTGACCACACCCATTTAGGCCCACAGTAGGTGAGGTGTTGCAGTTGTTGTTGTGATGGGCTGCAATCCAGGAGAATGGGTGTATAGAGCTTGCATTACACGTTGTTGGACAACAGAGTTACGCTTTCTAAATCCACATACGCTTCTTGCGATGCATCGTCATCTGATGAGACATTTTCGATATCGTCCATTTCATAGTTTCGATAGAGTCTGCCTGCTTCAACGCTGTCGACATCGACGTCTGGTACTGACGAGATTACGTTGGGCACGCAGTTTGTTAAGTAATTGGTCGTTTCTTCTTGTAGAGAATCCTCGGTTCCGTTAAAGTCTGCTATAATACCACTAGATGAGGACGACTGTCTCTTATATGAAAATCGGGCAGCATTGTGTGATTTCACTGAAACTTGAGGTCGTAGCCTTGATGGTTGAGAACAGTGAACGGTGTAAGGTAGGTCATCGTTACGGCAATATTCGTTATGAAATGAGACAGTGGGGTCGTTACCTAAAAACCCGTCGCATTCTTCGCCAGGGACTTCGTCGACATATGACGAGGGTGCTTGGACTGTTTGCTGTACGTCTACGTCTGTGTATACTACAGCACTATCAGTGGCTAAATTAACATCGGGAAGATACTCAGAGCCACTGAACGTGGTAGTGTTGTGTGTTGCGGCATGTTCGTGACACGATTCCTCGAACGGACATTCGGCGATTTTCACGTACTGTCTGATACCGTTGTCGCAACTCGTAGATGCCGGAACAGTCGAAGCAGTTGATATTGTCCTTCTTCGAAAATTTCCGTCACTAATATCCACCGATTGCTCTGCGACATCTGAAATATACAATATTTATAGTTCACTAGTCCATCGGCCACATTTTAAAAAATTGCATGTTTATCACGTCACGATATCCATAAAAGCAAAAGATAAGCTTGCAATATTTTATTATATTTTGTACAAGACTGCGGCAGTATATACTTCAGTATTTGTCTGCAGTAGCCTATAGACCAGGTACAACGTCAACAACCGACTTACGGCCAATATTGTATTGCAACCACCGTAAACGTTAGTAAATGAACGCAGGATGGATAACCCAAACCGGGTCCATCATTGCAACAAGCGTCATGGGATAAGGATACGATTCCCAACCGAGTCGAACCATCCGTTCCTTTTCTGCTTGGCAGTCACCCAGTCAGTAGGTTATACTTAGGAGTCTGTGGAGTTTTGTGGGTGTGATAGTGATTCGGGCTTTACATCGCAAGTATTGACGCAGCGTGCACCGTAAGCATTGACCTGGCGTACGTGATCTCAGTATCAATAATCTACTCCATGTCCACCTTAAGCGTGCCACAAACTTTTGTACAGGAGATAGGTAAGTGGTGCTTGATTAGATGATGGTCGGTATTGGCGAATCCAGACGATTTTTATATAGGAGTTCAACTTACATTCTGAAAGGTTAGCGTCGTCATTCACGGTGAGATTTAGCAAAATTCCTTGTCCTTGTGATGAAGTAGTAGGCAGCTCAGATTCTGTTCTAGAATAGGAGGCCAATAGATAAATGACGAAACACAACCTTGCTGCATCCTAATGGCTTTAAATATGAGCAATTGAACACCAACCTGACTTCATCTTCACATATTTCAACAGCATCGGGTATTTCGTTTCCATTTATTCCACGAGCCTCAGAATTGGGAAATTCCGATTGGTATTGCTCTGTTTTATATTTCGCCCCATCATACTCTGTTATAGATCTGTCAATTCGTGGCGCGGGGGAAGAAAATCGATTTTTCAGTCTTTTCTTGATTGTTTTACGGCAGAAATACAATATGGTAAGGCAAATCACAACCGAAGTGATAACGATTACCAACACAATCGTTACAACGATATTCGGTGATTCCGAAGTACCTACAAAAATTAGTGTTGTGATGACATCATATGCATGCTGCGGGAGAAAACTGATGTGTTGGACCAAAATTTGGGTCGGGTCATGTATGAGCATTAAAGAGAGGCTACACATCGCAGTCCCAGTTCCGAAACACACTAGCCCGTACAGTATTAACTAGACACTGTGTGCAAACTAAAATCAAACCGTTCTATCTTTGCCATCGTAGGGCCAATGTGTAAAATAAGCCCAAGTATGCGGTGCCTGCCTATAGGTAGTTTGTGAGTTGCCCAACGAGATAGGTTAATCTATATGAATCGACTGATTCCACATAAACTTATTTGCTGACATCGTTTCACACATAAATCAATCAATACATTTGAGTCTGCGTTGTGGCCAGTAGCTTCTACGGCGCTGGCGAGCCTCTGCGGTACACAACTAACTGCGTAGCGCAAGGCGGTAAGCACTAAGCAGGACATAGATAATTAGATATACATTACCTGATTAGTGATTACGCATTGCCGGTGATCAACTGTATCCACAGTATAGCCTTTTGCGACTTACCTGCCGACATAATACATGCTACATCTTCTGACGTAGCCTGATCAGATGCTAGGATTCCGTCGTCACCTTCATTAATTGCAATGACAGCAAATGTGAAAGTATCGTTGTGTTGATCGCACGAAATATCTACGGTCTCTTGATTCTGATCGCTAACCGATCGTAATACTTCTCCATTCCTGACGTATTTTACTATCTCGTATGCTGGAAATCCATTTTTGTGCAAGGGCGGAGTCCAAGATAGGACTGGATTCGGTGAATTTAGGGGAGAGATCGATAGTTCCCGTGGCTTACCAGGCTCTGAAATAAATATGTATAGAGATCACGTTTATATTAACCCATATAATTCTGTCCATTTGAGCGTCTCTATTTCACAAACACCGTATACAAGTGTACTATGTACAGTCTTAGACTGAATGAGTTGCTCAAGAGTGCGTTGCAAATCTCTGTGACAACGTGCTCGCCCAAATAACCCGCCAATTTCCTTGGCGCTATCATATGCCTACTAAATATGTCGGCAATGAAGAAACCTATAGGACTACCTCGCCTGAGGAGAAGTCAATTTTGTCAGTACATGAAGGGTAGTTTTTTCACGTTACGCTAAACAACCCTGCTTTCATTGACGTACTTGTGACAGCAGTTTGTATAACTTTGCCGTCGATAGGAACTTGAACCACATATGGTAGTTGACTATGACGTTCAGATGAAAGTGTTGGACAAACAAGCCACTCCTCGACCTCATACTCAGTGCTCCCGAAAATATGATTCACCAGAGTAGCGTTGGTCGAGTTACGCGGGCCCTGTAATTTATTAAATGAAGTATTTATTTGTTTTTAAGTAGGCCTAATAACGACCATTCCGTTAGCTTATTTTAGCTCTCATTTCGCTTTCGTGATAGGGTTCTTGAGCCGATCAAAGAAAAATAACAACAGCGTAGGCGTAATCTCCATAACTAAGTGAATTACAGTCCATTATGATAGTCCGACAAGTCATTTTACGTTGAGTATGGGACTTGACATTGGTCATATTGACGCTAATTATCACACCAATAGTTCTACTTCTAACTTTTGAGATTGGTATTACGTGTGGTAGGAGTATTTGGTTCGCCAATATTGTTTGGGCAATTGGCCCTGTCACCTCGTGCTGAGAAAAGGCGTAGTGTCCAGCTTGCTCGCCATGGTTGAAAAGAATTTGGAATAGAGTAAAACTTCAGGCATCACCTCAACGACGAATACCCCCTATACCATGGCCTACTTTAGTACCTAAAGTAGGCCATGCTCCTACTGTCATAAAGTGGGTAATTTGTCGACATTCTCGTACCGTGTGTGCAAATGTTTGAAGAGAACGATGCATTACTGTATATATGTGTAGATCCCCTGTCATATGTTGAGAATACAGAGGTGCTGTGCGTAGTATGAAGCAACGAGTGTATTTGCTCTATGTATCAGTCAGACACAGCCGTATCGACCGAATGAAAGCATGATTATCGGAGGACTCGCTCATCTAGAAATACCAATTTAAAATACTGTTTGTGGGAACCCCTATAAGTCTACTTGCTATAATATGCTTATAGAAAAGATCTACTTATATACTTACGATGTTACGAAAAAACGTCGAGTTACATGTTTGCTTGTGATCATCATCGCATTCCGCACCCCCCACTGACTTGTACCGGAGTTGTCGGCTCATGAAATCGTGGCTAGGAATTTTTGACCAAGTAACAAAAATTTTAGCTTTCGTCGATGTTGTTGAGTCGAATAGGCTAAAATCTACGTCTTGTTGAATTTCAGGATCATCTATAAAGCGAAACGACTATGATAATCAAGCATTGAGCCAGCTGGCCTCTTTAAAAACACATTAAGGGTTGTGGTACGGTAATAGGTTGAGGTGTTTTCATGAACCTGGAAGAGCGAGTTTGCTTAAATTGTTATTATCAACTCTAGTTATTAGCAAGATGGTGACCGAGGGGGAACGTTGCGCGGCAACGACAAGATATAAGATAACGCTCTTCTGTATGGTTATTGGTTACAAACATCACAAATTATATCAGCAAAGGCAACGGCAACTCAATCAAGGAGGATGTAATGCTGTCTGTACAGCACCATGATTGCATACCGCACGTGTAGTGGAGAAATCGCCAGTGTGGCTGAAACTCCTTGTTTACCAGTGCGCGATCCCTATGCGGGGACAATAAAACACACGCCCGAAGGTGTGTTTGGTCCTTAGGTAATGTATCATCCGACCTTCATGCCTCAACCAGCAGCCAGACAATATCTAGCCTATTTTGCCATAAATTTTCAACCTTACGGGTGCAGTTTGCAGTGTGTTTCACGCAGATTTGAGACCCGTATGGTCTGGGTTAGGCTAAGGTTATAGTCTATAGTACACTAACATTGCACGATGTCACTTGGAGCTGATTTCCAAACAAAGTTGTTGCGTGTGTAACTCTCGATTATGACAATGTACTGCCGACATGGGCTCCAATTCCCGTTGATTACAACTTGGGTGTTGGAATAAGGGTTGAGTGCTGCCACGTCGTCGCTGACAAATCCGTTGACGAGACATTGGCTTTGTAGATCGAGTGTTTTTCCGAGATCGGAATTCCGAGATCTGTAAGAAATACATCATAAACGTGATATACCAATCAGAGTGAACCGGATTCTGACATGTATATAGTGGTAGAAAATACGCAGATTCCCATCAACCATTCTAATCTATTCATGAGAATCAATTGGAATCGCGCCTCATACAGAGGAGACGGTCTACTTTTTTGGCCACATTTTCCGTAAAAATCGAATATTACGTACAGAATTCACTCACCTCGATCTCGAACAAATCCGCATTCGCGACATGTAGTCCCCGCCACTACTGATAGTTTGCGGAGCAAATTGTAAAACTGATCTATTCACTGAAATCTTCAAGGCAGACTTCGGGAAATAATCTGAAGTGGGCAAATGCTTTCAACGTTGGCGAGGAGAAAACATAACGTTTATTGAACGGACTGGCTAGTGCTTGGCTTATGGCCTTATGCAGTGGCTATAGAGTCTTACCTCTTTCCGTGGCAATGACGTAGTTTGCTTTGCTTTCTACGGAGCATCCTTCCTTATTGCAGAATTTCCCAGAGCAATTAATGACGTCAGATGTCGTATGGACAATCACGCTAGTTTCATCTTTGATGTCGAGAAATTGCTGAACATAAAAAATGAACAAAAAATGCAACACGCTATACTGTACGCTAGTAATGTACAGTATATGCTAGTATACCACTAGCCATGGCCTTCTTTAGTTCCTAGAATTAGATAGAGTAGGCCATGCACTATAGCCTATATTGTGCTGAGCTCCATCTCTGGTGATGGCGTTCATGAGCATTGCCTCCATCGGGTATCTTACAACTTTGAGGGAGGCGTTAAGCTCGAAAACCTACACAGGTCATATCAGCGTCTCCTCTGCATTCTCTGTACAAACGAATAAACGTCTGTCTATCTCAATAATGGTTCTTGTCGGGAACTCGCGCTCGTCTCTCAGCTGTGTGGCTACCGTTCGGAAGGCCAGACAGATCAGGATCTGGCAGGTTACGGCAGAGGCTTCATCCGGGCAGATCATCATTAGCTGTGGCGACCATAATTGGCATATATTCCGAACGGTGAACTCAAAATACCAGGCCTTCAATCTCCTTTCGTGTTGTCGTCACTAAAATTCTGGCGCGTTACTTCAAATAGCAGCCCTATGGAGCGTACATTGCTAACATTTTTTAATGAACTGTTCCAAATAATAATACTTGATGCTAGAATTCTGCGAATACATAATTGTAAATAACACATCAATTTAGGTCATAAAAACAAATAGTAACTATCATGCGTTCCTATCTATCCGCTACATGCCAGCAGTCATGTAGGCCTATCCGAATAATTCTTTGCAATAGATTGCAACACTTCTTTGCCACAAATATACCTGACACGCGCTATAGCTAAATCCCAGGCTGAATATAAAAATTTAAAAATTTATCCACCTCGCTAAATTTGTAAACCAGGTTATATCAGCTTAGCGCAGTAAGAACCGCTTACGCATATAGGCCTATGTAATATCGTCGATGCTGATCCTCTAAGATATGTGCTTGCTGTTTGGGCACACTATTAGAGCATTATGTGGAAGCTCATGCGGTCAGGAAACATATCTCGAACTAAGTCATGGCCTACTAAGACATGACTAAGCTCATTACGATTCCTAATCTACCCACTGCAGTCGGGGACGCACGGATGCACTTAGAAAATACGTACTTTGATTGGTTGCGTGCAGGATACTTCCGTGAAAAAGCCTTCTTCCATCGTGTTGTCGTATTTACTCCAAATCAATTTAACTGTATTGTGAATTGTTCCATTGGAAAGCATTGACATTGTTACAAGAGGTGTGACGAACTTTAAGGTCTTTTCTGGAGCTAAATATATCATGCAGAGCGTTTCGAGTATAGCAGAAGCATAGTTCATTCCAATAGTACTCCACGGGACTGTATACATTTTTTGATTTGTGGCTACTGAGTACAGAACAGACCCACATGCAATGGCGGTGAAAGGCCGACGCAGCCGGATCAGACATGGAAAACGCGCGCGCAAATCATGAGTTGCAGTGCGTTCAACATGTGCCTCGGATTAGGCATACTGTGCAAATTCACTTTACCTGTCAGATTAGTGCGAACGAACTTGCTTTTGCTCCATTCAGACCAAACTCCACCCGCTAATATTCCGTTAGCGCGTGCTTTCACTTGAACTGCATAAACTGTATTCGGCTGAAGTTGATCGTCATCTATCGCAAAACTTTTCGCGTTGGGGATCACGTCTTCTTTCTAAGGAAATGACACATATTAGAAAGATATAGTCAGCCAGGTGATAGTGAGCCATAATCAAGATGTACGATGTAGGTCTCCTACCTTCCAATTAGAATCTATGTCATCCTTGCGGTATCTGATTCTGAAATCATAGTTTATCAAATGAACGTAATCGTCAGGTTCTTCCCATTCCACGTAAATGCCAATGTCCTCTTGATTTTTAGTTGGTATTGCCTTAGTTATAGTCGGTTTGCTAGCCTTGACTAAAAACACATAAAGCGAACTGCTAAAAACTCTATGTAAGATTCAGTTTGAATACACCTTACTGTTGGAAAATGGAACTACCGTGCCGTTTGCAGAATTTTTCGTTTCGTTTCCGATGATAGTGCGAAGGGAAACATAATGCTTGATAAACGGGTTTTTGAACATTGAATCACAGCAGATCTTGTCCGATACGTTACAATATCCTGGACCCGTTACATCATGATTATGCGCATCAATCGACCTCATGTTGAAGTGTGTGTGTTCAGGTAGTGGTGTATCTGCTGCAGTCCATACCCAGCAACACCTGAATTTTTCTATCATGACATGATACAAGCATCCGTGATCGGAAAGGGCCACCGGTAACGGACCTGAAATAACATAATGGAAGTGAAGTGTAAAACTCAGACCATCATCCATAGAAAAACGTGCACATAGTGACCAATTGCCCGCCTAGCTGGGTAAGACGAGAAAGAAAACTCATATTTTAGTTGCAACGGTAGCAACTGAGTTTTATCAGTCCAATATACCTCAAGCCCAGTTTCCACAGGAAATCGTGTGAATCAGTTATTACAATATCATATCATACTCATATGCAATGTATGAAATAGGGCATTAGATATATCATGTCTTGTGGAAAAACATTTCCTCCGAATATTATTATAAGGTGCAAAAGTCTTACATTCAGTAGCAAGGCGAACTCCATCGATCTCCACACCTTCCTCGGTAAAGCAAGAATATATGACGACACCTTTCCGAGTGAAGTTTCGTAGATACAGCACTGATAGAACATTGTCTTCTCGGCAGTCTTTATGATTTGAGTTGTGACAATCGCGAATTCTAGTTTCATTGCTTTGCAAGACCTTCCAATCCTCGTCTTCTTGTTGGTCAGTATCGATCTATAGCGTAAAGTAAAGGATAACTCGGTTAGTGGGGTCATTGTCTTCTGTTGACAGGTTTTAAGGAATATTTAAATTTTTCAAATGGTCTATATCAGGTTGGTAAACACCTGTAAAATTAAGACATGTTTAGACCCTATTGAAAACGTATTTCGTATAGGAAGTGAATATGGTCGTAACACACTCGTAATCCAGTGTTGGATAGCCTATGTATAGGCCTACTTCGATTTATCTGTCAAGTCTTGAATTAGAGATTGTGTGATGGTGTTTCACGTTCCTGTTACGCAATTTCAATGAAATAGTAGCAACGAAGTGGTTTTTAGTGGGATTTTAACCGCTTTTTTCGAAGATCAATATTTTAGCTAATAATTTCAGAAAGCATACAATGTACATAGGGGACAGAGGTTGAACAAGGCCTATGTTTCGCTCAGTATTGAATACAATGTACAGTAAGCCAAACCAAAAACTTTCTCAAACCGAGGAGACAAATTCATATGACTCTATACTTTGGTCAATGCTTGCCAGCCCGGAGAGATCCTTGCGAAAAAAGCATCTCGACCCTTCCATCCTAACGTAAAGTCAACTGTCATCCTTGCAAGGGCTGTCCGGCCGTGTAAAGTCACTCTATATCCTAATTAGCTGACACTCGTCTTTGCAACTTACCTTCGTTTTCCATTTGACAGCAGGTCCATTTGTAAAATTTTGTCTTGATAAACTTGAGTAACACTTTATCGCCACTGAACTTCTTACGTAAACATTCCTGCATTGCTTTTCACTGCTGCCAGTGTCTGAGTAGAACAGAACGAGGGCTAGACTCCATACTATAGCCCAACAGCGATAATTCATTTTCAATATCTAGAGGCATCAATCACACTACCTCAAGTGTTCAACTGCTGATTGCGTTTAGAGCTTGTACTCGATACAAATTCCTGGTAATATTTAACTGATGACGCGATATCACCAAACAAAATCGGGCATCGACCGATGTGCCTCTGTTTGACGACCATCTCAATGAGTTGTTTACCGAGGATAAATATTTTTCAAGTGAATTTAGTGGTTTCCTTTTTCTGACTATTATTTGTGTTGTCGCTTGCAATAAATATCTGATGATGGTTTATAATATATATCTTTTCGTTTGGTAATGATGGTGAATTGGCGCACTATCGATCTGTGTGTTACTCAAACGATTATTTTCGGTTATTCTTGAGGTCATCATCAACATGTTTGTGATCCATCACGCCATGTCCTTACGAGAGACATAATTTAAACCAAATTTATATGCTGTTGAAAAACTGATGTAAATTGCAAGTAGTAGAATACAATGACAATTTTGACACAGGATTAAAAGTAATGAGGTCAACAGGCATAGTATTCTGGGGTGGAGGCGCGGGCTCTCTGAACATAATTAAAATAATGAAGTGTTTAATCTTATTGACTCATTCGTCGAGATATCGCTGTATAGTTCTGAATCATTTCGATGCGCAACTGTTCATGTCCCACTTTGCCCGGCCCAAATTTCTAGATCTGTGCAAGTCATACTACCTCTTAGCTTTCCTTCAACGGATGTTCTCCTAGCCCATAAAGACTAACTTTGTAACCGAAGACAATTTGTTCCGGCTACTGCGAACTTGAAGCCACGCGAAAACTAATGTGAGCAGATCTCTATACGCCTATTCATTTCTAGTTTTAAGCGTCCGCATTATTTTGTTTCGCTTATCTTGATACTACATTAACAATATTGCGTCCGAAGAACAAGCTACTGTGGTCACCACTAAGCCTTCAGTAAACCAACCGACGCTGGTGAGACTACCACTCAGAGACCGCCTTGTTCACTGGATACCGCTCCTCAAAAGGAATTAGATAGATACAAAGTAGTAGTGAGTCGTCAATTACGGCCACTAAAGCAGTACCATCCCGACACTGTTAATAAGGTCTGGTACGCGCTAATTGGTAATTACGCTGACGCGGTGTCTAATGAATCTGGGATGTGCGGTACAATTCGAAAAACCTAACCAAAAATTGTCTCTCTATCTTCAACTAGCGGTAAATGCACTAGAAGAGGTCCAGATTCAGATCTGTCATGATGTAGACTGTAGAGCAGACCTTGAATTTAGACAACTTTTATCATTGTGTAAAAGTCAGAAGAGGCAGAACTAACGATACTGACTATTTCGTCCATTTTCTAAATACCGGTTATGCCGACGGAATAGATCATTGGCACAAATCTCTTTAGCCTACCCCACCTACGCCACTATATTCGCGTAATTGACAGCCGTTTTTAACATATAAAAATATATTACTAACTCAAAGTATTAAAACATTAATGTATATAATAGGAAAATTGGTGAGGTATGGAACTACCATATTCGCGTAATTGACAACCGTTCTTAACGTATAAAAATATATTAGTGACTCAAAGTATTAAAAAATTAATGTATAGAATAGGAAAATTGGTGAGGTATCGAATTACTGGAACTGGTGCAACTACGGGATCCTGATGCATTCTCCGTTTCGTGTTTCGTAATTTGCGATCCAGTCACCATCGACGTTCTGTTGAAGCTTTTGATCAAGCAATTCGAAGCCGTTGGAAATGTCCTAAACAATAAGTTTTATTAATTATAAAATTTACAACAAATGCATTGACTCCATAGCTGCTCTACAAGAATGGGCACTTTAGCCTAAACTGTGTTGCTACAGCACTCCAGTGAACTTTAGCGGATCGACACGCTGATATGACAGACCTAAACTCCAATACTAAAGTGACTCTTTTGATATGGAGATTCTCAACAGTTTTATCGCAAACCATTACAATTTCTCGTAACGATGGCGTCACTGCGCAGACTGTTCATCGGACCATTCAATTTAGAAAATGTGTTCGTTCGAATTTGTGCCTGCTATCAAATTTCTTTGCTCACTAAAACAGCCCGCCAGCGGTAGCGGTACATGCATGTCTGCCTTGCCTACTCTAAACACATTTTCGTACTTTGGAGGGAAGAAAGGCCTTATTACCGTATTGCTGTGGTCGGACATACCACACTATAGAAGATATCCGACATTCTGCATCTCTCTCGAGGCCACACATTGAATGACTGGTCAAAAAACGCTATCGAGCTCCATGATGATTTATTCGATTTTGGGGTTTATGTACGTAGGCCTATGCATTAGATATCAGCCTAATCACTAACCTTGAAACACAATCGCAATAGCGCCATCGAGCGTCTGATGACGTGATCCGCTTCGGTAGGATTATTTAACGGGACCTGAGGTACCATTTTCTGTAGAAACATCGTGAAATGCCCAGGTGCCGCCATTCTTTACATACAGTTAGTAAATGACGACTCGGATAAAAACTTCTTTATGCATCGTAACACTGAAATCATCGGTAAACGGCTTTAAATGCATTGTAAAGATACTTTGAAAAAACAAACTAGCGAGCGAGCAAGCAGACTGGTAACTTTTATGCATAGAATAGCTCACAAAGGTGTAGGCCCTAATCTCCTTGAACGGTCTAACGGACATCAATGATAGTTAGTGTCACCAATAACCTCTATGCTTGATGTCACCCGTCTCCCCAAATTTGATATTTCTACTGATGAGTAGGCCTGTATCCGGCCAAAAATTATTCAAAGTAGGCTATCTGTGGTGAAATCACCAGTGGTAGTTATTATCGCCATTTTGGGCGGTAAATACTTCGCCAGATATTCATAAAATTTATGTTTTGAGCAGGCCTACACTAGCTGACTGTCCAGAATCTTTAAACTTCTGGCAGATTATCCCTTTGAACTTTCTCCCTTCACTCAACAAAATAAATCAAAATTCGTGTCACTCTTACACAACAACATATTCTATGAAATATTCAGCCTATACTGTATACTATTTTCGAACTATTAGACGAAAACAAGTTTATAAAATAGATTTCTAATAGGTCAATAGCTATTATAGCCCAAGGATCAATTGTAACTTCACAGTAACAGAGACTAGTTTCGTTGAAATACGCAGGATCAATATAATTGGATCTGCAATTGAGGCATATTGCTAACTGAATCGGTCGCGGTTAAAACTTGGATATGTCCATACTAGTGCTTTATCGATAATCTAGCTTTCTTGTAGAATGATCGCATTCGTATTCTGTAGTTCGGCACAAGATTGGGCGTTGGTACAAGAATAAAGAACTTTGTTGACACAGTGTTGTGAACAGAAAGAAAATTTAATCGATTTGAAATGGCACTAAGCAAACGCACGCCAAGCGCAAGAAACGATTAAGGTTTAACGGCAAGATTAAAAACTAGAATAAATACACATCATCACATTTCACATCGACATTGTGTAAAATCCTTTATTACAACGACTTCTGGCTTCTGTCTGATCAGGCATAGGCCTACACACGAGTGCAATATGGCAGTAGGCTATATGACCCATAGGCGTAGGCTAGCCTATTCTATATAGGCTCCAACATAGCCTACTGTATATAGGCCTATAGGCGTACAGTTGACGATGCAATACTGCTAGGCTACTTCGTTTTCCTGATTTCATTCCTATATAGGCCTACCGCCAACCAAACGATATGAACTGAATAACTATGTTGTGTTCTTGTCCTAAGCCTACAAACAAAGTCCTCGAGGGTCGTAAAGCGATGTCGTCGGGGTTTATCACGAAATCAAAAACAAACTTCAAGTAAGACCTGCTGTTTTGAGGATCAGGACTTTCATGAGTAACGTTCATTTCAAGTGTAGCCTATACACGGCTTTCACTTGTTTGAGATGGACAACTCTTGAAAAATACGAGCATCGAGCATGAGTCATCATTTGTTTACGATTGTCTGGTCACTCTGTTCGCCAACTTCGTGGTGGTCTTGTTGTGTGCAGCGTGTGATAGCCTACCTGCCAAGCAGGTCCTGCCTTTCTGTAAGACAACTGTTCTTACTATATAGGCCTACTGACAAAAACCATACAGCATTCCTTTTAGGCCTACTCACGCAAAAGGAATAAACCTTCAACATCTCTGACATATAAATCTGAATGCCTCACCGTTTAGATCGTTTCACATTCACATCGCGGGAACTTTCACGATTTTGAATAAGTTAAAAGTGGTAAATAAACCAAAATGATATAGGCCTACGTTTTCTTAATTACACTATTCCATAAAATTCAGATTGAAACATGGCACGCAGAGATCAATTATAATCAATCAGAATTGGATGGAATAGTTTAATTAAGAAAACGTAGGCCTACATCATTTTGGTTTATTTACCACTTTCAACTATAAAATCGTGACGCAATATCGGGCTCCCTACATGGGATATGCACTGGAGGTCCTGTAGGCTACTACATGGGTATCTTTGCTCCTTGACACTTTGACACTAAGAGACAAGCATTAATATTATTTTAATGACGACTTCAAGTTTCATCCAACCAAATATTGGTGCCGAGTTGAAAACTGGAATGAGGTGAAAAACCCGGAAAGAACGGACTTTCTCTACGGATGAGTGATTTCAACCGGCCACAACGACGTCTTGATTTGTTTTTTCGATTAGGCTGGGTTGTGCGCAGACTTCCAAGGTCGTCTATTCTGTTGCTGGTAACGTTTGATTCGCAGGTAATTTAGGAGAATACGAAAAGGTGGAATAAACTCACGGTAAAAGTCGCGTATTTCCCAAAACTCAACTGTGAATCAAGCGGAATCACGGGCCTCGCACAATGACTGAAAATCACTCACTTTTTGAGCTTGAGGCAATATCGCTGCTAAATTCATAAACACGAGTAAAGTCTAAACGAACGTACGGTACGGTTCCGGTATTGCCAAATTTAGTCTATAATATACTGGTGGTCATGAAGATAAATATGTTACCCAATGCACGAAATCGAAAGTCGATAGCCAAATTAATGGCGCTCACTTTATGACTTTGTCCTTTGATTATTTCTGCAAATCACAGTGCAGTGCCCAATTAAGTATCGCCTATTAACTTTCTCATTCATGGTATTTTGTACTGCAGGCCTACTTCTGTGTTGTAGTTTGTTGTTTTGCTGTTAATTAAGCTTGAGTTTTCTTGAAGAGACCCTTAATTATCTGTCTATCAGTGCAAACTTCAGTCATGGAAGTTTCACCGATACACGTTCACGTTCAAGACAACACACCTGTGCATGTTCATGTGAAGAAACCTAAATCTGCTCTGATGGGAAAGCTAGATGAAAAACCAACACGAGATTTTCCAGGCTCCCGTAGATCAACCAAACCGTCTAAATCACGCAGTAAAATGATTAACGGCCCATGGATTCCTGCACCTGGAAAAACCTCTCTTAGAGACCGAGCTAATAGTGGTTTCAAATGGGATAGCAACGTCAGTCAACTTGAATTGAATACGCTACATTTACAACGAGGAAATGAATCGAGCATGAAAATGGCTGATCTAGTTGATGAGGAAGAAGATGCGGCGCGAACTCATATCCAAAATTACGAGAAGAAGATCGAGGAATTGATGAAGGAGGTAGGATCATTGCAAAACGAAGTAGAATTGAAAAAGGCAGAATGTGAATTGGAAGACCGAAAACTAGAGCTTCAAGTTTCTAAAGAAGCGTTAGAACAGCAGCATGAAAAAATGAAGTCTGTCGTTGAAGAATGTGAAAGAACAGAGAAGGAGAATATGAAACTAAAAAAGAGCGTTGATCGGATAAAAGAGGATTTGAAAGGCAATCTATCATCCAGCTATGGGCCCGGCAGCGATATGCTGCTTAGAAAATTGGTGG
Source organism: Botrylloides violaceus (assembly GCA_030412335.1). Lineage (NCBI taxonomy): Eukaryota > Metazoa > Chordata > Ascidiacea > Stolidobranchia > Styelidae > Botrylloides > Botrylloides violaceus. Next base: position 1,243,009 of record JASFYC010000529.1, on the reverse strand, counting down.
ATGTTGAATTGAGCGGCGCTTCATGTGAAAAGCAAGTGTCTGCATTGCGCAGCGTAATTGACCGATTGCGACGTTACAACATCAGCCGAGTCCCTTCGGCAGAACTCATTGCAATGACTAAGGATTGCGATACATTGCTTGAGAAGATTGAGGAATTTGAAGATGGGAATCGTTCGTTACGACACTTACTGCAATCCCAGCATGAAGTTGTTACTGGAGTGAAAATTCTACAAGAGCAACGAGACACTTTGCTTAAGAAAGTAGGCGACACTGATGCTGAATCTGTCAAAATTCGTTCGGAAGCTGTAATGTTAAAAAACGAGGTAGAGCAACTGATCATTCGTCTTGATGAGGAGAAGAAACATGCTGTCATGCTAACAGAATTGAACAAATCAATCGATGCAACTAGAGCTCATCTGCAGAAGGAATTGCGGGCTAAAGAAATGGAAAATGATCGTCTTCGCGTTCAAATGAAAAACATAGAGAGAGACACGGCGGTAGCACAAAGAGAAGCAGCCGAACTCATGACTACGGCGAAAATCGCACAAGACACAATAGGGGCCGAAAAAGAAGCATTGAAAAAGGCCACACGAGCTCAGAAGCAGCGTGCTGATCGTGCAGATCAAGTTCGAAGAGAATTAGAAATCAAATTTACTGATTGTGAAAAGGAATTAAGCCGGGCGAAAGAAGAATCTGATGCGTGGAAAACTCGTTATCACCGAGCTCTTGACGATCGGGCAAGGTCAGAAAACCAAACAAAATCTCTAGGTGACAAAATGGATGAGTTGGAAGCCGTAATGAGAAGAAATGAAAGGAAATTTCAAGAACGCGAACAAGATTTAACCGAACGGCTACATAAGCTGACATCTGAAAGCACAACATATCAACTCGAATGTGAAAGAATGAAAGGAGAACTACGCACTATGTCTGAAAAGTTCAAATCGACCCAAAATGAGGAAGCTACACAGCGAGCCGCTTTAAAGCAATTCGAAACCTTTAACTCAGAACTGCGTGCCGATCTCGCGAAGAGTAAGAATGAAGCGGAAGAGGCGTTACTCAGTGCGGAACGGGCCGAACGAGAGGCAAGAAGAATGCAGAAACAAGGATCGGATGAAATTGAAAGGATGAGAGATCAGATGTTGAACAGGATGAAAGAACTTCAAGCTTTACCAGAACTTCTCAAAGAGGCCGAAATCAAACTGAAAGACACACAAGACCAATTGTACATCCACGAGAAACGATCGGCGGAGCAAACAAAGATCATTTCAGAGTTGTCGAGCAGAGATGAAGTGCTCAACGACGACGTAGGCTCTATGAGACAAAAAATAATTACTCTTTCCGATGAAAATCGAGCGTTAGAAGCAAGACTTGATATCATGCATACCAAACTTGATGACAAGGACGTGGTATTGCGTGAAAGAGCCGTCGAAAAAGCGGATAAAGACGAAAACATACAGACGTTGCAACTGAAACTCGAAGAGAAGAATCATCTTTGCAATAGTCTTCAAAGGCAGCTTGATGCGGCAATCGGTGAAGTTAGGAAGGTGGCTGAAATGGAAAGAGATAAAATAGCAGCGAGAGAACGTGCCGTTCAAAATCGCGTTAATGATATGGAAGCACAAATCACTCGTGCGAAAGCAGACGCTGTCGGTATCGAGCGATCGAAATTAGACTCGGAAAGAAAGTTTCGCAGTCAGATACAGGATCTGCAAGATAGACTGGAGCAATCTGAATCAACAAATCGTTCGATGAAGAATTACGTCAACTTCTTAAAGAGCTCCTACAGCACCGTCTTTGGGGCAGAGGCGAATATGACATCCAGCCCCATTAGAGGTTCACAGCTGTACTCTTCCCCTAATGAAAATTCTGGAAAGTTTTAATTCCCTATAGAAAGTAATGGCACATATGGTTTCAGATAGTAGCACTGACACTTATGATATAAACATACAACTGACGTCTATGCATGCATTTGGTAGAATTGGCGGATTCACTGTACTTAAACAACCTTACTAGGTAGTTTGTGGTCATGGCGTTTTGATGAAAGGAGCAATTTTTAACATTTATATAGACCAACATTACCAACACCATTTTCTAGTTGTATTATTTTGTACTCAATTTATCACACATCTCAAAATTACATTCTATATAGTAGTACCTTCTAGCCTACTGTATTTTTTTATAATATACAAGAAACATGTACTAGGCTAGACCCCTAAGCTGTCTAAAGTAGTGAACTAGGAGCAAAATAATAGCAATATAATTGTGATATCGATGGGGTATATGTGTTGATGTATATATCATCATTGTACTCTAGCCACAGTTATTTAATTACCATTGTTTTGTCAACTTTGAAATAGTTTCGATATTGTAACATTAAAGTATGTGGTAATTCTTTTGGTTAAATCTTGCAGAACATTTACATAAATGTGATGATTTGAGGCAGGAGATCTTAATTGATTATCGTAGCCGAGTAGCTGGTTGTATTTCTAGTCTATAAATTGAAAATTCATGTCACAAAATGCAGTAGTCTTTGGCATAATTTGCAATGTATCTTGAAATCATTCATGTTGCATCTTCATGGAAATGTATGTGCTAAATGTGCCGTTTGCCCGTGATTGAGAAGTTGCCGCAAGATACGAAGAGTAATACCGGTAGCGTATGGTTCGGTTTAATCAGTCTGTGTATTTGTGTATGTGTCGACGGATATTCGGTTCCTCTTTTGTTGGTAATGCAGTAAACCGGTTCCGAATTTCTTGTTCAAATTCGTCTAGTCTGTTGTCATGTGATCCGTAATCAATTGGTCGTGTATGTTGTTACTGGATGTATACCTATTATGCTTTGGGTATCGTACTCTGACTGTTTCAAAATATCTCACTCACCAAGCTTTCATTCATTCAATCCTCAATAGTTGCATTACTAGTCTTCACAATCACTCCTGTGTCTTGCTGGCTTTGCTGGTCATCTATATTATTAGTATATTATAGTTCATTTGTATTTTTAGATGCTAGATTAAAATAGTAAAGCACGCAGAAAGATATTGTGAAAATAAAGTTAAAAGCATTTGTGTGGTGATGGCCGCAGTTTTGAGGAAATGTGTTGCCACTTTGCACCGGAGTAGTCATATCAAAAAGGCTGTGCAGGTTTGCATGATTCTGTTCTTCAATTGAATTGATTAGATACATGCTTTGTAAATATCTTGTGAATGTAGCATTATACAATGACAATACAAATCGATGTGACAGTATCTCCACATAAAGCCTAGGCCTACTCTTTTGTTCCAGTGTTTGAGTTGAATCAATGCCTTTAGAGCCCTTAATGTCCCTAATGCTGAATTTGGGCTTTTCCAGACAGCCACTGCGAATGGATTGGTGTCCTCATCTGGGCAACGGCGCAATCTTTCTATACACGAATATTGTAGTTTCAAGCTTTTGAAAGATGCAGGAATATGTATTCCCGAAGGAGGTGTCGCCAGCACCCCCGAAGAAGCCTATGACATAGCAAAGACTTTACGTAAGCTTGTCGTTTGTTACTTATGATAAAATGACATAACTTTATAGTGTGTGTCAATTATATGGGGTGCTGAACTGCTGATTATATTTACAGTAGTGTACGGGAAGGGCTGATTGAGGTCTGGCCAATAGTCATATTTATGTGATAATCGGTACCCATCGCATCGCCCGTCAGCAAAGTGAGGGGGTTGATATTAGTTATTGGCCTCGATAATAATCAGTCGATATTTAGCCAGACCAAGGATCAAGTGTTTATATTCGATGATGGTATAGGTATTGGCCGCCAGCCAGTCTATTATAATTATAGTTATCATATCAGTCTAGAATTATCAATACTAGTCTATCTCTAGTGGATTGCTGGCGAACTGGGTAGGATAATAAATGACACTAATAATGATACTATTTACATTCTACATTTCATCTTCAAGTACATATTATCGGTAGTCACATCGGTGCTTCCGTGTTTGCCACTCGGATGGATTGGCATTAGGCCGTTGGTGCATACTCATTATGATATGTTTAGTTCAGGTAGCGGCAATGATTTCTAGAATGAAAAAGCATTCGAATTTAGTGTTACTTCATAATGTTAAATATTGTCATTTCCTAGGGTTATTTTATTTCAAATCACATCACTCTGAGGTATCTGACAGTGATGGATAAATGCCTGCAGTCACATGTAATGCTTCTAAGTTTTAACAATGTTTCTTGGTTTTTCTTCAGTCAACCATCCGCAGAAAGGTTCTAAAGGTACTTTTTAGTAAAAATTGTCAATAGGTGTCAACATATTCTGATTTTTGACATTGCTCAAACGCTCTCTATTGTCCATGCTTCTGTAATTTCCATCTTGAAGCCTAATAAAAACACTGCTCTCATCATTAAAATCCTGTATCTCCTTCCGTCCACTTCACTTGCTAATTTCCATTAAATTGTTAGTCTTGCAGGCCAATTGTATATTGATAAGTTGTAACATCCTTTGTGGTAGCCAAATGTAGTAGGATGTGACTGTGTGTATGTGATATATATATATAATAGGGTTCCCATCATACCCAATTTAGAAGCAACCAATTTGAATTTTTTGCGGTAATATAGGTCACGCTACGTTGTAGATCTCCAGCCCCATTTTTGTCTGTGTGGATGTACTGGTATGTGTTTACTATAAGCTTTTTAGATAGTTTGCTTTCTTGCCGATGAATCTGAAGGATTTGATGATTACCGATGTGGGGTAGAAATGCTATCTATGATTTTAGGTTTAGCCTCTTTACATCTGTTTGGATTTTGAATTTGGATGAGCTTCTTTCTATTGAAAGCTTGATCTTTACCAATAGATTAAGCAACCATTGCTGTTGAATAAAGGTGTAGAAGTCGCTAATTGAAATCGTATCTCATCAACTACAACATTATTACCGATTTTCCGAATAAATGCTCATGATATTGTAATCTGTTACTATTTTTCATTATAACTGCTTGGAAATGATTTTTCATCTGCATTAACTGATTGGTTATGTCCCATCTTGTCTCATCTCTTGGTTTAATTAACCCCAAAATTGCTTACACTGCTGTGCTACTGCTATTGCTACTGAACTATATACAACTGGTCTGGTGCTGTAGTTGACTTCCTGCTATGTTGGTGCTCATTCTTCCAGTTGCAAGCTATATATAGCCTAGCCTACTACCACCGGTACCGGTACTCATTTTCACACTCTGTGACGTAGTCTAGCATTGTGCGTTAGCCTATACGATACTTTTGGCTGCTATTCTTATTCACCGATCTGCTTCTTTTTTTGAACTGTGTGATAGTTCTACAGTTAGCTTGTTAACAACTATACCGAAAAGAATGACAAAAAGGAAATAGGCCTCCAGATATTTGTAGGGAACCAACTGTTAGGCCTTACAACTTACTACTCATGTGGGGTGATTTGGAAAATGGATAGATGTCTAGTTAGTTCTTTCTTATTGAGCTTAAAAGAGCAGCTTCATATTTCTTTAGGAACTGTTCAAATTAATGGTAGCCAACAGTGGGAGATCATTTTCAATTGATATTGCTAGTGAGTGTCCCAGTGTCATCACGGTATTATTAGTAAGCCAAGTACATCTAGCCAAAGCTGTTTGAACTAAAAGTATGAGATATTTGTAGTTTGGAATGTAAGCCTAATGATTCGTCACCAAGTTATCTTAGACTTTGGAACAAACCTGTTATTCTTTGAAAAACAGGGTTTTGTTAGGTCTGTCTGTTGGCGTCTGTTTATATAATTTATTTCTATGCATAAGTTGTTTTGTTTTGTGGTTTTGTCTTGAGGCATTGTCCTATGGTAATCTGCTGAACAGTGCTCAATATGTATATATATATATTCAATGTACTATAATATTTGAAATAGAATTCACCTAAGATAATTGTGTGAATAAAACCAAATGACCAAAGCATTGTTAATAGCCTACTAATCTTGTAGTAAGCCGAAAATGGTGTCATGAAGCTTCAAATCACTGATGTTATTCATTTTAAGTCATATTTCGCTTGCAGCAACTAGAGACGCCATTGTTAAAGCTCAAGTATTGGCTGGTGGCAGAGGTAAAGGTCATTTCACTAGTGGGTTACAAGGTGGAGTCCAAATAGCATACTCGTGAGTATACCATTTTCATGATTTCATCAGACTTTGGCGCATAAAATTTAAATCGTAGCTTCGTAGCAGGCGCTACAGGTATGGAGGGTGTCATTTTGCTGGTAAATTTGAAAAGTGAATTATGCCTTTCTTGATAGGAGGTGGAATAGAGTGTGCTGGGACATAAATTCTGTCCAATATGCAGTATGTACAGCACGGTTAGGTATCTTATCCGTGCCCTTGCATGCACTGCCGCATCCACCTGCAATGTTTAATATTAGAACCCAATGTGGCCCTGGAGTCCGAATGTTTGCCCACCCATGGTAGACTGACACTGTGTTCGTTTAATATATTTATCACTTTAATTCTTTAGCCCTGAAGAGGTGAAAGATGTTGCAGAGAAGATGCTTGGCAACAAACTCATCACCAAACAAACGGGAGAAGACGGTTTGGTTTGCAACAAAGTATTAATTGTAGAACGACGATATCCGAGAAGGGAATTCTACTTTGCAATCACAATGGAAAGAGGATTGCGTAAATTTGTAAGATTTATGATTTCTTCACATATAGTAGGGCAGTAGGCTATATATGCCTGTTGTACTGAAAAACTAATAGTATTGCATAGATATATATAATAGAGTTTCTTGTCGCTGGTTAATGGTACTAATGGTATCTTGGTGCCCTACGTAATTTTAGCCGTGCAATGTCATGTCTCACTGTAGAAAATTGCTAGAATCGACAGGACCTAGTTTTAATTAGCAATGGAAGTAATTGAAGAAATTCGTTGCAGAGGATATTTCCAGATCCCTGGTGATTACCAGTACTCCCAACTTATCAAACTTGTCCTATCTTCTTCAAATGGTACATCTGCAATAATGGTTTCTGATCGTTGTATGCACAATATACTTTCAGGGGCCAGTGTTGATAGGAAGTTCAGCAGGCGGTATGAATATTGAAGAAGTGGCCGAGAAGACCCCGGACAAAATTGTTAGGCAACATGTCGATATAACCATAGGTAAGTTGCATTATTTCAGTATTTTAGAGAAATTTTTCATAAAGCAAAGCACGTATCCATCCATCTCATTGCACAGGTATCTCAAAGGAACAAGCACTGTCAATGGCTGAGAAAATGGGTATCCCGGAAAGCGCGCAAGAAAACGCGGCGGATTATTTTATACGGCTATATAACCTTTTTATCGATTCTGACGCAACACTGATCGAGATCAACCCACTCGCGGAGGATTCAGAAGGTCACGGTAAGCACCGTGTGTGGATTGTGAGTCAGGTTGTTGTGGGTAGATAGATCCCCTGGCCATTGGCATGAACTAGAAGCAGGTAAGATTGTCACCAGCATTTGTCTAATAGCCTTCAGCTTCTTGTTATACTCATCAGTGGACTTATTCTGTTTCAGTAATCTGCATGGACGCCAAACTCAATTTTGATGACAATTCAGCCCACAGACAGAAAGAAATATTTGATATGAAAGATTCATCGCAGGAAGATGAAAGGGATGTGATTGCTGCCAATTTAGGAATTAATTATATCGGTTTGGATGGGAAGATAGGATGCTTAGGTAAGAATAGTGTTGAAATTGCAATGTCTAGGTAGACGGGGATGGTTGAAATAGTCAAGATGCTCGATGGTTTATCCTATGTAATCTGCCTCTTCGAAATGCCATATGCTACTTAGAAGGGATTGACGTGCAGTTAGGCTGAGGTGAATTTCAAATCATCATTTACAACGGCGTTTAGTTAATGGCGCTGGACTTGCAATGGCTACCATGGATATCATCAAACTACACAATGGATCACCAGCCAACTTTTTGGACGTGGGAGGTGGAGCGACTGCACAACAAGTGATGGAAGCATTCAAATTGATTACGTCCGATTCCAACGTGAGTGCAACTGGAATGCAGATAACCTCTGTTATTATCTGGAATATGGCAAACTGTACAAAACTAGATGTTGGAACTTTTGTATTGATGCGATTTCAGGTTCACGCTGTGCTAGTCAATATATTCGGTGGGATCATGAGATGTGATGTGATTGCACAAGGTATTTTACAAGCTGCGGACAAGCTTGATTTGAAAATTCCGATCGTTGTCAGACTTCAAGGTGAGCAGAAATATGAGTATGCTGTCAGCAATCTTTAATAATTTTGAAGCTTTGCAATTCAGTTATGACGCATGATAATTGCTGTTGTGATTTCACAGAGAAATTCGCTAGTTCTCTCACTGTATGTTGTACACACAGTCTGCAGTGTAGATATATGGATAGGACTAACAGCGGCATGCAGAATTCTGTGAACACAGCTGGTCACGTGTAGGGGTAGAGGCGAGGGTTGTAGAAGGATGGGAATACAATGTAAGCACAACGGCCACATCGACCATACATGTTACAGATTGTGCGTAATTGCGCATTCATTGACAATTAGGGACTAGAAGTTTTCTTTCTACTGTTTTAGTCTTTGCTTTTTCCAGCTGTTGATCAAATGTTTGTGTTCTTGTCAGGCACGAGGGTTGAAGATGCAAAAGCAATGATTGCTAATAGCGGTCTTCGTATATTAACCTGTGATAACTTGGACGAAGCTGCAAAAATGGTAATGCGTCTGCACATTGCAATCGATCGGTAGCATTTAACAATGTTATTTTTTGTTTCCTCGTAAAGGCGGTAAAGTTATCGACCATCGTTCAAATCGCTCAAGAAGCACACGTCGACGTCAAGTTTGAACTGCCGATCTGAAGACTTCCATCGTTTTTACTGTTTGTTTGAAATATTATATTATCGATGTGAATTTCTCCTAAACCCCCCAACAACACTGCACAATTGTTCAGCTGGAATCAACCTGGATCTTCAAATGAGCTGGAAACGATTCCTGTCTGTCTCTTGTAATCACTGCTCGATTCAGCTGACATTCTCCTCTTTGCGTGTAAGATTTAAATTGAATGCGTCTTCACATTACCGGTGGTTGGTGACTGATGAGATGACGTACTGTATTAGTGTTGTAATTAATACTACGTGATAAGGATAAGATATTCGTTGGAAATCAAATTTATGAAGGTGTTCCGCTAGAATTTCAATGCTTGGACGATGATCCTATAACACGGGGATGTTGTTTTACATTACTGTATTTCTTGTAATTAAAAGGCTTTGGGTTGAATAGAATTCAGTTTGTATAAGGGATTGTAAATGTATCGTGGCGGTCTGTTGTTCAGTGTGAAAGGAGGCTGTGACGTTGCATAGGCCTATGGACTGTCACTCGTGCGCATGCACAGTAAGCGCACTACATAGCCCTTTTGCAGATGCAGGAAAAAGATCTGTTATCTTACGACCGAGCCAATCGTAATCATTAGATGCACATTAGAGCTTCGAATTTGTGGTGCTTTTCAACTATACTTACAGTAGGTCGCTTGTAGCACGCGGTCTCGATATTTCTGGATCATTACCCTCTGCACAATTCAGCGACAGCCAGGTTGTCGAGTATAGGCTACAGTAGGCCTATACTCGGTGGTCACGTGGAAGATGTCTTTGGTCTGACTATGTCGGGAATCCTTCTGGTCATCGTATCTTACCGGTTCGCGTGAACTTGTGGTGTGCATTCGATGGCAACCGGTAGGCCTATCCAGTTACGAACCGGCACTCTGTTTCGTACCGGATCACGTGCAAATGCCGTAGCCCAGCTAGGGCCCCGAACCCCTCTAATATTAGGTTAACTGTTCAGTTGACCGAGTGGTAAGAATGTCCGCCTTCTGATCGGGAGGTTCCGGGTTCCCGACCGAGTCAAATCGAAGACTTTAAAATTGGTATCCGTTCCTTCCCTGCCTGCTGGCAGTCGGTATCGGGGAAGTGCGGAGAGCCGTGACTGTAATAGTGATCCGGGCTGTAGGCCGGAGGTATTGGCACGATTACTATGTTCATGTATCTTCTCCAGACTGTCTTGTTGGTGGTGCGAAACGCCGCCCGGTGATAACCACCACTGAAATCTTCCATATATAATAGGCTAATAATAATAATTAGATCAAAACCCGTCACCTCATGTAGACGTAGCATTTCGGTGATAATTTCAAATTGCGAGTTACGTTTAATAGCGAGTGAAAACGTCAAGTTTGTCGCGATTTTATGCAAAGAGCGTAGAGTAACGAAGATCTGTGCATTCTAACGGTGTTTTTAGTCGCGAAACACCGCAGACGTCAACAAGACGCAGATTTCATATGAACGGGTGGTTCAAAATGGGATATCATCACTGGAATCCAACCTCGCCCCTAATCAGAATAAGGGTTGCGGTAATGCCACTCGGCTAACTGAGGTGAACTACGTAGGCCTACATAAGATAAAGAGGAAACATCCTGCGTGATCTACAGTGCTAATAATTTCCACATCCACAGATTGCCATAATGAGACAAACTAGGTTATGCTACTAGGTTATATTGATTTTTTTGGGTTTTAGATGCAGTAAAAAGAAAAATGAAAATGGTAAATCTATATCAAGTCATACATGCTACTAAGTGCTCAACACAGTGATAGAAGTTATAAAAAGTACTGGTTGTTAGCCTACCCTATTTACAACATAAACGAGTGTCGATTACAGATGATATTAATTCCGTTGCCAATGTCAATTTTTCTTAGGTTCTTACATCAAGCGTGACGCCAGGTCCTGCAAGAAAGGACGGAATCGATAATATTTTTCTTCATTACATACCAAACGATATTCAGCCCATCCTTGATTAATTAACACGAGCGCCTATAGTAGTAGCTTTGTCCACCCTGCCTATGGCCTTTATAAGACAGTTTGAAGTATTCATACAGATCTTGCATGAAAAGAAATATATTAAATACTGTATATACCTCCATAAGCTTCATTCACTATATTGACTGTGCTTGAACTGACGTCAGGATTCGGCACGGGAGAATCACCAGGAGTTATCTGGTACGGTTTAGTTGACCCTAAACGAAATTGTTTCATCGTCAGCTTTGGTCTACAAAACACCCAATGATAACAAGTTACTCACTGAAGAATGAACTCTTGTAGGCGACATTCGCAACTATACCAATCACAAGAAAGCCTCCAATAACACCAAACACTATCAGCACGACATTAACGATATTATTAACGCTGGTCCTTTGGACGATCTGTGAAACAAGATAGTATACCATGACTAACAAATATATATAGCGTAACCAAACATAAGCACACACATGCAATTGTTGTTGTTTCGGATTTATGGCGTTTTTCAACCACTAACGTCATGTACGCCATGTCAATGCTTACGGTACACGTGTCAATACTTCCGGTTTTTAGCCCAGATCACTATCACAACCAAAACACTCCGCACTCCCCCGAAACTGACTTCCAAGGAAAAGCGGAACGAATACCAATTTTGGTTTGGTTTACTGTACCCACAGAGAATGGAGATGCCTCACAGAAAGCAGAACGACAAATGGATTGATAATGAATATGGACTTACAGAAATGCTTTCTGAGGTAACTGCCAGCTGTGTTTCATTTTCCGGGTGGGTAACTTGAATCCTCAATACATAGGTCCCCAAATGTGATATCGTCAAATCTATATGAAAAAGAAATTAAACTTTAACATGAAATTTATATTCCTTGAATCAGATATGTAATTTATTATAACCTGTGAATTCTGCATGTCCCGTAGTACTGCTAAAGTTTGCGTTTGTTCCGGATAACATGGACTCGGTATTAGAGGGGCTGTTGATCGTCGCAGTGGCTTGCCATGGATCTGAACTATGGCCGAGATATGTGTCTACGCCATCCGTATCCACTCCAACAACCTGACAGGAAAGAAAGACACATACTTCCGTTCTTAGGCCTCGTAGTTTGTACCTAGGCCTGGATCATTTGTGGATATACTAGCCAATTCTGCTTTCAGATGGTTCTGACTCGATTATTACGAATAAATTTTGTTTTAGCGTCAAAGCAGAAACAATGTGTGGCTACCATCACTTTCAAATCGTGCATCCAAACAAATATCTACACTATGGGTCGAACAATTAATATCACCCATTGCCCAGGCGATATTTCTATTTTTTCAATTATTATCAGTATTGACTGTTTGCCAATATTGGAAATCGGCCTCAACAAATTAGCAGATAATCGTCCCAAAGACGAATAATGGTGGCCAATATTCATGAATTTTCGATTATCGATATCAGTCACGACTTATCGTATAATAATTGAACAAAATCAATATCGGTCGATCTTTAATTACACACAAAGAGAGGTACGAATACATTTCGATAACACAGTCCTACGGGAAATCTTGTAATCTACGAGTCTATTTTCAACTGCTCATCTGAGTACGAAATTCTGCCATTTAGTAAAATGCATCTCGCCTCTGAATGAGAGCAAGTAAACTGCGCTGTACCGTCAATACTGGAGATAGAACACTTTCGGTATAACCAGAGCTTGGCTGTTGGATAATTCGAAGTCCCACTGGTATTCTATACTCTTTTGATTCTAGTTCAGTTTCCTCCGGACGAGATGTGAAGTTTGGATTATTCTGCAAAACAATTACAAAAAGTTATCAAAATATTCTCAGCGAGTACAATCATCTTTTTGTACCGTTGCCTCTTCTCTCGCATCTGACACACCGACTGAGTAAACATCGGTTTGGAGTACGCTTGTCAGTCCACCCGTTTGGAAAGTATCAATAACTCTTGCAGTGAGACTGTGCAATTGCTTGATAGAAATTAGAAAACAATATTACATTTATTCCAATGATATATAAATTTAGAAAAAAAATTGGAGGGAGCGCTTACGAGCAGATAACCTCACCTATCGTGGCTACGAGATCAAAAGCTGGTTACGGGTTTGCTAATTGTGTAATCTGCACTTGCACAGATCACTACACTTGGGCTATGCGTTTTAGAGGCCCAACTAAGAAATTCTATCACGAAAAGGAATTGAGATATTCCTATACGATATATATTACACGGGCGGCCGGTACACAAATACCATAAGAGCTGTTAATAATAATAATTATGATCCCTGTCACTTTTCACTAGGCCAAGTACTGACATGGGCGATTATTCACCAAAACCATATCAAATGATGGCAATAATTATGATACATGAGGAAAGCAAAGGAGTTGCGTAGTTTTGTCCTTATATAATTGATTTTGCCACATTTGCAGACTCGCATAATACACACACGTACGCACCGTACTTAGGCATATTGCATACAAAGAACAATCCATAACCTTACCTCGAGTGTTAGTGAGTTTGTTGTATTTCCAGTCTGAAACAAGAATCATATGAAACAAAAGTGAACTGGTGTGTTCTCTACACACTGCATAAATTCTATGATGTATTACAATTCCGAAACCACTCACCGTAACAGAGTTTGCAACGTCTTCTGCCGAATCCCCAATCTCCAAAGTCGACTGTCAAGAGAATATTAGTTTCATTGCAATTTATCCGTTTAAAGTACAGAACATACACTAATATATCTTACAGATAATGACCCCGTATCCCGTCTTCTACGAGCACCGCTTCCCTCCCGTATTACATTGACGATCCGTATTTTCGAAAAAGGGATCTGTGAGACAACAGTATATTTTTATAATTCTATTGGCAAGGGAGAGTTACGCTACAGAAACCGCACATCTAGGAAGAGCGCAAGGTGGTTGATGAGATCTCCGTTATCGAAGAATTCGTCCGGAGTCGCCACCGACAGTTGGAAAGTGATCATGACCACTTGCGATTCGCGTATCTCGATGACGTTATCTCCAGCGACAGTGATGTAGAGGGTTTGAGAGTCTCTGTCGTAGTAGTTAGCTCCAGGTTGATGAACTAAAGTAGGATGCCACTGAGTTGGTGTAGACGGCGGTGAATAAATTCCTGTCAAAATGTAGAACGCCATGAGATGTTAATTCCTGCTGCAGTATAGTTTCACCACATCCATACAAAAATGTATGCCGAAATCAATTTAGATTTGGTCAAAGTTTCATGGCTAGAGCATATTGCCCCGCACGTACACACACACACAGAGTACCACATCTGCCTAAGAAAATAAAAGCTAATGTAGGGCTTCATGTAAACAAATAAAATTGAAACTTTGTGAACTCTCCTACCAGCGGTATAAACTAACATAGTGTACAAAAAGCAAAACACCACACGCTTGGCAGGGACTTACGAGCGGACTTAAGATTTGAAATGCACTTATCAATCATGTAACATCAGAATAGGTCAACTCAACAATGTCTCTAAATTCACTTTACTTACCATTCTCATAATTGAGTGGAAACGTGAGGTATCCATTAGTGAAAACATCGAGTCGTTGAGGTCGTTTAATGAAAACTTTAAGAATTATCTTGGCAGTACCCCCTTCGTTCAGGATTCTTAGTCGGGTCTTTGCGGGGCTGGTCCCTAGAAGCAGAGTGTTAGAATACAATTGTCATTCCCGTTCTCCAATCAAATTTACGCGGCTTGAGTTAGTTAAATATTTGTTTGTCGGGCGGAAATATCTCAACTTTGATTACCATTCTATTGCATCCATGCATGCAGGCATGGAACAGCCAAAAGCTACATTTAAACCAGAACTGACATTTGGCGTATCCCATGTCATATAAAGATCTGTGTACTGGGTTAGCGGCCGTGAGTCCGTGACAGAAGTAAGGGCAGTAAACAAAAGACATGGAGTATATATTAGACACACACAAAAAGGAAAATTCTATCGGCTCCGATTAGTATACTGTATGTTGGCAGTCACTCGAATAAGCATTACAACATATTTATAACAGTACAAGACATGGTATGTCTATTACACAGAGAGACAGAATTATACCTGCCCTTATCGCTACTATACTGTATATTGGTCTTTGATTCGAATAAGTATTACCTGAAAAGTATAAATCATACGTCTTTGAAAATGCCACAATCGTCCAGAATGTCGAGAGTCGTTCTTGACAAGTATACCCAGCACACCATCCATGATCTTGCGGGCCTACAAACGGATTACTGTATTAGATATCAAAACGATAATAATAATATATCGGCCCATGGCCTACTACATTCACGGCCTTCCAGGTCGGTCACAATGCAAAAAATTAGTGGGCCCAAATGCCAATTTAGCCTCACTGTTACGTCACCGACTATAGGCTTCTTTTCTTGTACGGTAGTTGTGTTGTACCTAATTTTACGTTCCCTGCAGTTCGCACTCGGGTCCCTCTATGCAGGTACGCCCTGTCACACGTTTTTCCGTCTGGCGCGGCGATAAGCATCAGTCCATTTTACCAGTAATAATAATAACAGGTAGAATTTCACATATGGAAGCACAGCGCAATACAATTTTTATTGCAACAGACAAAAATGAGAATATATTAGATACCAGCACAGTAAACCAAGGAACTGAAAATGACTGTGGCACAGTATAAAATAGATGCACATATAATAAGAGCATATCAGAGAATATAATTATAGGACATCAGCACAGTAAACCAAGGAACTGAAAATGACTGTGGCACAGTATTTTATAATGAGAGCATATCAGAGAATATATAGGACATCAGCACAGTGAACCAAGGAACTGCAGTACAGTAAATCAATCCTTTTTCCGTTGATTCTGCTTGAATTTGCGCACTGCATCTTCCCTCACAGATGCGTTCGTTAATTTTTGCTTGTTATTGTAAAAAATATTCACTATCTTCTTGAAAGCTGCCTCAGTACACTTTTCACTATGGCCATGACAACCTATCTGACATCCACCCATGACAACTCGTAGAATATGCAGTGCACCCCGTCGTGTTGGAACAGTACTGTGTTTACAAATGAAGGAGTTGGCTGAGTCCAGCACAGCAAAAGAATTAAAAACGAAGCTTGCCATTTGGCGGGTGGGTATAGACAAGCGCACTCGACGCAAAAGGCTGGTATACTCCATAAACTCATCTTCTGGTTCTTCGGTTACCAGAGACGAAGAGCAATCTTCACATCCAGTGAGTTGTTCAAGTTTTCTGGCAATGAAACCAGCAACATAATAGGCCACTCCCTCAGTATCAGGTGAAATAGATGCCTCTGCCCAATCATTCCGATGTATCTCAACATCTCTTTGAAACTCAGCAAATCCTGCGTTGTTATCAATCTTAATGTCTTTATCCCAAAATTCAATTCCACACTTCAGGAGAGTCCTACACAGCAAGATGTTCTCAGATGATAGAACCTCTCGAAGGCTAACAAGAAACCTACCACCACTCATTTGGCGATATTGCGAAAACCGTCGTTCAAGTGGGTCACTTTGAAACCTTCCCATCATCACGTATTCATATCCTTCCGACAATAAATCATTTATCAGCTGACTCTGAGCATTCAAAGTTCGAATTAGGGCACTGAAAGTTTGCTTGGTGAAGCAGAAACTTGATGTATTGTTAGATTTCCATGAAGCAAGCCATTCGGCAAATTTTGTGAGAAAATCAACCTTTTCATCATTTGAAACAATCGCATTTCCAAGTTTATTAGGTGAAAATCTCTGTTTGCAATTTACGATTGTCCACCAGATATATATGAGCCGAAGAAAACCGGTCAAGTCTGCCCGATCTGGGAAATACATGAAAGAAGCAGTTCGTGTGGTTTCATGAAAAACAGCCAAGGCCAGATTGACATTCTGTTTATTATTTCCAGGATGCAAGACTTTTTTTGTTAGTTTTGGGGCCATTCGTAGATTAGAGTCCAACTTCTGATCCTCCTCGTGTATGCAATGAAGGTCATGCCATGAGATGTATCCGGGGCCACTGGTCACTGAGAAATTTTGGTAGTGAAACAGAAACGATGGAAATGAAAATTTCTTGGCATTCAATAGGTTGTTCCGGATGTTCTTCAGCAAGTGGACATTATCATAAAACAAGTAAGTTTTTGTCTTTGAGCTCGGATGTGAAATGAACAGTTCAGAACCAGTTCCAAATTTTGAAGAGAGGATGCTAAATGCACTAACATTAGATGTGTGATTATCACAAACAATAGCTCGGACATTAAATCCAATTTCACAGAGATCAGAGATGCTTTGAGAGAGTATTTCAGCCAGCCAAGAGCCTTTGATTTCCGTTTCTGGCAAAACTCGTAACACCAAAGGCACAGATTTCTTTAAACCTTTTATCATTATTGCCACCACGCCTTTAAATAAATTTCCATCTTCATCTGCACCATAATACGATCCACCATGATACTGTACACTTTTCTGGAGGTACATTTCATCAACCATAACTACCACGTCATCACAAATTTCACCTTTATCCTTCACGAGTTTTATGGCTTTTAAAGATTGAATGGTGCCACAGGTTACAGAGTGTAACATACTTAATGAAGGCATCGGAAACGTTTTCAAAAGGGTTCTGTATGCTTGTGTAGATGTAAAGCGAAGAAGCAAACAGAACCTAATCATTTTTGCAGAAAAGGCAGGGTGACCTGCAGCTTTGTAGTACTTGATACTACGCAGTTCTTCCAAGAGGTCTGTAATAATATTGCTTTCTTATATGAGCGGTAGGTACTTTATTCCAAGCTCTACTCAGTCAACCATAATAATATATTCACAGACGCAGAGCACATGCTAGCTGTTGCGTTGCACTATTAAAATCAATGGCGAGCATAAGGCAAATATCACTACATCCCCCTTCTCTTAAAGTTCGATTTTCTCAATAATAGTCTGTGAATCGTTTGGGAGTTTTTATTACTCTCCCGCTTCTGGTTCTACGTGTTAGAGGATCGTCGTCTGTGTTTTCTTCTCCTTCTCCTCTATTCCTCTCTTGTTGCACATCTGTGTTATCATTGTTGTTGTTATTCAGCTCTCCTGCTTCTCTCAGATGTATTCTGTTTCTTTCCAGCTGTTGTCCAGTTGGTGTCTCAACTGTATATCTCCTCTCACTTTCCCGAGCAGTTACCCTGCCGGGCACCCATGTGTTTCTCTGTTTGTCAAGAATTCTGACATTTTGTCCATTGTGTAGAGGTGGTAGGCTTTTTGTATGTTGGTCAGCATATTCCTTTTGGGTTTCCACTAACTGTTTTGTTCTGTCTTGGTATATTTGTGGTGTTCGTATCATGTCATGTGTTGGTAGTTTTGTTGTCATACGTCGTCCAAATAACAATTCACCAGGGCTAGGCAGTATATTGTCAATAGGGGTTGCTCTTACATTCAGTAAGGCTGCATGGATGTCTCCATTGCTTTTCAGACATTTCTTTATGATTGGTTTGATATAGCAAATCTGTCTTTCAATAAATCCATTTGAGTTGCTATGTCTAGCAGCAGATTTGGTATGAGTTATTCCCCATTCTTCACAAAATTCATCATATCTGCTCAAATAGCAGGGTCCACCATCACTCACTATTTCACGTACAGAGCCAAATAGGCTCAAGATTTCCTTAGTTTTCTCAACAACTGCATTGGCAGAGGTTGATTTCAACTCTTTCACGATCGGATATTTTGAGAAGTAGTCCGAAATTATAAGAAAGTGTTTACCTTTTATTTCAAAGAGGTCAGTTCCCAGTTTCACCCACGGTTGATTTGGTCTTTCATGCATTTTTAATGGTTCTCTGGCTTGTTTGGGTAATAGTTCCTGGCAAAGTGAGCAATTTTTGCAGAGATCTTCGATATCGTCGTTGATTTTCGGCCAATATATGTATTCTCTTGCCAATCTTCTCGATTTTTCTATTCCTTGATGACTTTCATGCAAATGGTTCAACACATATTTTCTCATGGACGGTGGTATTACGACTTGTTTTCCCTTGAATATGATTCCATTTTCCACAGCTAGTTCGTCTCTAAAGTTCCAGTATTCTCTTAAAGGAGTCGGTACTTCTTTACGTTCATCTGGCCATCCCGTGTATATCAATTCTGCTAGCGCTTTGAGAGTCGGGTCAGCAGTTGTTTCATTCTTGATCTGTTCCTGTTTCTGGTTTGAGAAGCACATCAGGTCTACTTGGATATTTTCAATTGAGCTTATTGCTATATTGTCCACAAATGAGTCAATGTCTACTTTTACTTCCTTCTTGCTAGGCAAGCGTGATAGTGTATCGGCCAGAATCATGTCTGTTCCAGGTCTGTATTTCACTTCAAAGTCATAACCCAGTACCTTTGTGATCATTCTTTGCAGACGAGGAGGTGCACAGTAAATAGGTTTCATGAAGATCATTTCGAGAGGTTTATGATCTGTGATAACTGTAAAAGATCTTCCAAATAGGTAGTGATGAAATCTTTGGATTCCATGTATGATTGCAAGGCATTCTCTCTCGATATTGCTGTAGTTCATCTCTGTAGGAGTGCCACCATGTAATAATATTGCTTTCTTATATGAGCGGTAGGTACTTTATTCCAAGCTCTACTCAGTCAACCATAATAATATATTCACAGACGCAGAGCACATGCTAGCTGTTGCGTTGCACTATTAAAATCAATGGCGAGCATAAGGCAAATATCACTACAAGGTCCAACTCATTATTGTCATTATCGTCAAAACCATTCATGTAAGATGGAAAATTCAGCAACATGCTCTTTTTTGTCAGTTGTAGTGTCCTCTGTGATGTAAACCACTTGGGCAAAGGAACATTTAAACCATTGTGCTGCAACTTTACTTTCATGTGATTATCAATTTTGATGGCATTTCTGATCTTTGGAAACTCTTCAAAACACAATTCGTAGTACACAACATACTGTTCCTCTGATTGATGAAAGGAGTAATTTGGAGGAGCAAGGCTTTCATCAAGACATTCAAATCCAGTGATTTTGTCCAGTGTATTAAAGTTATTCAACTCATCAGGTAGCAACGAACGGTTCTTTGGTGGTGGACGTGAAGTCAATTTAGTTGGAATGGTCGAATGATGTTCTGCCTGAGCTTTGGTTAAAGCGGTTGGCACTGGATTGCTAACCCAATTTAAGGTCGTCCGCTTTCCATGCCTAATATAATGATCTTCAAAGTGCTTTTCACAAATGACTGATGTTTTGGATGGCTCCCAGTTTCTTCTATTGACAAAGCGTATCCATTCTAGGCAAAGTCTTTCCTTTTTCAGAGGGAAATGAAAGACTGCAATCTTTTCAGATGCCTTCTCGCGATAACCAGTTCTACAGCCAAATACACAGCACTTGTGAACCATATTAATAAAAAAATACAGGCCTAACAAAAACTATTCAACAAAATTTGGAAAATAAATACCTAATGCTATGTCCTGAGCTACTGACAAGAGCAGACGTGCGGTAAAGGCCTATACCTGTTACGGCTGTACAAGGTGTCTGTACTGGTAAACCAGTGAACTTGTTGAACGGCACCGTGATGCGATTCACCGTTATAAGTCATAATACAGTACAGTACGATCGATGGATGACGGTACCTTATGCACGAGCGGTACCGGTACACTAACAAACTCGGTTAACTGCACTGTGACGCGCTCCGCCGTTGTAACTTACATTATGGTCGCAAATTACAAGATATAGCCTACAATACGATATTTTTTATCTGACTGCCTAAACTGGCCTGAACTCCTCGCTGTTATCCTAACGAAAACCCGTCGCTACCTTCCCTGAAACAGCCGTTTCCCTCGACGGCTCGACTAGTTCTGAATGTTGAATTCAGCGATGGTTCTCTCGCCCGCTGTCAAGTGAGCAATTCTGTGCCCACTAATTTTTTGCATTGTGACCGACCTGGAAGGCCGTGAATGTAGTAGGCCATGATCGCCTAAGCAATCTGTACCATTGTAAAGATCGATGTATTTATCTGCCAACAAAGCAACAGGCGACAATCTTCTTGTCTCCGAATCTCCGTCCAGACTCTCAATCACCAATATTCCGTTGCTGTAACCGGTGCATTTATGAGCTTGCCAGTCAACTAGATTCTCACAACTAGCGGCCGACGTATTCGCACTGAAATATATAATTATACAGATATCAATGCAATGTCAAGAATAAATCATAACCCACTATCGCTATAATAATCGCGATCATGACATCACCAATGGCTTTGCACCTTGAACATTTCTGCCCCGTGGTCTTATAAATGTCACGTGATTCTTTATGAATGATGAAGAAGGGGAGCTCCGAAAGCTTGTGAATGTTTTTATTCTCAATAACCAAGGCTGGGCTTTAAATTTGTAGTGATCTTCTTTATGATATCTATTGATCGTCTGCCATCGGCTCCACTATGTTTTGCATCGTGATGTTGGAATAATAAATTACCGCAGGATTCCTTTGTATGGTGCGATATCCTCAACGGGGATTCTACTTCCGTTCAGACGCGTCAACATTGCCTTCGGAATTCTGTAATCGCCTAATCCTCTAGTAGTGTCACCGTTCCATTCAAACTCAGCCTGCAAAACAAAACCTCACAAGGTTTTCACAAGATCGTAAAATCGTTCCAATTTGCATGTATAATAATGATTAAATTGCAGAGGAAAGAAGATTCTGACTCTATCGGATTAAGAAACATTCTATTCTCATGACGTGTCTTCATGCTTACCTCAGGAAAAACCGATCCTCCAGTTCCTCCGACAACACTTCCATCTCGATCCACAAACAATGCCTTCTTCAAACCGTCACATTCCATATCAACACAGTCAGCCGGGTTGATCTTACTGTACAGTCAATGAAGCGATATCATTATTAACAATATTAGCGTAATTGTGCAGTGTGCAGTTGTGCACCCCCTATGATTACAGTATGTTGTCTTTGAGCAGAAACTGCAAAGTTGTACACAAATGAAATACGACATTGTGGAGGTCTGCTGGATGCAATACGAAAAACATTTGCTCTAGACCTATATGGTTTACCTAGGAAGTCTCAACCAACCTCTTATGTAACGGCCAAAAGCACTACCGGTACCAACTTACCGCACAGCTAACCCAATGAATAACAAAATCAATCCAATAGACTTAACAGAGCATAGTAGGCCTATGACGCTTGCATCACTTCAGAAGTGTGTCCAATGCATTTTTATTCCACCATTACTTGCTTAAAGTATAGTCAAGAAACATGTTTGGTACGGATTAGGAAGAGGAATGGAATTGTTCAGATCATTTGCCTTGCAGTTATAGAGTAGCCTATATTACATGTAGGGTATGTGACCACTGGCGTTATTCAGAAGGCTTTTAGTGCATTTTGTATGTGGACATGATGGTGCAATGGGGAATAGGCTATCCTAAAAGCTTTGGTCATTCCATAGCAGAAAACGAAACGACAACGGTAAAAAGCAAGCACGGTTTTCACCAATAGGCAAAGAAGAATATATAAACATTTCAAGACTTACCCAGTTGATGGTCGGTGGAAATAGAACAATGTACGGTCTGGAGTGTTCTCAAATGTAATCGCCGATCCGTACATGGGGTGGAGAAAGTCTTCCGACTTCGCATTCGTTAGAATGACTACGTTGAAGTCACCTCCTGGGCATGTCGTATCACCAAAATTGACAAAAGTCACTCCTGTTTGAAGCATTGATATTATATATAAATTATCACATGTGAAAACATCTTCGATTTCAACTAATCACCTGTGATTTCCGTTTTTCCACCAATAGCAGGATAGGAATTAGCTCCCGCAAACGGTTTGCCAGGAGCGTTATTATGCTTGGATAAAAATGTCGGCCACAATATACCTGTCCTTGTCGTCTCGCTTCCACCTGATTTCGATACTAGCCGTGATTTACCAGAGTTTTGTATGTAATCTGTCACGTCAATACTAGGACAGAAGCCTGAAAGAACAGGAAGTACAAGCCAATAACGAAAACTTGTTAGCAATTTGAAATTCTATAAAACTGTCAGAAAGTTGGGACTACTATAAGTACAATGTGACAACTTGTAATCTACGTTTATTGATGCTGTACAGGCAGGCCTACGTACATTATGCCGTGATAATTAATATAAAATACCTACCTCCTCTGCTCACAGCAACAATTGTGGAGTTTTCTATTCTTACACTTTTGTCCTGGAAGGCGTGTGATTTACTTGTAGGCCTGGAAATATACAAAATGCCGATCAGTTCAGCTTAATCATGTTGAAAATGTGGCATGCACAGAATCAACATGCGAGGAACATTCCCCACGACTGGAATCTAGAGCATGTTGCGTGTTGGCGAGTAGACACAAGAGTGCCACCTCTTCCAGCAGGTACCAGAAGCCTTGCGAATCTCGTTTGGCATCTATAGTCACACCAGACGCTGCTTTCAATTTAATCGACTCTTGGGTATGTCAACCACGATCTCTCGGGATCAACGGTGTCAAAAAAACACAATATTATACCTGCAGAATGCACCTATCCATGTCGAAGGCAGACAAGGAGGGACCAAATGAGCGTTCCCCATGCAGACTATCCCTATTCAATCAAACTGTGTTGCATACCCATTTATGAGAGGAGCGATAGCAAATCCGCTGTCTGTGATCAACACATTGGAAATGACAACATTTCCATCTCCTTGATAATATATCCCAGCGTCGAAGGCGGTGTGTATTTTAAACTTGTTGATCAGAGTGCACGTAGAATCACCTGGAGAGTGAAAAATCTCAAAATATTAGGTAGGAGGAATGCCAACCATTTAATTAGATTGAGAGACATCAGGGGAGTCACAAAGCAGCCACTGCTTGGTGGCCTTGTCAAGGTTCTTCAGGCCAGTCATCCCATTAGGTGGCTTATACATTGGACATGTATAGATGACATGGTCTGTGGTTTGCTCCTCTGCATCACACTGGCATGTCACATTGACAGCAAGACTCGACTTGTGGTGGGACGACCTGAAGCATACCACCCCTGTTCTAAGATGGTTGAGACGTGTCTATGCCAGACGCGACAGAGAAAGCTCATAGCAAGAAATATGATAGCCAAGGACTAGTCACCACAAGCTGAACATGTAAAATTGCAAAGACACTATACACACACTGTAGCCTATATTGGAAATATCAATTCAATGGGTACACAATTGAAATAAACATAGACGTACCATCTCTATTAATCCAAATTCCATGTAGGGAAGCCCTCGCTGTGTTCCATTCCCATTCCACATTCTCACTAGCATCAGGAGACGATCTAAGAAAATAACTTTGTTACATCAATGTCAACGCAACAGCAACGGCACCCTCAAATCTTACTCGCATTTGTGGCCACTGATACGGTATCCTGCACGTTCAGAACCCACTACCAAATTGCCAGACAAGACAGGACGCGTGGCAAGACTGACCTGGATAAAAATACACAGATGGTTAAAGTTAATTAGATGATATTCTTTGTTGAAGAGTGTAGTGGAGCCGATGGCGGACGATCAATAGATATTGTAAAGAAGATTACCACAGATTTAGCGTCCAGCCTTAGTTTATTGAGAATTAAAACATTCACTAGCTTTCAGAGCTTCGCTACTTCATCAGGTGAAGGTAATATTATTTGCATCAAGAACTTCAATCTGAGGAGAGGTTGCAGGTCTTTTTTAATTAATGTTGTTTTCAACTGCATAGGTCATGTACGCCAGGTCAATGCTTTACAGTACCTACACGTGATATCGATATTTCCGGAAAAAAGCCCAGATCGCTATTACAAACCTCTGCACATCACTCCACCTCGAATCCCACCCGACACGTCCCCTCCCCAACCGGCTTCTATCTGCCACGTCTGGCGTGAATGCGTCTTAATCATCTTAGGACAGGGGTGGGATGTTTCAGGAAGCTCCTTCACAAGTGGTGTCTTGCGGCGAGTGTGGTGTAGACGAGCAAACCGCAGACCATGTCATCCATACATGTCGAATGTATAAGCCAACTAATGGGACAACTGCTCTGAAGAACCTTGACGAGGCCACCAAGCAGTGGCTGTTGTGCGACTGCCCATGACGTCTAGTCCGAAGAAAGTTAAAAGCCAAACAAAAGAAGAACCCTCTGCACCCCCACAATAACTACTGTCAGGCATAGGATGACACATACCAATTTCAATGACTTTAGTTTGACTCATCATTGAGCCATGGCCTACTCTAGGTACGGCCTGATTTATCACATTCGAGACAGAAAATTAGTAGGCCATTGATTCTTTGTCGAGAGCGCTGTTGCGTCACACTTAAGGTCGAGACGCCTTTGATTTGAAATGAAAGGGCATGATTGAGCCGAAGTAAATTACGACTGAATGTATTACAAACCTCAATCGCAGCTTTCCACCTCAATATATCAATTTCAACTCGATCGAGATAAACCGTACTCGTTCTCGTCAGCATCACAAAGTTGTCCAACACACTGTCAAATCAATCAAATCACCAACTGCAATTCCAAATTCGTCTAAGAGATCAATTACCTGATGTCCTCTCCTTCCACTCGAATTCCTGGTCCGACTGTGTGGTGAATGACGTTCTCGCTCACAGTTAGATTACTAGCCCCAAAGACGCCGATCGCCGTGTTGAAACCGTTGTGAAAAACATTTTTCCTCACAAACGATGGCCTGATGTCATCGGATGACCCTATTGATGTATGGTATGTACATTTCAGATATGGAAAGCCATATACAGCAGATTATATTCTATTTATTTAGCATAGACAGCAGTAAACATCTTATCCTGTCCCTCAAGCCAGCACAGAGATATTGAGAAAAGCTATCAACAACCACATTGAAGGAGCGTGTCACGAATAGAGATCGACCAATATT
This sequence comes from Botrylloides violaceus, assembly GCA_030412335.1. NCBI lineage: Eukaryota > Metazoa > Chordata > Ascidiacea > Stolidobranchia > Styelidae > Botrylloides > Botrylloides violaceus. Next base: position 1,217,309 of record JASFYC010000529.1, on the reverse strand, counting down.
GATTTTTTGGGCCTATATGATAATAATCGGCCTGCTCGCCTGACTGATGGCTAATACCGATTATTATCAAAAAATCATGAATATCGGTATCAAATATCGATCACGTATTATAAAAAAATCGTTACTGATTTAAATACAATGTGACGAGTGGCATGCCAAAAACCATTACCTGATTTGAGAAAAGCAAGGGAGTATCTCGGATCAAAGCTGTCAGTCCATCCTTCTTGACCAGTGTGGTAAAATTCCACGTGAGAAAATCTTCCATATCCCCTAAGGTAGTAGTTTGAAATATTACAGAATACAGATTATATAGCGTCGACATTATCATTTCCCATCTATATACAAACGCATCCTTGGCAACTTACGGAGTAGCAGATGACAGTTTCCACAGTTGTAAAAATGGCACTGGATCAAGGAATATATATTATTATAGTGCTTATGCCCGGTTTTAGAAAACTAGCACGTCTACCATGATGTCCACACAAGGAAAAGATAGGCCTAATTAATGTGCAGCCCTTTCAGAAACTTTTTATACAGGCTTGGAGTATTTCAGTACATATTGGAAATAATGTACAACGCCAGTTACCGACTTTCTGTGAATAGGGTATATTGAAGTCACTATTTTGACCACAAGGTTTGCATTGCTGGACATCACTATCAACATGCTACTGTTCTAAAACTGGGCTAAGCATTAGTCCTAAATACAGACCTGGTTTCTCCAACTCCACCAACAAGAACGCGCGCGCCAAAAGATTCTGGAATCAAATTGCTATAATCCTCTCCAATGACTTTAACGTTTCTTGTCAGAATGCTAACTTCAGCTTGGATACCATATGAATCCAGACTCACTCCACTGTCTCCGAGAGTGAAATTTTCCGCTAGTGATAGAGAGTAGCTTCATTAACAATATACTTTGATCCAACTACGGACTACTTCCAATCAGCAAACATTGTTTCAGTGCCAGACCACACAGCACACAATGAGACAAAACCTGCCTCATTAACATTATTAGTAATTACGAATGGATATTCTATCGCTAAATAACTTCTTTAATTTTCCGCCCCTTGTATCGTTGGTTTTCCATTTTCATTATTTAAATTTCTTAATCATTGCATTGTGCGTGGACGGCCATGGATGGACTAAGGACTTTTGCCACACCGCAACACCCACTCATGTACCTTGACTGTTCATAATTTTATGTCTAATAGCCTCATCTACCGCCTAATATTTTTTAATTGACATGACAAAATAAATATCTCTTTCCCTCATATTCATAATCATATGAACGCCCTCGTGGTCATCTATGTTAAACAATCAGGACAGAAAAAATTCGTAGACCCAGAATGAAGCAAAATTAGAAAGAGCAATTTCCCGAAATCCACACACAGATTACGGTTAAGAATTTCCAAGGTTTGTTATCATTTCACAATTCGCACATCGCAAAATGTGGCATACACGAAATAATTATGCGAGGAAAGTGCCCACAATAGGAATCTAAAACATTTTATGTGTTGCCTGGCAGACTTGCAAAGTATAAACATGATAAATAACTAATTTAGATAAGTCTACTACTTACATATGTGGTCAAATTTCGCTGTATCATTCAATGTTATGGTGTTTCCGGAGATAGAAGTGATCTTGAATGTTTCTGTTTCCCATGGACTGTTGCCTGTTGAAGCGATCACTATTTCATCATCTGGCAAAAAGAATATCCGTAGGGGTTTCGGCCTCACAACATGTCATAAAACCAACAAGTACCAATAGCCCAGCCTTCTGGAGTGTGTTGGAGAGTGATGGTATTAACTCCTACCGATAGTTGACTCGCCAGATGAGTAGTTGCAGGAGTTTTTGACTTTCCGTGTAAGTCAAGGCCTCCCAAAACCCCTGAGAACGACATAAAATAAAAGAATATTATTATTCCTTCAGACATAAACCGAGTTGTTGACGCAATGGTCAATGCTCCAGTGGCCGAATCCAGAAGACTGAATTCAAATTCTGATGGCGTTAAACCAGGGGTCGGCAACCTTTTCAATTTCGCGGGCCGCATCAGTCAAATCGATGAGGCCGCGGGCCGCGCATGTCACCGATTGTGAAAAGTTGACGATAACGGAATCCCCTCAACCGTTCAACGTCGGCTTGGTCGTTATTGGCCTGCCATTTAGTAAACCGTGTTAGCGAATGGTCTGCCGACGATGACTAGGGCCTTCGCCAATTGTATCTTCGACATGACGTGTAATAGTAACTTGAGTTAGAAATGTAATCTGTTTCATTTTGCATAGACATTAAGTCCAAATTGGAAAAATCACGGGGGCCACATTACAAGGCCTCGTGGGCCGCATGCGGCCCGCGGGTTGCCGACCCCTGCGTTAAACAAAACATTAAAATTGCTATCATCATTTGCCCTGACAGGCACCAACATGGAGTTAGTGTGGAGGCTGCTCGGTTGATGTTGCCATAGAAGAGCGACAGCTCCTATCCGCATCTCCGTGTCCGAAAAACAAAATAAATGGAGCCTCCTCCATATAAAGATGACATTTTACCAAAAACTAGTTCACACATTGATTTGATCAGCAAAAAACTCTTGGGAAATTAAAGTCCCTTCATCAGAATATCACGTTACAAGATTCCGGTACCGGTACTTTAGCGTTATTCAAGAAATCAATCTCGAATCAGACCTTTTGCATAGAAATTTGACACTGTCTTCTTCATAACAGATAGAGGATATGGCACACAAACCAATAATTACACTCACCAAGTGAAGATGCACATACCTATTGCCTTTGAACCGATCGCCAATCCGCCATTTATTATAATATCTGGAGTGTGGTGGTTGCCACGTAGAATAATATTGGCCAATCCTTGAAAAGGTGCGTCTTCCCATCCAACGATAAGTCGACCACCCTATATTGAAACCGTACAACATTTTTAAATACCGTTATCAAATGCTAATGACAACATAAACCATGCATTTCGTCACTGAAACAGACGCAGGATTACCGTACATCACTTACTATTGAAAAACAGAAAAACACCAACACATGAGCAAGAAAAGGAACATTAGTGCTCTATTACGGTGTATATCACATGACCTCATCCTCACGGGCCCATCCTCCAAATATGGTCCGGCCCCAAGGTAGTTCAGAAACATCATTTCCAATTTTGGGCGGACGGGTTAAGCTTTAGGAGTTAGGGTCAGAATTAAAATAGGAGGTCAAGTTTAACCAGCCAAAAATATCCAACCTATTTGGACACCGCAAACCATTTTGTGGCGAGGCAGAAAGGCTTGAATGGAGTGCAGGAAACGGCTATTCTATCCTCTATCTCTTTCCCTGTGATTTACGACGGGTGGGGAACAAATCATCATAGATGAAATATGCACTGAGCGCCAAGTTTGAAGATTTGTAACACCAATGCTAGGTTCAGGCCTGCACTGGAGAGAATGTTATGCGGCCCACACAGAAAAAAAGTTTGGCAAACCCTGGTTTATATACCAATAGCATTCACATACCATGATTATAACATGAGTAGCGCTTAAGGTAACTTCAAAAGAAGGATCATTCCCATCGATTTCCAATACACCTTCGATCCACAATTTATTGATTTTTGGCAGCTCAGTCACCACAACCATCCAAACACCTGTATCAAAGTTATACATTATTCAACTGGACACGTCAATATCGTCTTCACACATGTACTTGAATCAATCCTGATATCTTGATTATCTGGGGGAATCGTTGTGACACCAGAGGGAATAGTTGTGAGATCACCAAAGAGTGTGCCGACGTACTCGTTGTTGTCATAGCTCCAACGTGAAGAATCATTCCAAAGCTGAAAGTTTTCCGGCCGTTCCGTTGCAGGAGGTTGGTTGTTGGGGTTTGGTGGGGGAATACAGTTCTGTTGAACAAGTCAATGACAAGATCAAAGAGTACTTACAATCATCAATGCAGTCAAAACAATGATGGATTAGGAGATGGGATTTGGCATATGTAACGCACATCGATTCGATGGCAGAAGGAAAAGGATCTCCAGCAGTGGGATATTTATTCATGTTTTATTTGCACAATGGCCACTGCATGAAGACATTTTAACAATAATTTTATATAATTTGACACAAAAAATGCCCCATTACCTCATAAAAGCATCTGTAGACTCGGAAATTCACATCCCGGTTGACTATTTGCGAAGTTGCTGATCGATCGGCGACAGCGCGTTTCTTCCGATTAGAATCAAACACTCGATTACGACCAGACACTGGCAATTATGATGATATATAACTGAAAGATCATGTCTTTTAAAAAAATCCAGTTGATCTCACCAACATAATGCAAAATCATCGTCTCGTTATCAAAGTTGTAGTCGCCGTGAAAGTTGTTTTCACATGTTAGAGTTTCCGACCGACGATACTGATTGTGATCTCCGGCTATTATAAACTTGTCAGGCCTCTGCGTCAGATTGTGCATCACGATAACGCATTCGTCGTCCTGTGTACATAACATTGGAACGTCTGGAGTAATTTCACAGTATCTGTAACTCTGCTGTGAGTATCACACCACATATTGATACAGGTACATGGTATCAGGGTACATACTGAACAATATTTTGGGTGGCTTCTATATAATACAGGAGTGGATGACGTGGTCTGCGATTTGCTCCTCAGCACCACACTTGCATGTCGCACTGGGCGCGAGACCTCATTTGTGGAGGGACGACTTGAAGCATCCCACTCCTGTTCTGATTCGGTTGCGTCCACGGTAGACGCGGCAGGTTGAAGCCGGTTGAGGGCGCTTCTGTGGTGGGAAGTAGAGGTGGAGTGGAGTGTTCTTCTTCTGTTTCCCTCTAACCTCCACTTATTGTCGGCCCAGTCTGCTTCGAAGCTGTAGGTCTCAAGAAACGAGAGCGCAGCAGGCAACGGCATGTGCGCATGATGCAATTTCAAAATCAAACATATAACGACAGAAGCCTCATCATGACATGATATTGCTGTAGACAGACTGTACCTCAAAGCTATAGAATCTTGATTGATACGACATGTTGGTGATTTGTTGAGCATTTTCAAAAACCCATTTGTACGTTCCTCCGTCCATCATCGTAGCCATCCATCCAGGTTTGTGAGTCAAGCGCTTTTTACTGAAAAAATGGTCGCAGTTTGAGATTAAACAATGAAAGGTGAGCCCAAGGTAGCGACTTCTTTTCAAACGATAAATCAAAATCTTGACATAGAAAGCATTTTGAAAGAACACAGAGATTGTTAGGCTATAATTTCCTACTAACAGGAATGGTATGTTTGAAATTCCATGTTCTGTAGTTAAAGAGACGGTTTTCCCCTCAAGAGACGTCGGGCTCGGGTTGTTCCATGCCAAACGATGAAATTTCTTCACACCGGTGCACCGCGCCCCTGAAATGATCACAATGAAGAAAGTGGATTGTAGTGAATACAAACGTGACGTACGACTATTTATTCGGTTTAAATAAACTGAAAACATAATCTCTACATAACACAAGACAGAAATGCTAATCCAATCCACTGCAGCTACTACACCAACCAAACAACGTACAGAATAAACGTACAGTAATATACACTGGTAAGCTATCAATTAATCAATAATCAGAGAAGCAACACAAATCATTCCCGCTCTCTGATCGGATAACATGGATATAGCCCAAATCAATAACGTGTGAAACGTACCTTCAATTCCTGCACTAAAGTCAGCTTCGATTTGACAGCGTGATGGTGGCAGAGTCGGGTTGTGTGGAGTAATTAGAGAACCAGCTTCACCAGATAACGAGCCATCCATATCGCGAAATATTGCTTCATGCTCCCACCTGAATCAAGAGAATTCATAAATGACACACTAGTCAGGTGTATGCTAGGGTAGGCATATTGATCAATCAATCATGCATGGTTAATTGAACACTAGCTGAGGCTGGCATCGAAATTTTACAAGACGTCAGTCATGGCCAACGGTGTCCAAACTCACAACTAAGGTTTGCAGGATACCACCTGATGAAGGAGCGGAGCTTCGAAAGCTTGTGAATTTTACAATTCTCAGAATCGTGTGTGACATGCCACAAAAAACTCTTGCCTTTACCGAACTAGTAAAGAAGATTCACCACCTCCTTCACCTGATTAAGTCACGGAGCCCCAAAAGCTTGCGAATGTTTTATTTCTCAATAAACCTTTTCGTAAAGAAGATCACCACAGATTTAACATCCGAAAGCTTGTGAATATTTTAAATCTCAATAAACCTAGTCTGGGCGTAAAATCTGAGGTGTTCTATTGATCGTCCACCATCGGCTCCACTATATTCTGCAATAAACCATTTGACTGGATGTTAAATCTGTGGTGAACCTTCTTCATCTACAATCGGCTCTGCTGCATTCTTCGATATTACTGAACTGACACACGACCTGCCATAGTCGACCTTATTTCCACATACCGAAAAGACACCTTGTTAGGAGAATTGACGAATTCAACATTTGAAAACCTCGCCTCCCATCCTCCACAACGAAAACTGCAAGTCCCATCAATGGAAGTCACTCCCAGTGCCGCACTGTTAACTTGGTCGAAATTAACAAATGTAGTATGGTCTACTTCATATCCTTCACTGAAAGGCACGATAATCCCTGTCTTTGTTCTGGCTGTCACAATATAAAACAAGTTAGTTATTCTTTCTGTCGGAGCTGAAAAGTATTGTTGGGCTACCATAGTTCAGTGCTGCAGTATATGCAATAATGTAAGAGTTGTAAGTTCCAATATGACCCCATGTAACCTTGCCGTCGACGATGCGTTTAGTCTCAATACCAGCTTTTTCGTTATGTATCATCACAAAGTCGTGAAACTGTTAAAACAACAAAAACTTAACTCACATCCATATAATGCTTTTCTTAGGGCTACAATTCTTGTGCTATATTTCCGATTCAACAGAATAGTACCTTCATAATGACCAGGAATGAAATATTTTTGTCTCTTGGTTGTAAGCAAATCTATATTATAATTCAGGAGGCCATTATAACTCAAGATCTACTGAGCGAAACGGCACTAAACGAGGTACGCTTAACCTATGGATATGCTAAATGCAAGAAACCATAGCGCACGTAAACTAATTCTAGCATTTTGCTGGAGACTACGAGATATCGGGTTTGGATTAAAGGCTATGTGACGATGTCTATGTCCTTAGCGGGCGGTTAGTATGAAACGATAAATAAAAATGAACAATGAAAAACATAAGACAACATGTACAGCATGTTCTTTATTACCTGAATCGCACCAACATTGACGAGCTCTGCCCCCTTTTCACAATTCCAGACGACCATGGATTCAAACCTGGCAATAGCAGGTTCTGAAGCGCCACACGACCCATCGCCACGAGGAGTGTATTGCTGTTACGGCAAAATAATAAGCACAGTTTAGTAAAATGAATCTTTCCCTGTTTGCGGAGGTTTGTTATGGCTTGCACATGTGTATGGATTCAATAATATAGAAGCTGTACATTGAACTCAATGTCATATTTCTTTAGAGCTATATTGGTTAAGTTTCTTAGGTACAAGTAACGGAATATGGGGCCAAATTGCAAGGTTGCACTATATTACATAAGTTCTAGCTACACTATCAGTCTCACTTGAAAAACCCATAGTCCGAACCATCCTTGGCTGTGAACTGTGTTGTTGTTAAATTTTCCCAACGGATGATTTTGTTGGCAAATAGTCGGATCAGCAGACGGTCCATCTGGCGTTGAACGAATCCGATACCAGAACCCAAAATGAGTTCCTCCTACAGTAAGTGTAATTTACAAAAATTTCGAAAAGATTGCACTTCTCTATGTTCTTTAAAACATAAATTACAACAACACGCATGGAAAATGGCACACCAGCTTCCAGTTAAAATTTGACCAATCATAGTCACAACCACAGTCAAAGCGCACATGGCACTTACATAATCAAAATGCATCATAAGACAGATGACACATACAGCGTAACTACAAACCTGCAGCCGCATTGTGTTGTAGTGTATTGTTTGGATTGGTGACCCAAAACGCCGCTGGTGTGATGTCATCGTTCTGTAGCGAGGTGCTTTGTTTGCAAAATACGACGAGATTGTATTCGATTTTGTTTCCATGTTCGATTCCATCTTCAATGAATATTGCTCCGCCCATAACATCATAGACAACATTATTTTCAATCAGGAGATGGTGCGTGTTATGAATCGTTATAGCCCTAAAAGATCACAAACGACTCAGAGCGCAATTTCGCACAGGATATTACAAAGGATTATCATCTACTAGGATAGCGCACCGTATGATAAAGTGGTGGGGTTTGCGCATATGCTCTCCCGGAAATTTATTAATTGTGACTCCTCAGCAGGTCGACTAGTCTCAGTTAACCCAAATTTCTGCTTTGACATCCCAAATCAACGCATTGCTATTTAGATTGAAATCCCATCGTTGTTAATTCCCGCCCATTCTCACTTGACGAATGGAACTTTTATTGCTACTCGACCACAACATCATGAATGAATTCCCCCTGATTCTCAAATAAGTTCAATATTGCCCACGAGTTCATGAGTGTAGCACCATAGGAGGAGCCTACAACTAGCTTATGTACAGAGTACATTGCACAGATGTGAGCGTATTCGGTGCAGCAATATTGACAACGCCTCACCGATTGAAACTCTTATGTATTGCACAACCTCGAACATAGTTGTTGAAATGAACATCACCAAGAAGATGGAAATGAATTGGGTATCGCCCCAGACGGAATGCCTGGCCGACATTGGTCAACTCTACATATTCGATCCTTGCTCTGGCTATGTCCAATCCAGGTTTACTGTGATGGATCATAATCTGAGCTCCAAATTGATCCGATCCTTGTTCCTCGCCAAATCTTCCCTGGAATGAGAACTCGTATTAGAAATTATCATCCAAGCACAGATAGAACGCACATAAACTTTGGTATTATCTCTGATGAAAGGGGTCTTCAGTAAAATGAGGATGGCTTGACTTTTGGAAAAGAAAGGACACTGTTTATTTATAATCCCGAGACCGCATCACACCAAAGATGCAAAAAATGGTATCAGCAGCTTGCTCGCTAAACAGCCAGCACATTAAGGATAATGCGGAGGGGTATCGCTTTGGTGTCTCCTCATCCAGCCTGCATATACACCAGTAATGTGTGGGTGTGTATCATCTGAGTCTGTGTAAATGCAGCAAAATAAAATAACGACACATATAAACCATGTCCTTTCCTTTCCAATGTGGAGCTCATTTGACTAGTAGTAAAATAGGAACGAACAGCCACTATTGGAACAACATTCACATACTCAATTAAACATTACAGGAAAACTGACAACTAGTTCGTCAAATTGTCACAGCGCTGACTGACTTGGAAACAGCTCTGTGTTGCAAATTCTCCAGTATCAAATCCCTGTGGACATGCAGGAATCGTGTCTCTACTCCACTCCAAATGAACTGAGCCTTGTATCACGATATTCCTTGTAAGAAGTCCGACCTCAGCATGAGTCTCCAGATTAACACCTAAAAAATGGTCCCATTGCACAAACAAGTCAAAGAAAGTCAGGGTAACATTCGCATTACCTGCGACATTATCATGGATTGATACGTGAGTGTAGGTTAATGCCCTATCCAATGTCAGCTGTGTTCCGTCATCTGATCTGGCCGTGATCACTCGCTGTTCATTTTCTTTTTGGCTATGACGATCACCTGCAGAAAGCAACATCATGCTAGAAAATATGTATCGCTTTACTAGCGGAAACGACATGGTATAACGATGCTGCTGCTGATGTTGTGGTGGACAGTTAACTACGAAACAACGAGTACAGTAGTCCGCAGCACTGGCGGAAGTACAGAGCAGTTTTTATTACATCACATGCTCGATTTCGCGAATTCTTCACAACTCCAACTAGTAAGCATTATTCTCAGTATACCTGTGGTCGCTATCACGATTTCATCACCAACATTCCATGTCACGCTATCTTTCAGATGAAGAATGTTGGAGCCACTATCAGCAGTCTCAGCCAAGAGAGTCCACGTATATGACAGAGGTCTGCGTGCATACATAACCCAAAGATTAACATCAATAACTGTGATGTACACATTACGTGATGACACTTGCCTTCCATGCAAATCCAGTGTTCCGTTTCTCACTCCGATAGTTTTTGTTCCATAAATGGGAAGTTCGCGTGATCTCAGATGGCCGTGTAATATAATCTTTGCTTTGTGTTGAAACGGGGCATCGTGTGTTCCTATCTGTCCGGTGATAGAACTATATTTTTATTTGTTTTTATACATTGTTTGCTCCATATACACTAATACAACAATATACACAAATACATACAGTAGGCTACATCCTACTTGCACAAAATGCGCATATGCCAGTGCTGGTACATATCTTGCCATGCATGCATGATAAGTCAAGGGCACTCCGCACTAACTCTAATGTACTGGCCATCTAGCAGGGAGGCAAATGCCAATTTTGATATCTCCATCGTGATACTTTGGGCTACTGTGTGGCTACCCCGACATTTAGTCCGGAGAAAAGAAAAAGCCTAACGAAAGAAGAAGATTATGACATGATCCAGACCCCAACCTATAACGTACCTTTATCCTGACCAACATCACTATCACAACTCCCCCAAGCAGGTTGGGAGCTGAAGGAGGTTGTACAATCTGCATCGCATGTATGCACAAGCAAGATGTCATTAATTATCAAAGGCTACATCTTAAATACAATTACCGTAAGTCCATAACCCACCTGAAATGTTCCCCCATCGGTAATCAGAATGTTCTCAGTCTCCAAAGTGATGTCCGCTTCATCAAAAATAACCGTTCCGCCTTGAATCAGTAACATTTTCAAGACAGGAGTGCTTTCATCGATAAGCAACGTTTGAGACATCGGTACCACTACGAAATCACCCTCGGCTGGCGGGGATTGACCACCCCATGTGTAGGTGGAAGACCAAACATCTAGAACATGAATCAGCTCATAAGAACGACGAAAATAAGAGACGAATAGCGGTTCACTGCTGTACCAATAAATCTCACGGCATGGAGCCTCGATTATTAAAAGCAAAACTCTAACATACTGTAAACACTTACCAATGTAATAAAACTTGACATCAGATAGTGCTTGGCCTTTTCCAGCAACTGTAACGACAATATCGGCAAGCTCACTTTGTCCCTTGGCATTGGTGGTGCAAACGATCGTTGTTGTATTTGCTGAAATCACAGTGCAACTGACACCTCCAATTTCGACATCCACCTGCAAATTACATAGATTATAACAAGGCCGGGTTGATTTAATCAATGTAACAAATTCACGTTATTCAGATCAGTGTCGAACAAGGTTCCTCCAATAGTAACATCTGTTCCGCCCTGTGTTCCGCCTCTTTCTGGAGAAATCGATGTAACTGTAGGTGTTCGATCGGTAGCGAATGTGTACGAATCAGTTTTCGTTACAGACTGGCCATCCACAGAGACGGTGATATTACACAGTTTGTCATTAGAAGTGTCCCCGTATATTCCTGCATACAAAATAGAAATAATGATTAAATATCAAAAAATGTACGGTCGTATTCGTCTCAGTGAGATACACTATTTCCACTTAATTTCCGGGTGGAATTCTGTATTGGTTGAGTCGTGCATGGCTGCACCTTATTCATTCTGTGGTTTAGTTCCTTGTAATGCCTCTATGGTACGGCAACCGGTAGTAGTGCTATAGTGGATTTTTCGTCGTCTTCTTTCGTTGGAATAATGAAAAAGTGTAGGATTTTTATGATTGTTGGCGCTTTATTTGCCACGGATCGTAGTATTTGGCAATATTAAGATCTCAAGTTACTATCCTCTGTGAGAAAACAGAGGCAAACTAGGATATGAGACAGAAAATTGAAACGCGCATAGACATACTTGTGATTTTGCAGATAATCTGGTTGTAGTTGGAACTCGTTTGCTCGATATCCTGTCCATGCTTGCAGACACTGTGACAGACTTGCACCGTTGACCCGCTACCAAAGCCAGTCCCGCTAAGTGTCAATAGGTTACCTCCAGCAAAGCTTCCTGAAAATATAGTGCAACAAACTAGAAATCGACAAACACTTAAGGTTGCTTTAAAAGTTTCAGCGTAAAAAAGGGGCTTATTTTACAGTATGCCTACACCTCTACAGTGTATTCAAAATACAGTCCACACTGAACAAGGCCGCCTTAAATGAAAGCTATATAATTAGAGCATAGCTGACAGATTTCGGATGCAATGACCCACCTGTTACTGGATCTACATTTGTTATGGTGAATGAATAAGTGAAAACTACGTCAGACTTGGCATTTCCATTAGGACTGACCGTTGCAGTTACAGGGTATTCTCCACCAGCATGTTCATGTAAGGTACATGTAACCTAGGGAAAATAAATTCAGTATTAAAGTTGAAGAATATAGTTGAGACGATGGCAGAATATCAATAGATATCATAAAGAAGATTGGCCGAGTGTAGATTTAACATTCATCCTTGTTTTATTGAGAATTATAACATCACTAGCTTTCGGAGCTCCGCTCCTTCATCGGGAGAAGAGTATTATACTATATTTGAAATACTACATCTGTGGATATGTATTCAATTACGCTTTCAGGTGGATAGCGTCAATCCCTCCACAATTCAGAGTCGGCATACCTCATCAGCAGTCCCAGCAACACTAACACATTCCGAATTTCCAATCATGACTCTCATATTGTCCGGGTCAAAAAGTGAACCTTGGATGGTGACGAGCGATCCTGCTGCACCTGCACATACGATTTTATCCAAATTACAATCGGAAAGGTGTAGCAAGCTTGAGCATATGCGATGGCCAACATCACGTGAGAATATTTAAAGATTACTGAGTGACTGAGGATGGAACGAGGACTGTATTTACTGAAGTGTGTGAGTGTCTTATGGCGTACAAAAGAAGAAAAAATTGTTTGAATGCCATAGATATTCCATAAACTTTAAATATCTTCTACCAGTCCAATTGGGAAAAAAAGGATGTCACATAAACCCGAGGGTCGCAAAGATCGTTTCAAGATCCCATACGATGACTGAGCCTTTGTGGTCTTTTCATAAACTAGTTTCTGACAGACTCATAGAAGGGTTGAGCAACCAGTAGGCTATGTACCATGAAAAAGGATACAACCGTGCATCCACATAAACGTAATGAAAGTACACATACACACATTCTTTCACAATTTGACATACAACATCTGTATGAATAGACAGCGAGGACTAGCATACAGTAGGCCTTGTATCACGACAACTATGACAGATTAGCATTTTTACCTGCGGTCGGAGAGATACTGTCAATTTTCGGAGCGAGGTCATCATCATGAGTAAATAGTGATGGAGCTGCGAAGCTCTCTCCATTTCCACACTTCACAGTGACTGTTCTAGACAGAGCACTTTGGGCAGAGGTTACACACTCCATCTGCAATAACAACAATATACGCCTGTGGATAACATACAGAACACTCTGATACATCTAGATTTAGGAAGAACACATCCAATCTAAGCTAAGCACAACATTCTGCTTTTCCTCGACACACAAAACAACCCTGTCAATTGCCATAATGCTATATTTCCAATGCTTAATGCCATATCGTATAGGCCGCTGCCTACTCGGCTTTGCAAGGAACGAAACAATCCATTACCATGAAGTTGGTCGAAGTATTTGTCGATATAACACAGTCTGATGATCCAATTTTCACAGAAATATCTTTACATCCAAATCCATTCCCAGAAAACTGGACATTTGTGCCACCCTCTGTGCTACCGCTGATAGGAGACATTGAGGTTATCAATGGAGAGCTGAAAACAAGAAGTATAAGTCTCACTAACATGTGAACGTCTTCCAATTGGTGATGCTTCCACTGCTGTTACAGGATGATAGAGCAAATTTTGTCCTATGCATTTCGCAGGGCAAACAGAGAAGACCCTTTGAAGGAGCATTGCTCTAAAGCTTGTGAAATCGTTGAAATAAGGCTGGACGTGAAACTTGTATTGACACTATGGGCTACTTTTGTTTAGAGTTAAAGCTTAAGGGATACGCGCTGATTGTGTGTAGAATAAGTAGATGTTACTGCTGCGTAGATAAACCAATTGGTTACTGTACCTGGAAATGAAGGAAGGAGAAAACGTAATCTCAGCATTCCCTAATCCAGGCACGTGTACCACCACATCGTGGCGCCCGGCTGGAAGTTGTTCAACCGTGCAAGTTATCGATGTAGGACTAGACTCCGACACAACACAGTTTGAAGTCTGAGAGGTCTGAAAGCTAACTGTAGACAAGTGTCAAACAGAGCATACAAAAAGTACAATCTAACACAGGCCAATAGCAGCAGCCTAAATTCAATGTAGAATGTGGAATCACAATTGGCCAGTTCCTAGGAACCTAACTGAAATCTATCCAATCATAATCATGAAAACAGGGAGAAACTTTCAAACTAGCAAGTGTGAATCTACGCAATGACATTATGAACAAATACTGTAGAACCAAAAACACTGTACAGAACAAATATCCTACCAAATTTGACTGTAGTTTCGGTGGTTAGGGAACTCCCAGTGAGAGTAATTACAGTGCTTTCACCCTCCACAGTGGTAGGAGTAATATCCGTGATACGAGGAGTAGATGCATTTTCATATTTAAATTCGCAATCCCCATTGCAGTTCACCATCGCACCCCTAAAAGAAAAGCTCAAGTTGATTCTTGCATTGATGCTATAGGATGTCAAAACCTTGCACTATTCTTTAAAACCACTGTCCCATACATATCTACATGCGAGCATTGATGGCTTGCTAATGATGACAGGTAGCTAATTGGTGACTTTACACAGATCTGTGCGCTTTTGTGAGTGCCTGCTTCTGATCGGGACACTTCGACTTGGATTCCCGACCGAGTCAAACAAAAATGACTTTAGCCATTCGTGTCCCCTTTGCTTTCAGTCAGTATCGGCTACACAATCGCCTAAAACATTACTCTGAAACGGTTCTGTTTTATGAAGGTAAAGGAATGGACATTGCTTCTTTACGTCCACATTGGAATTTTGCTGCATTCACACAGATTCGCATGATATGCACACACGCTACTGGTGCATATGCATAAACTTACATGATATAAACAGTGGTGTTGAAGGTGTCTTCAAAAACAGCCACGTCTGTGTGGCATTGAATTTCAAAAAAGCTCCAAGATTTGATGGCACAGGGATAATACTCGATTAGAACTGTCGGTATGACGGTGAATCCAGAACCTAAAACAACATGTACTTGTAGCAGTCATAAAACAATGTAGATGTCCTATTTTCAATATAAAATACCTACTTTTTTTCTCTATTCGGGTCTATTCAAAGTTAGACAGTCTAAGGCGAATAGGGCGATTAGCCTACACATCAGAAACGAATGTAACGATATGCGGTGCAAATATTGAATAGACACTTATAAGCTTCAATACTGCCAATAATTTGGCTATTGACTATACTCTCTGGCAACAACATTACTGTTAGTTCTGCCAGGTGCAGTGCGTTGCCGCTACATACCGCACCTATGAAATCAGGATGACCGGACCCAGAAAACTTACCGGAAATCGTCAGCAACGTTCCACCAGCCAACGATCCTTTCTGCGGACTGAGATCTAGAACATTAGGAAGAAGCGCAAACCGTCTTTCCGCATCAGCGACAATCTTACTGCTGGAATATCCAAGGCCTGACACCAAGACAGTAACCTAAAAAGGAATGTTTCTGCCATCTCACTATCTACATACTATGAAAGAGCTCTAGCAACGCAATTATCATTGTCACTTTACACTAAGCCATAGGCCTACATTAGAGAGTGGGTTAACACACGAGATAATATACTCAGTGGCATCTATATCCTACTGTAAAAGTTGAAATTTCATACTTTTCTCAACATACCTCGTATGCAACATATATCTCTGTGTCGTCAACCGGCGCGATAGCGCATTTGATCTCAGTGTCAGAAGATGCTGTGACAGTGCAAGAGAATTCTCCAACCCGGCCCTTACCGATGATAACTTCGTTTGCACAATTATCCAAAGCAAACCCCTTTCCTGAAGAAATTTGATGGTGAACTCTAGTGGGCAAGTGACATTTGGGTGAACTAGTCACAGGAGTTAATAAGACAGTAGTTGTTTTTTTAATTTACGACACTTTAATCTACTACTAAAGTCATGTATGTCTGCCAGACATTGTCTGGTATATGCTTATCTAGTACACGTGTCAAATCGACGCTGTCATTGCTTCCTGTTCATATCCCAGGTCGCTGTCACGAGCACAGCCCTCCGCATTGCCTTGATACTAAATGCCAAGTAGAAAGGGAACAGATACCAATTTTATGGTCTTTGGTTTGACTCGAACTCGGGACCTCTTGATCAGAAGGCAGGCAATCGCAGCACTTGATCAGGGTACAACTTATTGATGTTTCCTTTGATTGGTACTCGCGTAGATGTCGGAAAAATTTACAATTAGTTGCAAATTGGTATCCTCACCTTCAATGGTAAGCTCAGTATCTTTATAGCCTTGATTGACCGACAGCGAGTTAATTTCAGGTGAGTAACAGTCGCCTGTGGTAATTATAAATCTGCCATCCACAGGTGTTGCTGCCTCAGGTATACAATCAGTTATAACAGTCGTAGCCGCACAAGCATCCCTCCTGCGTCTTGCATCTCCTCCTGAATCAAGAGAAAGAGAAAGACGAATTATTGACACCCTAGCAAGTTTAGACTCTTCATCTTCATCTTCATTACATTTATCGTAAAGAAAGCTTGTGCATGTTATAATTCTCAATAAACCATGGCTGGACGTTAAATTTGTGGCTCCACTATATTCTTTAATATGTACACGTGTGGTGTACTGTATTCTGTAGTAGGCTACTGATGTCACACAGCAGTAGCGGCGGAATCTGGTTAATTTTCCATTAACTTCGAAATTTCTAATCACGGATGATACGTCATGCTATACCAACACAGAGTTATTATTCTGTATTAAGCCAGAAATGAAAAGGAGCCAATGGCGTGCATAATGTTGGCGATCATGAATTTTTCACGAATGCAGCTAGTATCGCATGATTCAAATGTGGGATTTCACATTTACCTGTAACGTACTGTGCTTCAAACCCTCCAACAGTGACGCTAACTACTTGAGACTTAGATTGTGCAATAAGTACAATGACGGTTTGCTTCATGACTACGCTGCCCCATTCTGGGTCATCAAGATTTCCGGTGGATATGTAGAATGTGCCTTCGTTGTTGAACGTGAAGCTG